>CP139501.1:290390344-290966189 GCA_021014915.2 Artemisia tridentata subsp. tridentata
AAAGAAAAGTTGCTTAAACAAACACAGAAAAGTTGCTGTCAATCAAGGCTATTTAATGAAACTAAAAACCCTTCGTTTAATTCCAAATATAGAAAGAAAAAAAATCACATACTCCGTACAAAATAAGTGGAAAGCAAAAGAAACGTATATGAATCCAGTAATATAAAAACTCAACATTAATCCTTAAAAAAGAGGGACAGTACTTTTTATAAAGTTGTGAAGATTACATCATAAAGCTTAACTTTCCCGTTAACTTCACACAATAAATTAATTCACTAATATAACATAGTAGTGCGTTCAAAATAAAGTATTATAAATTAATGAATTGAGTTACCTTATAGACCAAGATGGGTCATCCAGAAACAAGCAGCTGGTTTGTAAGATCGAACGCTATAAAAAAAAGAGATGAATACAGCTTTTGTTGCCCTATCATTCATTCATTCGTGGCTGGATCACGTTGGCCATACATACAGCTTTTGTTTGTTTTATATTGTGTGACACGTTATATTTTCTGAGTCGCATGATTAATGTGGCTATTATTAACTTTACAGCAGAGAAAAAAAAATAAAAATAAAGTCACATGTAAACAGAAGAAAACTACGACACTGGTGATAGATAAGAAAGCTTGGTTTAGGTTAAGGTCAAAACAGGCCAAAAAGTCGTGAATTGACCCAAACAAATTAATTAGTAATCGGGCTTAGAATTGAACAAACGTGAAAACAAGCCGATACTAAGAGAAAAAAAATAATAATAAAGAAATTTATTTTAATTTTTTTTCAAATATAGTTTTTTTGAAAACATTTTTTTTGAAGATATTTTTTCAAAAACTTTTTTTTTTTCCGAAATTAAAAAATTATTTTCTCTAAAAAAAATAATTTTTTTTTAAAAATTAATTTTTTTTTTTAAATTAATTTTAAAAAATGTATATTTTTTTCCAAAAAATCTAATAGCATATATTTACACTATCTTATTGTTTTTATTGTAAAAATTAGAGTGAATGTCATGTTTGTTTATACAATTTTTAGTTATAAAATATTGACTATTTATAGAACCGGCAATCTAGAAAGCACGAAATGAATTGTATTGGCCACATATATTGATAATCAGGGTACTATTCGTTAGTTAATTACATGCACTACCACAAAAAAGAACATAAACATCCCCTAATAGAAACCGGTTATATAATAACCAGTTCCTATTGTATAAAATATGGGGTAGGGAAAGTGTTAAAAACCGGTTGTCATAGAATAACCACTCTTTTTAATATAAAAATTAAGAAAAACCGGTTCTACGAAAAAGACCAATCTTAGAATATTAATAAAGACACCGGTTTCTTTAGTAAACAACATATCTCTATGCATTTATGTTTTAGACACCGTTTTTTAAGAAACAACGACTCTCTATATGAAAGAATAGATTACTTATTTTTAAGACATTTCCAAATATATCAAAAAATTGAACCGGGCGGGATGGTTTGGCGGGATGTTTAAAACTTTTCATAAACTGTTCCCTTCTAAAATTTTTGTAGCATACTCTCAAAAATCATCCATGAATCCTCGAAATTTTTATTTCTCTCAGTTCCATATGTATCTCTATTTACCTTCTTTTTTTCCCCTCAATTATACCATCACCACTCACAATTGTCAAACAATTTCACTAATCTAACTTTATAATTTCATTTTTATCTCGGTTTTCAAATAGCAACAGTAACATTTCTTTCCCCATCTTTAAATGATTCTGCCAAGATTTCAATAGGTAACCATAGTTTATATAGGGTTGATTGTGTTTCTTCCTGTTTGTTGACTTATGGTTCTTTATCTTTTGTTTTGCATATTTGGAGGGGTTGGACAGTTATTTGGAAATGGCGCGGTGGTGCTGTAGGACAAACAAGAAGAAGATTGATGGTGTTTGAGGAGGAGGAATAAAAGGTTATAATTGTACTCACTGTTTGCACAATAAGTGTTTGATGAAATGTCTAAACGAGTTTTTTTTTTTTTTTTTTTTTTTTTTTTTTTTTTTTTTAATCAATTCTAATTTGCCATAATCAGGTGTAACCTAGGGATGAGATCGGTACAGGAACCGTAGTGTAATTAGTTCTATAACTTTAATTTGTATGTTGGTAGTTATTATAACTTTTAATGTTTGGCTGGCTTGTGGTATGCAGGGGAAAAGTTCTGGGTCCTCTATGTTTGTGCAGTCTTTGAGGGGGGATCCATTTAGAGTGAGTTTTCTCTTTTTCCTCTAAATTCTCTGCCTTTTAATCTTCTTTGCAAGTTTGTGCATGTGAGTTATACCATGCCTGTTTGATTAAAACCTATGCTTAGACCAGTAAATACTATTGGCTCATTAGCATATTCAAACGAGCAACAAGTTGATGTCTGACTGAAGCATTTTTTTTTTTTTTTTTTTTGGGTAAAGGGTTTCTCCAGTAAATGTAATCTGACTGAAGCATTAGTGTAGTAACTGCTGGCTTTAACTGATCTCAAAACCGTTTTATTTTTTTCTTCTAGTGCTCGTCTCAACTTTTTGCTATCTAGTATTATAATATCCCTTGTTTAAATGGTTGTGTGAATTTGAGTTACTCAATGTTCATACAATTTGAGTTGTGTGATATGTTAGGCTGTTAGCCTTAGTTATCTCACATGTAACATTAAAATTTGAACGTTTAGCATGGTGTAGTACATTATGACACAGGGTTGCTAAAAAATACTACCCATTGTTGCCTGAGAAATAATTTTAGTGTAGTACAACATGGTCACTATAAATGTTGTTACTCGAGTCCTGATTAACAACACAATCACCAGTGTTGATTCATCCAGTTTTACTGAGTCAGACATTACCGGAGGTGGAAAAATGGGCAGGGTAGTTAATGGGTTAGGGTCAGCACGGGTAATATTTATGTGCAGGTCAAAACAGGTCAGGTTTGGTAGATCTACCAACACCATAGTATGGTTAACCTTATATTGCCTACATGGTAGGCGACTTTTGACACGTTAGGACTCTGTATGATCAGACTTTTCTTATTAGAACATCGTTGGGGTTAGATACACATTAGAAAACCTTTGGTATCAAATCTATGTTTTACCCATTTCCATGTAAATGGGTTAAAACCAGCTTGTCCCGTTTTCATATTAATAAGTTGAAATTCCACCTATGGGGAAGGCTAATAAAAATTATAGATTGCCTAAATTACAATTCCAGCTCAAACAAATGTCCTGATTTATTAGCTGTAAGTTCTTATGATCTTCTGGTAAGCTGATCTATCAGAATTGAACAAGTATGTATATGCATCTGAAAGTCAGTTTGATGCAGCACCTACCCTGGACTTTATATAGTTCTGCATATGTGCCTGTACTCATGGATCCTGTAAATACGCATTTGACATAACGACTTTACACTGACACGATTGTAGGTTGCAACATGGGCGGGTAGTTTAACGAATCAAAACGGTTTGTTTATCAGTGTGGGCCGAAATGTGCTGAGCTGTGTTAGGTTTCCCCCGAAACACTATTTTATCCATTCTTTATTTTTGGGATATGCAATTGGGATAATATAAGTGGAGGCCACACTAGTGTTCTACTGTTTTCATTGAACCACCTAAATATTGAAACTACTTTATAGGCCAACCAAGTATGTAAGCTTTCCAATTAATACCAGATGTATGCATGAACATGCTACATGAAGAAAATTCTTGTACAAAATTTTGTCTCTTCTCTTCAACATTTATACGGGAATTTTGTTCATTGTGAATGTTTTTGGCTGTAATTGGTATATACATGAAACAAGATACCACTTGGGTGGCCTTATAAAGGTAGTTTTGTTATTTGATCGCCCTAATGAGAAAAGTTTAATATTGGGTCGCTTTACACACATTATCACTAAAAAGTTAATGAATTAGGTATAGTTACAATGATAATCCAAATCTTCAAGTTAAACGAGGTTTAGAGATTGTGTGCATTATCACTTCGACTTTCAGCAACTTTTACCGATTCTCCTTTTCTGCTGAATTTTTTTGACCCGTTTGAGATAAACGACAACTCATATCAACCCATTTATAATAACGAATCAAAATTGAGTCAATTGACACCTACATGGATAGAAGTTGCAGTTTAACGCTGTGATCACATTGTAGCAATCTTTGCTCCTACGAGCATAAATATTCTATTTTATGCTTCTTGTTTACAATTACTCTGGCTTTGCTTGCTCACACTTATACTTTTCTTCAGGATTTTAACTTAAGTGTATTAGCAGCCTACTCATCTCCAAGCTCAAGCCCAGAAATTGTCAAGGTTGACTTTCCCTCCAAAACTATATTTTTTGTTATCACATATAAGCATATTGACTTACTCATGTTCGGCTGCGCAGGTTAACATGTTGACTTCTAAAGATGCCGATAAAGAGTCATTCCACAACGAGGATCGCCTCCAAGGGGCCAACAGTTTGGGAGGAGCTTGAGAATAGCAAATAATGTACCAACATGTATGTGCAATTAGCAATAATCCATGTAATCAGGTGTACCGGTTCAGTTTCGGTTTTTCGGTAGCCATGCTCATCCCTAGTGTAACCTATTTTTCTAAATGGAATCATTCGGGTGCTTATATGTCAGGTAAAGAAAGGGCTTTTATAATGGTATTATTGGTAGTGCAGGGTCTTTAATTGTTTCGTCTATGTCTTCCTTTTACGCTAATGGTCATCAATTTAAGCAGCAGGTATGTATATTGTGCATCTAAACTTACTTTTGTACTTTATAGCTTTTTGTTACTCATATTTTCACATCTAAACTAACTAGAACAATTCAATGTTATTTGTGGTTTTGAGGGTTTGAATTTAAATAAACTGTCCATAGAGACAAGTTTCTCTTATCTTGCGTTTTTGTTTTCTTTTTCGTGAATGCAATGCAAATGCTTTTTGGACTAGGTATAGGCATGAAACCACTTGGTCTACTTTGTTCGAAAATAATCATTGTGAATTCCAATGTTACGGGTTTTGGATTTTGGTTAAATGTTGGATTTAGCATTTGTATATTTGATGTTTCATTTTTATCTTTATCTCTTTCAGGTAAAGAAGACAAGATTTCTAGCTATGATTGATTTATTAGCCTGTATTGTGTTGTAACGGGCTACCGAACATGATTTTCCAAGTCACTTATGTGAAATATACTGGTTGCTATGAATTTGGTTGAATCTTGCACATAACTGTTGTGAGAACTATAGATCTTCCTAAATCTATTGACGACATTCATACTTGAAGAGGTATAAAGAACAAGAACTTCACAATAGCTAGATGTGTCACTTTGAACAGGAACCTCACTCACCCTGTAAACCTGGTGTAACGCCCCGTGACCAAAAACAACCAAAAACGTGAAAATTTCTCGCAAAAACACACCCAGAAACCGACATCCAGTTACTCTTTTACGAGCTGACAAAAATCAGTACACATTCAGCCATTGAGGCTATTTTTAGATGAAAGTAGACTCAAATAGCTTCAAAACGATAGGTCATACGACCCATTTCGACTTACGGATTAAAAGATATGATTTTTCGAAAACTGCCCAGATGAACGTGACGCCGTCAGAAAAATGGTGACGCCGTCAAGAAGGCCATCATGAACAAAACTATTAAGCCTTGACGGGCCAGAGAATTTCTGGTGTTTAAAGGGTGACGGCGTCAAGGTGGCCATCAAGAACAAAACTGCAGTTTTTGACAGCAAAACACCCAAATTTTTAACACCAAATCACCCATAACACTTAACCACAACATGACCATTTAAACACAAACATAACTTGACATTCCTAATATCTTACAAAGTTGTTACTACAAGATCTTGACCCGTAGCCTTTCAAAATGGGTGAAAACATGCTAATACCAAACATCCCCTTAAACAATCCTTCAAAAACACATTTCATACATAAATGCACAAACTACTAGATATCCAATTTGACTTCTTCACAACATAACATTCCTAACATATTAAAAGAGTGTGGGTACATCGACATGACCCATAACTTCCCAAAATGGGTGAGATTGGCCAAATGCCAATCACCCTCATTACTACCATCATAACTACAAACATAAAGACTTCATAACATGCACATAAACTTGACTCTTGAACTAACACAAACAATGACCGTTGACTAACAAAATGACCATATGAAAGGAAATATACCCAAAACACGAAAAGACACGTCGGGGCTTCCAACTTCAATATGCTTGGTCCAAAAGAACGGTCTCCTACTACAACTTCTTCTAGTACAAGGATACTACTACGCAATCACATAATTTTATCTTTACCTTTGCTTGACCCTTCGGTACCTATCAAGAAAAACATCACAACTAAACACGTAAGCGAAACGCTTAGTAAGTACTTGGCAATAACAAGCTAACAATGTATGATATAAAATCATAACATAACCATAACTAGTCTAACAACTAGTTAAGCTAGCGATATAGGGGCACTTACCTCACGCCGACATAGTCGACCTTAACACAATCAACCCATAAGGTTGAACCTCATCCCATAGTTAGCCCAACGACTAACTAAGCTACCTCTAGAATGGATCCAAACTAGCTAACGCACCCTATATCCTATCTTTCACCATTACCATGTAACCAAACATGATAAAGCTAACACATAAACCATTATCATACATAATATATGATAAAGCTAACAATAACATGTTAATACCAATGTACTTACCTCAATCTTTAAGCTCAAACACACTAACAATGGCTTTCCCCACTCCTTACTTGCTTCCTATAACATAATCATCTCCATTTAGGGTCTAATTAACTAGCTAATCACAAAATTATCAACACTTGATCACTATGATCAAACATAAACCCTAATTCATTATTTGGGGAAGAACACTTACTTGATGGGATATGTAAATTAAGGCTTCTTAGATACTTAGCAATACTAGAAGATGATAGAAATGACTTGAGATAATCAAGATGGAGCTTCCCTCCTTTCTTTCTCTAAGAACCGATCTTCACCACAAGGGACAAATAAGAGAAAAATCTGGACATTTCTAATATTAGCTAGACTTACATATTTATTAATTAAACTTTGCCCAAATGGCAACATTGGCCCTTCTAGTTCTATTCTTTCCAATATGCTCTCTCTCCCATTTATTATTTAACTAGCTAATATCATAAAACTTAATATACAACATTAATATTTACATAACTAGTACCTTACCGGGATACGGGTGTAACAATTCTCCCCTCATTAAAATAAGATTTCGTCCTCGAAATCTACGCTTGGAATAAATGAGGATACTCATTCCTCATCTTCTCCTCTAACTCCCATCTAATGCTTGTACCTTTACGATGTCTCCATTGCACTTTCACTAATGGAATTTCTTTGTTTCGAAGTTGCCTCACTTTCCTTCCTAGAATCGCTTCCGGCTCATCCTTTTGTGAAATCAACTCCGGATCAATTTCGATATCATTTAAAGTGACCACACTAGCCTCATCCGCTAAGCATTTCCTCAAGTACGACACATGGAAAGTATTATGAATACCTCTCATTTCTTCGGGCAATTCTAACACATAGGCTACCTCACCAACACGTTTCAAGATTTTAAATGGCCCTATAAACCGTGGACTTAATTTCCCTTTGTTCTTAAACCTAAAAACGCCCTTCCACGGAGAAACTTTTAGCATAACCATATCACCTACCTCGAATTCTATTGGCCTTCTTCGATTATCAGCATAACTTTTCCACCTATCTTGTGCCGCCTTAAGTCTTGCTCGAATCATCTCAACCTTTTCCGTCGTTGCCAACACTATATCCGTGCTAGCCAATTCCCTCCTTCCCACTTCTTCCCAACATACGGGCGTCCTACACTTTCTTCCATATAGCATCTCATAGGGTGGCATACCTATACTAGCATGATAACTATTATTGTAGGCGAACTCAACTAAGGGTAAATGGTCGTCCCAATTTCCTCCGAAATCAATCATGCAAGCTCGAAGCATATCTTCTAAAGTTTGAATCGTCCTCTCGCTCTGCCCATCGGTTTGAGGATGAAAAGCCGTGCTCATATGAAGTCTCGTACCTAACTCTTCTTGGAAATCTTGCCAAAAATTTGAAGTGAACCGCCCATCTCTATCAGAAACTATTGAAATAGGTACCCCATGACGCGCAACTATCTCATTAACATAGACCTTCGCTAACTTATGAACAGGCATATTCTCCCTAATCGGAATAAAATGCGCACTCTTAGTCAAACGATCGACCACTACCCAAATGGTATCATTCTTCTTTTTCGTCTTTGGCAGTTTCGTGATAAAATCCATAGTAATCTTCTCCCACTTCCAAACTGGAATGTCTAAAGGTTGGACTTTTCCGTAAGGCTTTTGGTGTTCGGCTTTCACTTTCAAACAAGTTAAACATCTCTCCACATACTTCACGCAATCTCTTTTCATACCCGGCCACCAATAGTTTCTTTTCAAATCAAGGTACATTTTCGTAGCTCCCGGATGAATAGAATACTTTGACTTATGAGCTTCTTCCATGAGTAACTCTTTGATGTTGCTTCGAAAAGGAACGTAGACTCTTCCATACCGTGTCTTAATCCCTCGACTATCTTCATCAAAATGAGGAATATGAGAGGTGATACGTTCTTTCTCTTGATTCTCTTCTCTCAACGCTTCCTCCTGAGCCAACTTAATTCTATCAAAAAGATCAGATGTGACAATCATCCGTAATGAATGAATCCGTGTACTCTGACGACTTAGCGCATCTGCTACGACATTCGCCTTGCCGGGATGGTAGCGAATTTCACAATCATAATCCTTCAGTAGGTCTAACCACCTACGTTGCCTCATATTCGGATCTTTCTTATCAAGGAAATACTGAAGACTTCTATGGTCGGTATAAATTATGAACTTCACACCGTATAGATAATGCCTCCAAATCTTCAAAGCAAAGACTACGGCCGCAAATTCAAGATCATGAGTCGGATATTTCTCTTCGTGCTTCTTTAGTTGTCTTGAAGCGTAAGCGATCACTTTACCCCTTTGCATAAGAACACATCCAAGACCGGAATAAGATGCATCACTATAGACCACCATGTCTTCGGTTCCTTCTGGTAACACTAAGATCGGTGCCTCACACAACCTCTTTCGTAAAGTACGGAAGGCTTCTTCTTGCTTCTCGCCCCACACAAAAGGAACATTCTTCTTGGTGAGTTCGGTTAACGAAGATGAAATTTTGGAGAAGTCTTGAATAAATCGTCGATAATAACCCGCGAGTCCTAGAAAACTTCGAATTTCACCAACGTTCTTCGGCGCTTGCCAATTCATCACGGCCTCGACTTTAGACGGATCTACTTTAATACCATCAGGATTAATAACATGACCAAGGAACTGAACTTCTTGCAACCAGAATTCACATTTCGAAAATTTAGCATACAACCTTTCTTTTCTCAACGTTTCCAGGATTTCTCGAAGATGCACTTCATGCTCTTCCTTACTCTTAGAATAGATAAGGATATCATCAATGAACACTATAACGAATTTATCCAACATCGGTCTACATACACGGTTCATGAGGTCCATGAAAACCGCAGGCGCGTTAGTGAGACCAAAAGGCATAACCGTAAACTCGTAATGTCCATATCGGGTCCTAAAGGCCGTCTTAGGAATATCTTCCTCCCTAACCTTTAATTGGTGATAACCCGAACGGAGATCGATCTTTGAAAACCATCGAGCACCTTGAAGTTGATCAAAGAGATCATCGATTCTTGGCAATGGGTATACATTTTTCACCGTGACTTTATTCAATTCACGGTAATCAATGCACATCCTCATACTACCGTCTTTCTTTTTAACGAACAAGATCGGAGCTCCCCATGGTGAGCTACTTGGGCGAATAAAACCCTTGTCAAGTAACTCTTGGAGTTGACTCATTAACTCCTTCATTTCGGACGGAGCAAGACGATAAGGAGTTTTGGCAATAGGAGTAGCACCCGGAACAAGATCAATACGGAACTCAACTTGTCTATCGGGAGGAATACCTGGCAAATCTTCCGGGAATACATCACGGAATTCATTTACAATTGGAACATCGTCGATATTTTTCTTTTCAAAACTCGTATCTACTACATGTGCCATAAAGGCTAGACAACCATGCGATAGATATTTTCTAGCTTTCATCACGGAACAAAGTTTTAACTCGCCTTTTCTTTTATCACCATAAATCATCATTTCTTGACCCTTATGGTTCACAACTCTAACGATCTTTTGTTTGCATAGAATGGCGGCATTGTGCTTGCTAAGCCAATCCATGCCAACAATAATATCAAATTCTCCGAGCATTATGGGAATTAAATCGATCCTAAAAACATTCTCATCGATCTCAATTTCTACATCACGATACACATCGGACACTACCACCACTTTACTATCGGCGATTTCAACTTCTATAGGTACGGGAAGCTTATCTAACGGAGCGGACAATTCTTTACTAAAGTTATAAGAAACAAAGGACACGCTTGCACCAGAGTCGTACAAAACACGAGCGGGTTTGGAATTAATGAGAATTATACCTGTGACAACATCTGGACTCGACTTCGCCTCTTCGGTACTCATCTGATAAACACGAGCTGTAGGCCTTGGAACCTCAACCTTTTCTCCTTTAATCGGCTTGAACGGCTTCGCTTGCTTAGGATTTGATTTAGGACATTCACTTACCTTATGTCCTTCTTCATTGCACCCGTAACATATTACCAAAGGCTTGGTGCAATCCTTGCTAATATGACCAGTATCTCCACACTTATAACATCCCTTCATCCCGAATTTACATTCTCCCACATGATTCTTACCGCACCTATTACACTTAGGAGGTAGCTTTCCCGTGTTGTCCTTCCTTGTAAAATCGAACCTGCCTCGCTTACTAAATGTTGATGGATGATCATGCTTCCTTTTTAAGTCCTTCTTCTCTTTGCTTTTTATTCTATCCAAGTCCGCTTCACGAGTACGTGCCCTACTTAGAAGATCCTCCATGTCGGCGCACTTGAACGGTGACACTATCGTGCGAATTTCATCCTTGAGCATTCTTTGAAATTTGTCGACTTTAAGCCTTTCATTGTTAAGATACTCCGGGCAATATTGTACCATGTCACAAAACTTTCCCCACAACTCATTCACCGTTTCATCCGTTTGCACTAGGGAATGGAAAGCTTCTCTTATTTTATCAATTTCCTCCGCCGGAGCATACTCTTTCATGAACACTTCTTTAAATTGATTCCACGTGCACGATTCTCTCCAAGCACTACCTTTCTCGTTCGCCTTGCCTTCCCACCATACTTTAGCTCGTTCACGAAGATAATTAGTAGCAAAGTTTACCTTATCCTCTTCTACACAACGACTCGTACGAAAAGCCCCTTCTATATCGGTAATCCATCGAGAACTCTTTAACGGATCAAGAGCCCCCGTAAATGTGGGTGGAGCACAAGCGGTGAAATCACGATAAGTAGACTTCTCTTTCACTACTCCGGGTCTAGCATTCGGGTCATTCAATAACTCTCCACTCTTCTTAAGCTTTTCTATCTCCTCTTTAAACATCTTTTGCACATTCTCGGTGGTTTGTTTCACATAATAGGGCATGGTCTTCTCAATAGCCCTTCCTACCCTATCGGTCACCAAAACATCCAATTCTTTCAACTCTTCTTTCGTGAAGCTTTTAGGGTTAAAATTTTCCGGTAGAGGTATGGTCTTGACGCTACTAGAATTTCCTTCATCATTTGAATCACTATCATCATCATTATGGCGAGAGGAGGTCGTCCTTAACACCTCCTTATTTCGGATATTCGCCATCTTTTCTACTAACTGAAATTTAGCAATTCACACTATTAAACAAAATCATATACATATTCGATGCATGAACGACATGTCTATCTTACACTAAACACCCTAGAGTTTATCATCCATGTATAGCCTAAATGATTCCAATCTCACATATGTATCATATTTTTATCACTACGGTGGCCAGGCGTAGTCATGAAAATACTTTACATATGTGTTCCCGAAATCACCCAAACAATACACAAATAACAAACACCGATACTAACCGCGTCTACACAAGGCCTAAGTCTAGGAAATCCTAAGGGGAAATCCTAAATCTCTTAGACCGAAGCTCTGATACCAAGTTGTAACGCCCCGTGACCAAAAACAACCAAAAACGTGAAAATTTCTCGCAAAAACACACCCAGAAACCGACATCCAGTTACTCTTTTACGAGCTGAAAAAAATCAGTACACATTCAGCCATTGAGGCTATTTTTAGATGAAAGTAGACTCAAATAGCTTCAAAACGATAGGTCATACGACCCATTTCGACTTACGGATTAAAAGATATGATTTTTCGAAAACTGCCCAGATGAACGTGACGCCGTCAGAAAAATGGTGACGCCGTCAAGAAGGCCATCATGAACAAAACTATTAAGCCTTGACGGGCCAGAGAATTTCTGGTGTTTAAAGGGTGACGGCGTCAAGGTGGCCATCAAGAACAAAACTGCAGTTTTTGACAGCAAAACACCCAAATTTTTAACACCAAATCACCCATAACACTTAACCACAACATGACCATTTAAACACAAACATAACTTGACATTCCTAATATCTTACAAAGTTGTTACTACAAGATCTTGACCCGTAGCCTTTCAAAATGGGTGAAAACATGCTAATACCAAACATCCCCTTAAACAATCCTTCAAAAACACATTTCATACATAAATGCACAAACTACTAGATATCCAATTTGACTTCTTCACAACATAACATTCCTAACATATTAAAAGAGTGTGGGTACATCGACATGACCCATAACTTCCCAAAATGGGTGAGATTGGCCAAATGCCAATCACCCTCATTACTACCATCATAACTACAAACATAAAGACTTCATAACATGCACATAAACTTGACTCTTGAACTAACACAAACAATGACCGTTGACTAACAAAATGACCATATGAAAGGAAATATACCCAAAACACGAAAAGACACGTCGGGGGCTTCCAACTTCAATATGCTTGGTCCAAAAGAACGGTCTCCTACTACAACTTCTTCTAGTACAAGGATACTACTACGCAATCACATAATTTTATCTTTACCTTTGCTTGACCCTTCGGTACCTATCAAGAAAAACATCACAACTAAACACGTAAGCGAAACGCTTAGTAAGTACTTGGCAATAACAAGCTAACAATGTATGATATAAAATCATAACATAACCATAACTAGTCTAACAACTAGTTAAGCTAGCGATATAGGGGCACTTACCTCACGCCGACATAGTCGACCTTAACACAATCAACCCATAAGGTTGAACCTCATCCCATAGTTAGCCCAACGACTAACTAAGCTACCTCTAGAATGGATCCAAACTAGCTAACGCACCCTATATCCTATCTTTCACCATTACCATGTAACCAAACATGATAAAGCTAACACATAAACCATTATCATACATAATATATGATAAAGCTAACAATAACATGTTAATACCAATGTACTTACCTCAATCTTTAAGCTCAAACACACTAACAATGGCTTTCCCCACTCCTTACTTGCTTCCTATAACATAATCATCTCAATTTAGGGTCTAATTAACTAGCTAATCACAAAATTATCAACACTTGATCACTATGATCAAACATAAACCCTAATTCACTATTTGGGGAAGAACACTTACTTGATGGATATGTAAATTAAGGCTTCTTAGATACTTAGCAATACTAGAAGATGATAGAAATGACTTGAGATAATCAAGATGGAGCTTCCCTCCTTTCTTTCTCTAAGAACCGATCTTCACCACAAGGGACAAATAAGAGAAAAATCTGGACATTTCTAATATTAGCTAGACTTACATATTTATTAATTAAACTTTGCCCAAATGGCAACATTGGCCCTTCTAGTTCTATTCTTTCCAATATGCTCTCTCTCCCATTTATTATTTAACTAGCTAATATCATAAAACTTAATATACAACATTAATATTTACATAACTAGTACCTTACCGGGATACGGGTGTAACACCTGGAACACCTCATTGGCTATGGAAACTCGACAATTTCCCAAACATAGTGAGTGCTTGTTAAATATATGAAGTATGCAGCAAGTGCTTTGCTATTTACCGAAAAGGGTGTTGACCCTTTACTTGTATCATGGAACCGGTACGTCTTTCTTCGTTGTCTAGTCATGTATTTTAAGGTGACCCTTTAACTAGGTTTAAGCCATAGCTCTTCTGCGTTTCTGTTTTTGATGCTACCTATTGAGAGCTACCGTTTAGATGTTTCTTGGCTCTAATTCAACAATATCTGAATGTTTCTAATGTCACAATTTTCTTGCTCAGCAAATTATAGATCAAGTTAACTCCTTTTACTTTGATGCGTGATTTTGTGTTGATAATTAACTAAATTTTACTTTAACAAGAGTTGTACTATATATAAAACCCCTAGATGCGAATCAACTACAAGAAAGCTATTTATGCGTGAGACAATTTTGCCACTTTGAGGCATTGAGAAATTTAGTATTTAAGAGCTGCCAAGAACTGGCAATACAGGTTTTCTGGTAATGTCAGCATACCATGTGTGCTCTTCCCTCTGATGAGACTCCGGTGGAAAAAATAAAGATGATGTTATGATAATGGCAAAGAGCGTATAATTGACATTTATAATATAACAAATTTATTGCTAAACATGGTCTAAACGTCTCCCTTGTAACATTTTTGCGGTGCACTTGGTGTTTACACTATAGAACCACCATTGTAGGATAACATTTTGGTTAATCATGAAAAAGTCACTGTTACACTTCATCTCGGTGCTAGTACCATGGAAGCTCAGGTTTATGAATAACTTTCAAGTTTTGTGCTTTTATTTGGATTATGCGTCGTCAGTATGTCATATTTAAACATTTGTGCAGGAAGGAGTTGCAATCGAAATTGATGAAGCTGTTGTTGGAGCCTTGAAGGGCGAGCTTGCTGCTACTACATTCCTTTCTAGCTTAATTAGTTAAACAAGTTTGAGTCAAGTTGAGAAGATTTGATATGTTGTAGTTGGTTATATTGTCATGTATCAAAATTTATGCACTTTACTTTAGTTGTATATTATGGAATTATGAAAATTTTATATTTTTTTGCAAAAAGTAAAAATTCAATTTTTTTTTAAAACGAAATTCTCACCAAGACCGGTTCTTATATAAAAACTGGTTTCTTTACTCTATAATAGTGGCATGTAGACACCGGTTCTTACTAGCATACAGGTTTCAATGCTCATATTAGAAACCGGTTGTGGAACCGGTTTCTATATGTTTTGGTTATAGAAATACCCCCTCGCCTAGAGTGGTTCTTAAACCACTCTTCATGAACCATTCTAACCGGTTTTTATGAGATTTTTTGTAGTAGTGATGGTTGGACACTGAACTCATATAATCATTTTTTTTTTTTTCAAATAAAGTTTTTTGAAAATGTTTTTTTTGGATTTTTTTTTTTTTGAAAATATTTTTTCAAAAAAAAAAAAAAAAAAAAAATTGTTCATCCACTGTAGCTTAATTTTTTTTCAAATAAAGCTTTTTTAAAAATATTTTTTAAAAAACCTTTTTTTTTTTTTCTTTTTTTTTTCAAAATTTTATTTTTTCGGAATTATTTAAAAAAAAAAAAGAATGTCGCTACAGTACGTGCTACAGTACCGTGCTAAAAAATGTCGCTACAGTACCGTGCTACAGTAGCTACAGTAAAAAGTGAACAGTGCCGCTACACACAAAATCACTGTAGCGGCAACTGTTTTCTCCTGTAGCCCAAATTCCCACTTTTAAATATATTGA
This sequence comes from Artemisia tridentata subsp. tridentata, assembly GCA_021014915.2. NCBI lineage: Eukaryota > Viridiplantae > Streptophyta > Magnoliopsida > Asterales > Asteraceae > Artemisia > Artemisia tridentata. The sequence goes on from CP139501.1 coordinate 290,406,174, forward strand.
TAATGTTAGTTATATTAAAATATTTAATTTTAGATAGTCAAAACCTTTAAGTTTCAATAAAAAAAACTGGTGGCTAATTCTGCTAACGTTTTGTTACAAACCAAAAAAAAAAAAAAAAAAAAAAAAAAAAAAAAAAGGTTAAAGGTTAAAGGTTAGATGTTAACTCTATATGTTACAAGTTCAAATAAAGAATAATTGTTTGTGACTCGGGGGTTCAAAAATTTCGCAAAAAATGATCTGCTTGATTAGGGGTGGCAATCGAGTCGTGTTCGTGTCGACCCACTCGGGTTAGCGGGTTGGTAAAGCCTCAATCCAAACACGACCCATTTATTAATCGTGTCAAAAACCTCAACCTTAACCCGCACACACCTAACATGTGTAACCCATTTATGACCCGTGTAACCCGTTTAAATAAACTAGTTAAAAGGTTTAATTAGTTTGAGTATTGAAGAGTGTAAGTGTTCAAATAATAACACATATATACTAATATATATTATAGTAGCACTTAAGAAAACATAGATCCACATCCTAAATAAGTACATATATTATATTAGGTAGTTATATATTTTATTGATTAAAAGTTTATATATTTAAACGGGTTCACGGGTTGACCTGTTTAAAATTACTAAACCCATACACGACCCATTTATTAAACGGGTTATACGGGTTAACCTATTTTCGACCCAAACCCGTTTATCCTCGACCCAAACCCGTTTATCTTCGTATCGTGTCCGTGTCAGTTAGCGTGTCGTGTCGAAAATTGCCACCCCTACGCTTGATCTGAAAGAGAAAAATTGGTATATATGTATGGCGATCCGCATGTTACAACCATAAAGCATTTTAATTCTTATTTATCAATATTGCCACCATCTAAGGCTAGTCACAGTGGTGACCTGAGTCACAAGCTGCCGTGTCAGTTTTTTATCTTCGGTGACCAGACATGACCAATGTGCCACAATGATGACCGAATTTTTTTTTTTTCAAATTTTTTTAAACAACAAATTTAAAATTCATTAGAAATAAAAACATTACTTCAAAATATATAACTTCTTCATGCAACGTGTTTCATTTGTGTTACACTTCATACATAATTTGCATCGCTCAAATATATATATCTATACGTGTTGTACATAGGATGTGCCATCATGCAAAGCTCAAACCCATAACATATAAATGAGATCCAACGTGGTGTTCATGCAAATAAAACACACAATATCATTTCTGTACATGCAAAGTTAAATCAGCTTCATGCATGTATCTTCAAAGTAACCCAACTTGCTTGATAAACAACCCAAACACGCAACACAACTCATGAGTTCAAGCTTGTAATACATGTATGCAGACTACACAAGTCTTCTTCCCAACACGCAAGCCAAATCACAGACTACATTGCCTCGTCGTGCAGACGACGAGGTCCTCTATGGCGAAAAAAAACGAGCTGCCTTGGTGTGGTGGCTAGCTATGGCGAGGTGCCTTGGTGTGGTGGCTATCATCTTCTTCATAACTTCGTGAGCCACAGCCACCTGCAAATCTACACACACTTTTTTTTTAAAACCGAATTAAAAAAAAAAAAAAAAAAAAAAAAAAAAAAAAAAGAGAGAGAGAAGGGAGAGTTCGGAAATCGGTCGAAAATACGACCGATTGTGTTTTTCTCACACACTCGACCAATTTTTGCTCAAACCACCACATTGGTTATGACCGATGTTCAAATCGGTCAAGGAGGGTGACCAACCGATTTATTCCAGCCCTCTGTGACTAGCCTAATAATGTGATGTTTTTGCAAATATAAACTAACTTGTTACATGATGATGTTTTATGTTTAACTAAAAATTTATGCTTTCAACAAACAAACAACGCTCATGCTATTTGAACGAGCTTTCAACATGGAGTCGAGACTATATACTTAATTAGAAATTAAATTAAAAGTTTCACCTAAACTAAAACGAGTAAGCAAGAAAGAACACAACAAAGTTTTGTTGTCTCTACCCTGCCTATCGTTACCCATTGAACCAACTTATAAAGATCATGTCACTCTTACTTCTTTTCGATGTGGGATAAGTAGATCAACAACTTGTTGATTTCGAGGTAACGAAGAACAAATTGATTGAAAAACATACGTATCGAGTAACCTAAATACCTTATCGAAAGCTTGAAACCCCATGCCTCCGTACTTAAGGGTACGTATTCACGGGCGGAGCAATATGTATAGTAGTGGGGGGCGATGCCCCCGACCAAGCTTTCACGGATACCTAAAAATACATCGGAAAAAATAACAAATTGCTAACAAAGTTGACGAGTGCCCTCAGGCAAATCATCTGCGTGCCCTCAACACTCTCAGAGGTTACCAAAAAACACATTGTTATTTAACGTAGAAACAGTTTTTCCGATTGCATTGTCGGAAAAAATGGAGTAAGATGAGATGAGAAAGTGGAACGTCTGAAAGTGAGTTGTGGACTTTTTGTGGGGTAGCATATCACATGGTATTAAAAGATTATCATTTGATTTATTATTTGTTTATTATTTAGAACATGAATATAATATAATATATTGTGAAAAAAGGGGTCGAATAGTTTTACTGTTTTTAATTTTTTTTTTTTTTGTTATCTTTATGTGTAAAATGACTTAATGTATGCAAACAAAATAACAATAAGTAAAGTGCATGAAAGATAGAGACGATCAAACTACAACACGAGTGTTTATAGTGGTTCGGTCTACAAGGACTCTTTTTTCTTGCCCTACTCCACTCCCCGAGTATCCAACTCGAGAGTTTTCTTCACTAGTCAACAAGCTCCTTTATCCGACGGAGAAAACCTTTACAAGGGTACAAGAAAGCTAGATGTCAAGTTCTGACACAATATTTCTGACACAAAGCTAGATGTCGAGTTCTTTTACAAGGGTACAACCACTCTCGTCACACTATGTATTTTGAGGACTAAAATACTAACCGATCACTATCAGAGGTTTGTGATGGTTTGGTACAAACAATGATGTATGAATAAATACAATTCACATAATGACAAACAAACAAGTCTTGCAACGTTTTGTTGAAGCTTGTAATGCTTTGATCTTCTGACTACAAAGAAGCTCACTAAAATGAAATAAGAATGAGTTAGTTAAAGAGAATGAATGAGAGAATGTATGTTGTTTTATGTATGTAAGTGATTATCAAACAACATGGTGTGGCTGCTATTTATAGGCACCAAAGACAGCAAACCACGGATCAGACGGAACCAAATCATGGGTTCCGTTCGTGTATGCTTTTGGTTCCGTGAGGACCTGACAGAAAATCTACAAAATCTTTTATTAAATCTAACAAAAAGGATTGTTTTCAGAAGTATTGCAAAGTTAATGGGTTTTGCTTAATAAATAATTTGTTCATTCAAATTCGTTTTGAAGTTTAATATTGTTGGGCCCCTCGTAGGGTTGACAAGATGTTTGCGTGCGCACGCCCAAGATCTATCTGGAATACGTTCATAAGATTTGGTAATCTTGCTCAATCATTAACAACGAGAAACAGAATAGTTAATTATGGAATGACTGAGATCCATATTCATATTAACATGGTATTAGAAACAAAAGGATAATAATAATGATGAATCATTAAAAGGTTTTTCCAGGAGACCTTACTCGAGTTGTACTAGAGGCATTGAAGTGTTGCTAGACGCTAACCAATGTGATTACACTATTAAGATATGTCCAAGTGGGAGCTGTTAGTTTTATGGACATAAATTAGTAGTGTATGTTAGGATCGAACTCGAGACTACGGGATTGTACACTTTACGTATGAGAATCGATGTTAAATAATTAATATATAAATAGTTATATTTAATTATTAAATCACAAATAAAGTAATTAATATGTAAGGGACTTATTAGTACGAAAACCAAACCCGTGGGGTGTTAGTTGAGACCGGTCGAACAAGAAAATGAATGGAGGAGTCCGAGTGTCGTTTTGTGGAACTTAAGGAGGTGATAGACTCTAACCAGCTGGATGAAATAGATGGCGAATATGGAAGTTATAAATATCTTATTGTTTTTTCTTTTTATCTATAAGGGAAAAACTATTGAAATTAGATTTTATTTTTTTATTTTTTTATTTTTTTATTTTTTTTTTGCGAAAGGAGAAGATATATATTAATCACAAAAAAGAGTATATAGTTTTTTTCTACTTTAGCCATGGACATACCCATGTAAGAGTAAAGAAAAAACATAGAACTATAAGAATAGCCCACTCTAATCAAGGCATTCTATACCACTAATCCACTATACCACACTATACTAATCTATATACAATTAAAGAATATAAGATCACAAGTTATCAATAGCTTGTATAATTCCAACGCAAAGATGACAAATAGATTGAAACCCATTGTACCATGTAACCACATAAAATTGAAAAGCTTAAAACCCCACCAAAGGCATATACTAGTAACTTAAAAAGAAGAAAACTCTTTGAATCCTTTGCATTCTGTTGTCTTTTTCATTTTATGCATTTTCATCAACACAATCGGCTTCTCAATAACCATCATAGAGTCATAGTTAAACTTCTCTAACTTGCAGAACATGTTTAATCAGATGAGTAGATTTAATTAATAGAGACATTGCATCCTTACCTCATCAAATATTTCACTACATTCAGTGAGAAAGTACCTTAGTTTAACAGAAACAAGCTTTATATCGATTTACATTAACTTTTGTAACTCTTGTATTTAGAATTGCATCGTGTTCAAGAATTTCTTGACATGATTTTACTTCCACATCTTGAACTTTCCTTTACCCTTATGCTTGCCAAATTTTCCACGCTTGTATTTTCCGTGCTTGTGTTTGCCATGTTTAAATTTTCCATGCCCGTAATGACCATGACCATGACTATGTCCATGCCCGTAATGACCACGACCCATGTATGCCGCAGCTCCCCCAGCGATCACTCCCATTATGCCACTAGCAGCTCCTTTTTCTCCTTTTTGTGCTGAAAAATATAGAAAGGCGGTCGGATTAAGAACTATATGACATAGATCTCCATATTGTTGAGTAGATGAATGAGACAACACTCTCCTAACCTTCTAGACCAAATACATGAAAACATTAGGAACTCAAGTAAAATGGACATTTTTGCATACCTCCATGTTGACCGGGTTGAACAACTTGGGGATATCCACCTCGATAGCCAGCCGGTGGATATCCACCGGGATAACCTCCCGGTGGATAAGCACCAGGAGGACCTCCTTGGGGATTCCCACCTGATGGATAGCCTTGTTGAGGATATCCATGTGGAGGGTACCCTTGTTGAGGATATCCTTGCGGGTAACCTTGCGAAGGTGGATATCCTTGTGATGGGTAGCCTTGTGGAGGAGGATATCCTTGCGGGTATCCTTGTTGTGGATACCCTTGTGGGTATTCATGTGGAGGGTACCCTGTTGGTGGATACCCTTGAGGAGGATGTTCTCCCGGTGGAGGATATCCTCCTGGTGAAGGAGGCCCTGTTGTTGGAGGATGTCCTCCTGGAGAGGGAGGCCCCGTGGTTGCAGGATATCCTCCTGATGAATGATAATTTCCACCAGCACCTGCACCGCTTCCACCAGGTTGATTGGCCATGTCGTAGTGCAATTACAAAGCTCTTTGTGACCCGACCAAAATGAAACTATACACGAGACCCCTGTGATACAATAATCGGAAGAAATAATAAGTTTGTTACCTTATGAAGTTAGAACAAATGAGTGATCATTTATACCATATTCATGTTTAACTTTCTATGTAAGGTAGAAAACCCACTAATATTTGTTGTTGTAAAGATGTATTTGTGGTTGACAAGCAATCAAGGCAGATTTATAGGATCGTTTTTCACATGTGTTTGAAGGCTTACGTTTTGTTGAGTTTCTATTTATAGCAACAAACTTGGGATGATATCCTGTTCGCCTACGTATCACTCTATTCTACCAAAGTACGGTAGTAACTATTTAGCGAATACGAGACAGTGAGTGGACGTAACATAAGTCGTGCAAAGGTAATGTCCAAAAAAGTTGACCAACGTTGCTAATGATTCCAACAGCACAGAACAAACATATGTAAAAGCCTTTACTTTCTCATAGAACAAAATACAACTTTCAGTGCAGAAGCTACAAGTGACTACTATAACATTATTGTTCAAAACCGACCCCTAGTAAATAATCTGATGATCCTTTCCTCTGTGTATACATGAAAATACAGTATCTATAAACATGGATCACAAGTCCCATTGATCTGAACCACGGTTAGGACTCAATAACTCATCAAAGATTCTGTTAAATCTCAGGGTGTATAATCACCAATGCGGGTGATCGTCTTCTGGGGTTTGGGGAGGGAGAGGCTTCCAATCAGGTTTCTCATCCCAATACATGTCATAATATATGTGACCTGGAGTGTGACCGTCCACACAGCACCAAATTCCAACATATCGTTTCACCCGGTTCCTGAACTTGTCGTCCTTTGCCTGATCACATAAAATGTATAATGATTGTTAGTGCTATAATCAATTTTTACAATCCAAAAGACCATTTTGTACTAGCACACGATCTAGAAGACTATGTAGTTGACTTTAATGCATCAAATGGGCTGGTCCAGTAATGGGTACATTGTATAGCAAGTCAAAACAGGTTATGTTGGCTTAGGTTGACCCGCCAACTTTTTTTGCCTGTTCTTTGTATTATACAAATAAATAATATCAGATTGTGATTATAAAAACAATTATATTACAATAATGATCTAATTTTATTTTATTAAACTATTTTAAGGGCCATAATAATTGATCATCTCATGGGCTACTTATAACCTGCTTAAACGCCTTATATTTTACTTTAAGTTTTTAGATTTGACCCACTATGCCTAAAACTGAGAATCCAGATGAGTTACTCCTGCCCTGACTACAATGCGAATTTTCTTTGATGTCTAATTCTTTTTCTTTTTCTTTTCTGTTTTCGAATACCTTGATGTCAAAATTTTAACTTAGTATCAAAATTACAATTTAGCAACTATGATGACTACGGCATTCTTCTATAAAAAAGGAAAAAAGTTGAAATCTTTCCTTGTATTTCATGGATTCGACCTCGTATTACCTAAAGTACAGTATACATCTTAAATACTAATCCGGAATAACAAAATAGCAGAATCTAATAAACCCAAATTTTCATCATAATTCAAATTTGCGAGTTATAGTATATTAAAAACATTTTAGGAAATATATCTTTATTTGCATGAGAAACTAAGACGAAAGAGGGGATTGCTTACCTTGTCAGTAAATCCAAGGAACGCATCTTGCATGGATGAAAATTGGATAACTTTGACATCCTTCATTGGGGAGAACACCTCTTTTAACTGTTCCAACATTAAACAAATTAGTCACAATGAGGCTGATAGTTGAAGCAAGAAAATAGTTGTGATCAGAAAACTAGTACATGGAAATTAAAAAAAAAAAAGTAGGTTATTAAACTAATCATTCGTCCACTATAGGTCTATCCCACATTGGCATGGCTCAAGAATCTAAACAAAAATATTATTACATTGTAAAACAATCATAAAGCTATGTAAGATGAAGAATATACTAATAACAGATATTAAAAAATTCATATTGCATACCGTTTCTTCATTGCTATTCCTTGGTAATCTAAGCACTCCCGTTGTGTTTGTAATGTTTGATTGGCAAGTTTCTGATCCTTCTTTACATAATTGTACATCAAGCCATGAATCCTTTACCTGAAAGCACGAAATTGAGTAAAGTCAATGCAGGTCAAAGTCAACTAAGAAGTACAATTACATTTCCAGATGAAAAAAGATAAGTATACCTGTGTGGGCATCAATGGATTGTCAAAGAAAGAATACTCTCTTATACTAATTCCTGGCCCAAATTCCTCCTCAGGTAATGCCTTTAACATTGTTTGCACCTAATTCCAAACACTAATTAAAAAGCCGTTGGTGAATATTAATAAATTAATAAACAAAAGGAGACATGCTTACATACCTCAAAAACATGATCCAGAGGACATATGAAAGGTTGTCTTGTCATCGACCCTAGAAGAACTCCAGGATGTGGGAACCATAATCTATCTAACCTACACCACAATGGAGGCATAACCTAAAAAATTGAAAATTTAAAGGACTACATATTAGCGTTTGAAAATAAACTTAACACAAGAAGTGACATTTAAAGAAAAGTTTCTTACCAATGTACGATTCAAAATTGATGCTATTGCAAGGGCGGTCCTAATTTGCTTCATCTGCAATTCACTCACATAAATTAGTTCACAATCAAAGTAGAAACTACAAATGGGAAAAAACTGCAGTTATAAAACTGGGGATAGAATCATACTTGATAATTAACAAGAGTGAAATGTGTTTCAAGATTATGCTCCCCATCTAGTAATAAGCTTTTTGGAATAGATGGCTTGAATGTCAAGAAGCCTCCTGTTTAAGATACAACAAACACAGCTTATAATTTTAACAAGCATCTAAAAGCTTGACCACAAAAGCTTGATACTTTATACTTGAAAGTTGAAATAGGCGTATATATTTAGTGTCATAAAGAAAAATGTTAGCTTTTGCAAAGATGAACATATGTTCCTGATATTAAGAAGTTGCAGCCTACTGATAAATTTGGTTATGATCAAATGTGAAGCATTGGGAAGCATCAAATCCACAAACTTAAGTACCTGGTGAATCATAATATTCTGGTTGATCAAAGAAAACCATAGCTTCACGTAATCTGTGACGCTTTCCTTCAGTTCCTGCATATTGAAATGTGGTATGTACAGCATACGCCTCCAATCTGAGTTGCTGATACATCCCCTGTGATTGCAGCATAAAAGTAAGAAAAATAATACTTAACCAAAACTATATAATTATAAATGATCAAATATAGAAAGCTAATTCTGGTACCTGAACAAAGTAAGTATGGCCGCTACAAAATATACTTGCAGGCAGAAGTCCAAGCTTTAGGCTTCCATCATAAGCATAAACAAGTCCACTTTCATCATCAACAGCGGGTCCCAGTTGCCTGTGCACAAGATCATTGAAACCATTCTGATCCCATATCTTATCATCAGCTACAAGCATATCTTTCCATTCTCTTGCCAATTTCTTGGCAGATTCTGTTGGCCGCCAGTGAAAAATACCTATATTATAAGCACCTCCAACTGTACACCCAAAAATAGAATAAAATTAGTATGGTTCAAAATTTTGAATTATATTGATCTGAAAACTCAATTTTCTTTGTATAAAAAAATGTCATTTTTTACCTTGTTGCCAGAGGTCTAACCGATCATCAGTTACTGTTGGTGTAACTTGATCGGTTGATGTCAACACATCTGCTTCAGGATAACGAGCAAGATATGGGAGTGGATTCTGTTACAGTAACAAACAGATTTAGTATCCACTTTTATAATTGTGTGGCCGAATTAGAAACACTTAAAAAGAAAAGCATGTGCAAGGGAGATACCTTTAACCAAACCATATCGGTATCACACATGAGTAATTCATAACCAAAAGGTAGCATTGAATCAATGAGAAAGACTTTTTCTCTTCCCATTTTATGAAACGTTGGTGAACCCCACCCGACATCTATTGTGCTCATATGACTTCCCATATCAAAAACCGGTACACCCTTCCAGTACAAAGCTTCTAATAACTTTGTGTCCATTGCACCTAAAAAAAACATTTCCAATTTTAAAAACCTTCAATAAAAATAAAATATGGCTTCAAAAACTCATTACTAAAAAACTCACCAACAAGAAGATTGTCAACGCCCAAATCGGTCAAGTGTTTAACCCATGTGAGGATAAAATCCATGAAGGCATAGTTACCAAAGGTTGCTACTATAACATTATCCTTCACCCTTTTTTGAACCAACTCTTTCGTCAAACGAAACGTCTCCAATGGAGGCATCTTTGAACCCGGTGGAGGCACTTTCCAAATACTTTTTAATTTCCCTGTTTCAGGTTGAGGCATAGGTGTCATTACACCACCACCACTCACTCTCAGTGAAGTGGAACCAACTGTTTGATTTGAGGTAGAAGGCGCCACATCTATCATAAAACACATAACAATAAGACACATCAAAAGCTTAAACTAGTAACGCCAATCAAAGTACTAATTCACCAAAATCATAACCCATTAACACAACATTTTAACCAAATCCTATATGATCTCTACAAGTACAAAATTACACTCAATTAAATATTCACAACTGATCCAAATAAAGCACAAACTTTAATCAAATGTAAACCCCCCAATTCATCAAAAAGCCTAATTCAACAAGATTTTAACTTTTTGATCTCAAGGAAGCTTAAGTCAAACTACAAATCAACACCATTTCACAAAAAGGTTGGTTCAACATGCAATCCTAATCCGGGGTCCATTTTAGACCCAATGTGACCCTTCCTCAAGGACCGCACTCATGTTCTACTAACTAAACCGAGTTGGGAATTGGGATCAAAACTAGGCCCTATTTCACAAAAGCCCTCCCTTTCACGACTCTACAAGTACGTTTGCGCCACACTAAATCAAATACCAACTTAATTCTTAATTCCAACAAACACAATACATAAATACATTCAACAAAATGCATAAATACATAAATATAAACAAGTGCAAAGTATATAAATATACTCTGAGATTGGGTCCAAGTGAAAGCATATTCCGGCGAGTAGACAGCAGAGAAGACATAAATAGCAGAAAACACGATTCCGATCAAGACAGTTCCGTACACCGTTAAAAACAATGGCTTTGAGTTTGTAACATCCTTAAATGGGTTTTTCCAACCCATGATAGGTTTTTAATGAAAAACCTCAAAATCTAAAACATGGGTTTTGTTTATATGATCAAGATTTAGCATAAAAATTTCACCTTTATCAAGAATCAAGCATTTCTTGATTGATTTAATGAAAAAGAGCACATGGGTTTTGTTTGTATGATCAAGATTTAGTATAAAAATGTCAACTTTGTGAAAAAAGAATCAATAGCAGTTGAGGGTTTAGTGGTAGTCATAAGGCTGCTAAACTAATAAAAAAAAAGTCAAATGAAATTTGTGTTTTAAATGAGATTTGTCTTGTAATGTGTTTGGTGCATGATGTGCAGAGAAGTGGCAGCTTCGTGGGGCCTTTGTGTTGAAAATGAATTTGAATAAACTATGCATTTATGGAAAATGGATTTAGACATTTGGGGATGTTTTGCTTGTTTTTGCGGTTGTAGTAGTAATTATTAATTACATAGTTGTGTGTTTATTTTGATGTTATATTTTTATCTAAAAAGTGAAAATTGGAAAATTAAAATTAAAAAAATAAATGTTGAAAATATATGTTTTAAAAGGAAACTATTAATACACATCGAAAACTGGGTTGACCTGAGACGTTTCAAACCTAATGGGTTGACCTGTTTTTCGACCGAAACAGTTCAATCGGTTAAACCAACTGGGTCGAACTGGGTTTCAAAACATTATGTTTAATCCCCAAATCCTTAAACTCTTATTATTTTTCTTTTATAATGCATAAATTTTTTTTATCACTAAAACTATTTGCCGCTAAAATCCCATTGTTATGCACGAGTACTCGTTTAGTCTTTAATAATGCCATTCTCCAGTATCATTTAACAGAAAGAAATAAAAAAAATGAAGTAAAATAAGAAAATATATTATGTTTTCGAGTATTAATTAAGGAGGAAAAAAAAAAAAAAAAAAAAAAAAAAAAATAAAAACTGATAAATGATGATTTTGTTGATTTTGAAATAAAATGTTTTATCTTAAAATTAGACTGAAAATGTTTATATATTATTTATTTACTTTTCCTTGCTAAAAACCCTTGAGAACTAAGCATAAGTAACTCTAATTAGTATGACCCTTGAGAACTAAGCATAAGTAACTCTAATTAGTATGAAAGTTATGAAAATTGTTTAATCGCAACGGCTCAAGATGACAATGTTTAAACATATGGCTAAAGATGCATTTTTCGATGGCAAATTCTTGCAAACTACATCACGTATCTTATAAATACTATATCACCTATGTTTAGGGTGTGTTTGTTTTTTGAAAAAATGTCTTACTATCCTTTTACTCTGAGTTAGAGGTGGTCAGACATTTTTTTTTTTTTTTTTTTTTTTTTTTTTTTTTTTTTTTTTTTTGAGTTTGACCTGTTCAGACATATAACATCTTACTTAATAAAAGATGGAGGACTTGTCTTACTTTCTCTTACCCAATAAGAGATTGAAGATTTGTGTTAATATAATATATTTGATGGTTTGTTAACTATGTTATATTATTTATGTTAAAAAGTTTTGTTTCATATTTACACAAGCTACGTATTTATGGTATTGCTATGATATAATATATATTAAAAAAAAAAAAACAATTAAATTCATTCAGATGATTATACGAAAAACAATGTAGGATCCCACGAAAATCCGTTATGATAATCCTCATTAATTAATAATAACCTCGTATTACTATTTGCCAAAACCCATTTTTACGGGGAAATTAAAATTTTTCTCCTCTTAGTATCATTACCACAATTACGTTTGGGACAATATATATTAAATGACAACCCGTACCTCGGGACTCGGTGATTCACAAAACTTCATTTACACTAAATTCAGACTACACAAATTTCACATTTTAGTTAAAACTATCAAATCTATAATTTGATTCCAATAAAACCTTAATCACATTTAGACATACACTAACTATATTTCACTAAACCACTCCAAGCTACAAATCGATTGGACTGCTCTAGTATCTCAGGCCCAACACCAACTTACTTGTACGCCACATCCAGCCCAACTCCTAAAGTTATTATTCTTTTGTTATTTCATGCATAACTCGACAACCCAACACCCTCAAAAATGACTTGCAATCTCTCGAATACTAAACGCGACCCTCGAATATTTTTGCACCTCCTCGATGCCTACCCACTAGACTCTATATATGCCAACTCGCAGCCCTAGATGTCGAGTATTTCCATGGTATCCAAAGTCATTTTGTTTGTTCCATCTTAACCCAATCCGACATTCGTAAACCATCGAAACTTAACCAAATTAAAAACCGATTATTCCTATGATCTTCTAATGATAATTTTGACATAATAAGATGTTTAAAAGGAAGTTAGAATAGCAGTGGACTCTATGGCTAGATAAATTCATTTGACACCATTAAAAACACAAACGTGTATATGTGTATATACCTTCACAACAAAAGATAGGAATTACCCACGTTTCACATCTATCAAATATCTTATTTTGTCAGTAGAAACACCTAGGTGTCCTCATTCCTACAGTGGACTTCAATAATTGAGTTGCAAGGGTAATATAGTCCAAGCGTGTGTAGCATACTTCTATATAACTCAACCACTATTAGCAACTTACATTGCTCACTCTTCACTTACTTCCACACTCACTAACAACCATAGATTCCCAGTAAACCTTGCCTCGAACATTTCCAGAAAACCATGCATAAAATATAGCTCGAACCTAGCAAGCTTACTGGCCATCCTCGTGTTCCAGTCGACTCCCACGCAAGTCTCCACCACCTTCAAAAGAGTGTAGTAAGTACTCGTTAAGTTTCCTTGTCTCATTTATCATGTGCACAAAAATCACACATGCATGTTTCATAGTTGCACTTGTACGTATCAAATTTCACATGTTATTTTACGTATAATAAGTACACAAACTCACAAGGATGGGGTATGCCTCCACTGTGGAAGGTGGATAAGTCACAACTCACTTCACCTTCATGTTTAAAAGCTTAGGTTGCATGCTCACTCACGTTACTGTATATATACGTTTCTTTCACGAGTATCCCACTTAGTGTAACTCACCCACATGTGTCGAACTCACTCATGGGAGGCCTTGAAAGGCACCTCACACATCACACTCACGTTTAAACATTCATACCATGCATCATTCGAATGTGTAAAAGTTTTATATCACACGTAGAAACATAAAGTTGAGAACAGCTAGAATTAATCCAAATGTTTATACATATGAGACAGTCACTAGTAGCCTCTAAAACAACCCCATAACTCACAATCTAGTTTAATGACCACGATTTACTTTTATACGACCCAATAGAACTCCCAACTAATTACTATTTTCGTTTAAACATCACGTAAAAATAAGCTCATCTCGACACTTAAAAAGACCCATTTTAATCGCTATTCAAAAACCAAGTTTACAACTTAGAAAATTTCTAAGTCTTTTTTTAACATGAAAACTGTCTCAACTCGCCTATAAAACGACCTTGTATTTTCGTATTAGAATGAACAACTACCTAATGTTTTTGCATATCTCGAACGACGAGCTAGCAAGCTACATATTTTGTGTTTTTACATTGATCACATAATCTCATTTCGACACTTAAAATCACCCCTTTTGATCGACAAAACCACCAACCCTATAATTAAATTCCAGAAAGTAAAATTTTAAGAAACTACTGTTCCGAATTGGGCTTATTTAAAGCCCAACAAGAGTTAACGATCCATAAGCCTATTGGGCCCATATGATACATTTTTAGAACCACAAAAATAGCCCAAGTTCAGGCCCAAAACTATTTTCACGCCCTCGCCTCTAAATTTCTTAACGGGCCTTAAATTAAATTGTTAATTGGCCCATTGATACAAAAATAAGTTCTTTTCTGGAATAAGCACTTGGAATAAGTTAATATGAACTTAATAAAGTTATAGAAATTTTCAGAATATTTTTCCCGTCATTTTTATGCAAAAAGGACTAAAAATGTAACGCGATTCAACTAGAAGACCAAAACTGCCAACCTGCGAAACTTATGGACTGGAGCTGTGAAAACAGTTGACAAAGGACTTAAATTGACATATCATTGAACTCCGAGCCTTATGTGAACATATGGACAAATTTTGGACTATTATTGGACTTTTGAATTAACCGAGGACTAACGACGTAACGCAAGCTCAGTTAGACTAAAAAGTATAAAATCTGAAAAGGGTGTGGAAACCATAGAGGGGGGTGAATACGTTTCCATTTAAAAACTTAAAACCTTTTATATCAAACACCCAATCAAATGTGACTTAATATGAAAAGTGTCAACAATGATCACATATCATCTAGGGATGAATAAATTAAACTACAACACAAGCACAATCAACCATGACACATACATAATCAACATAACATAAGCAACTAGCCACACAAGCATAAACGCAATGCAAATATAAATATAAAGCGATAAAGAATAAAATGAAAGTAAAGAGATAAGTAAGAAGGCGCAAACCGGACACGATGATTTATAGTGGTTCGGTCACGAAGCTCCTCTTCGCCCTACTCCACTCCCCGAGTACCCAACTCGAGAGTTACTTCACTAATCAACAAACTCCCTTTAGGCGGAGAAAACCGTACACGTCGCTTAACTTGTTTTCCGACACTAAGCTAGATGTCGAGTGCTAATCTTAGCTAGCACCAATCTACCACGATCTACACCGTACACGTCGCTTATCCTATTTCCGACACTAAGCTAGATGTCGAGTGCTAATCTTAGCTAGCACCAATCTACCACGATCTACCCGATCTACCCTTGATCCACATGATCAATCACACAAGCCCAATGACTTCAAGAGATCTTCACTATCTCTACAAGATCACACTTGATCTTGACTCACTCTCTCTCACAAAGGTAAAATGATCTTGATGTATGCTATGATACAATCAAGAGTGTAACAAATGTTACAAGACCTAACAACTATAACTCTTGTATCTTCTTGGATACCTTGAGTTCTTCTCTTGCAAATGAAGAGGAATGATAACACTTTGTATCTACTTGGATACTTTGTGTTCTTCTCTTGCTAATCAAGAGGGATGACAACACTTTGTATCTAGGATACTTTGTGTTCTTCTCTTGCTAATCAAGAGGAATGAAGAGGATCACTTGAGTGGATGATTGGATCACTCTTAAACAACCTAAGACTCTCCAAATGATCAAAGAAAGTTATCTAAGTGAAGAGGGATAAGACCAGAGAAAAAGGACTGGAAAAATCAAGTTGGAAGTGTGGAATGGTCCACTATTTATAGGCAAAGGAAAATCTGACCGTTAGAGACCTACGGCTCCACTAAATTTAGTGGAGCCGTCCATACTTAAAGGTGCCGTGGACGCTCCCTTTTTTGTCTTTAGTGGGGAAGGTTTATTTGGGGAAGTTAGGAGCTGTTTTGGGGGGAAAAATGACTGTTGGTAATTCAAAATAATTTGAAATGATTTTTCCAAATAAAACATTTCTTTTTAATTCAAAAATAATTTGTAAAATGTATTTTTGAAAAATGTTTTGTCACATTTATAAAAATGTGAAGTTTAGAAAAATATAATCCTTTGATCATTTGTCAAGTAGTAGATTTGTTTGTCCATACCTTGAGTGATTTATGTCGGGATGGAAATCTACGACTTCGTTGAAGCATACTTGAGACGTCGGGAGGTGTTGATGTAAGTATGCATTGATGATTTGTGTTTACAAGTAACTTGCACATTTTACGTTATGTATTACAAGTTACATGTTTGTCATTATTAAAACCGAAGAAACCGTTTAGTTTAAATATCGTAATATTTGCACTAACAATCTCCCCCTTTTTGATGATGACAAATATGTAAACCGTAAGACATAGTAAAATGTAAAAGTTACCTGTTTACACTTCCTTCTCCCCCTTTTTTCGAATCAAAAAGGTAGTTGCCTCGAGCGCTTCCTTGGATTTACTTCCTACTCCCCCTTATTTCACTACTTTCCTTTCTCCCTCGAAAGGCGAGCTTGCATCATCCCAGTGAAGCCTTCTATCAACACTTGTGAAGACGACTCCATGCTATGTATTCAAATACTCCCGAGCTCCCCCTGGCTCAATGCTCCCCTATGGTGACTTAAACCCCTTGTTTATTTATCTTAGTATCTAGCGGATCCATGGATCAAATTCTTACAAAGACTTTTCCTACATCAAGGGTTAGCTTCGTGCAGCATAATATATAACAGTATAGGAGCAGCATTATAAGGATAGAATACACATAGCAAGACATGCATAGGTTAAACTATGTTAACACGTAAGTGTCACAACCCGACCGAAACCTAAGGTGTAATTGTTCACTCAATCACACTAATCAAGAATGAGATTCGTTCATTGATTGACGCATTAAATGACTTCTTCCAAGTTGTCATTGGGAAGGAAAGTTCTAACAAACCTTTTGAACAACATAATCATCTACCTAAGATGATTGATGTTAAGGATAGTTTGTTAATAAGACATACTCTAAATGATTACTATTATGACAAGTCGTGCCATAAAGTAGACTCGATAGAGGTTATACTTACATAATTCCATAAGGTGGGAGAGTGTTGGTTGTGGTGACAACAAGGACAACTTGGGTTATGTGGTTGTAGGGGATAAATAATGGAATGACCCATTAGTGGTTGTGGTGAAGGTGATAGTGATAAGGATGATGTGTTGGTGCCAAGTCCAAAGAGGTTTGATGATGATAGGGTTAGTGTGATGGCTAAAGGTTGTGGTGGACTTGGTGGAGGTAAGGGTGTAGGAATCCTAAAGGTGTAGGATGATGATGATGTGGTTGGAGGTGTTAGTTTTGCCCTTTGAGGAAAGGTGGGAAATGATGGTTTAGGTTAATATATCGTTTGCACTGACAATGAGATGCATGATATAATTCAAAAGGGAAAAAGAAAAATGGTGTATGTGATTCTAATAGGATTGTTGGTGGATATCTCTAACGGGGTTAAGGTAACGAGGTTCTAGGTTTCTAGGTTGGATGATCCTAGTTGTGTGTTAGAGATAATTTGGTGCATGAAGGGTTTCATGTGTTTGTGAGGGTTGAAGGTTGTTGAACTAACTATCACTTATCCAAAGTGACGAGTAGTTGTAAGGTTTGAGTGTGATGAGTTAAAGGTTATAAGGTTTGAGTGTGATGTTCTATGGGTTGAAGGTTCTTAGACTAACTATCACTGTCAAGAGTGAAGTGTAGCTAAAAGGGTTGAGTGTGATGATGATGTTAATGTGAGGTTTGAAGGTGAGATGCAAGATAAGCTTGCAATGGTGAGGCCTTATATAGGCAAGAGTTGTGGGATTCGAACTAAAGTTGGTGTTAGAGTCCTATGGTGTAGTGAGGGAATCCTAGGGTGTATGTGAGTTTGCAAAATTTTGCAGGTTTGAGGTTAGGAATGCAGGGATCTAAAGGAAACAGTGAAAATTCGTCAAACATAGGTACGGTACCACTAAATACCACACGGTACCGTTAAATTTAACGGTACCGTGACCTGGAAGTCACGAATTTTCCTGTGTAGCCTAGTTCTGGGCAGCTAAAGGGAAGTTTCCTAGAGAATAAGAACCACATTTGTGTGTTCTTGAGGGTGTTTGGTGAAAGACTATATGAGTGTGTTTTCACTCCCCCTTAATCTATGACCATCCGGACAAGATGTAAAAGATAAAGAGGAAAACAAACGTTGACGAAAGCGATGAGCTTAGTAACGTCATGACAAGTGGTGGATAGCATACGATAAACTTCACCTTTGAAGTCACGTAGCTCTTCTCAATCATTGTGAATATTCTAAGAATATTATGATGAGGCATGCGATTACTAGGAGATATCCTAAGGGTTAAGAAGATAAAATCTTCAGAGTTGTGAGGTTGGTGACAAGGTTCTAGTGGGGTTATCTCAACTTATCCTAGCGGTTCTTCGCTTGAGGTGTGTGAAAGGTGAGTGGGATGCGGAAGCATTGGTAGTGT
Source organism: Artemisia tridentata subsp. tridentata (assembly GCA_021014915.2). NCBI lineage: Eukaryota > Viridiplantae > Streptophyta > Magnoliopsida > Asterales > Asteraceae > Artemisia > Artemisia tridentata. The sequence goes on from CP139501.1 coordinate 290,424,917, forward strand.
TTAGTACCATGCGGAAGTGGGAGGGAAAAGGCTAAGGAATCAGATGATAGATACAATCTATTCTGATAGGAGACGGTTTTAGGTTCAAGACTACATCGAGTGGGTTTTGATGGTGTTAGTGAGAATTGAAAGCAAGATTTTTGACAAAGAAAATTTCACATATGTTGTGATTTTTCTGGACCTTAGATTAAAAGAATTTATACCGAATAAATTCCTTTATGAATGAATCCACCAGGATTCGATGAACGTTTGTCGAGAACGAGAAATGACATTTAATTGCATTTCGCAAATTAAATAAACTTTAAATACTTCGGATGAAATATTTAAGTTGTCATTGGAGTTTAAGAGGATTTTACGAATAAATCTTCGCATTCGACACGAGGAGAGAATTTATACCTAATAAATTCTTTGACCGGTACTGGACGAGAAGAAATGACTTTTATATTTCCGAGGAAATACATAGGTAGTCATTAGAGCGATGTGAAAGATGACTTAATATTTCCAGTGAAATATTTAAAAAGTCATCAGACGAGACACAGGATATGACTTGACATTTCCAGTGAAATATCTAACAGTCATGGGACGAGATCGAGGGAATGACTTGATATTTCCAGTGAAATATCTAAAAGTCATGACACGAAATAGAATAGATGATCTCAATATTTCCAGTGAAATATTCAAGAGATCATGCAAGGAACGTGAGGGATGACTTAATATTTCCAGTGAAATATTTAGATAGTCATGAGAGGGATTTAAAGAATGACTCAATATTTCCAGTGAAATATTTAAAGAGTCATGAGACGAGACGCACGAGATGACTACAATATTTCCAGTGAAATATTCAAGTAGTCATAAGAGGGGTACGAGAGATGACTTTAATATTTCCAGTGAAATATTTAAATAGTCATAAGTTTTATGGAAAAAGTTCCATCATTCCTAGACCTAGACGGAGATGGTAAGGGGATTCTCGGTTGAGAGGTTTGGTTTATTTAAGGGTTTCTATGTGCTTCGCACGTGAGTGTTTCATGGGGTTTTGAAAGATGTAAAGCTAGGCCTATGGTGCTGATTTGCAGCAGGGTATGGGATCTTAAGATGTGTATATTCACACGAGGATGAAAGGAACTACTAATTACTTATATAGTAACTTGTGAGTCCTTTGGATGAGCGTTTTAACATATGTTGTTAAAAGGCTTAAGTATGATGTTTCGGATATGACATTTAACAATTGCGATCGCAAGTTAAACTTACTTGAATATTTCGGATGAAATATTTAAGTTGTCAACCCTACTCCGAGTTCTACTAGGTTTGTTCCTAACCTTCCCATGACAAAAGGGTGTATTACTTGGAAGAAGGCGAAGTGATGACTGGGGAATTAGGGTAACTTCGCGACTACTTTGACCTATGGGTTTTGACACTAGTGTATGGCTCTATGACTTCTAAGGGTTCATAGTGATGGGCATACCTAATTCCTAATGTGTCAAAAGGACATAGTGTGGGTGCAAACTTTACAAGTAAATCATGTAAAATGCACATAAGGAATAAATGCAAGCATCATGTAAAACATGATAATCATTTAGCATTTAAGATCATGAAGACATTTAGCCATATCTTACGAGAACACGTATGTGGGATGCAAGCAATCTAGGTTTGCTAAGGCAGATCCTAATTACTACTTGTTCAAGATGACATCCTAATGGGAGATAAAGTTCACCGATGTAAACTATCTCTAGTCAAATGTAGGAATGAAAGTTTTTCAAGTTAGAGAATGAGTATGAGACTATCACTAGTGGTGCTCAATTAAGGCTAAACACGACCATTTTTACGGGTTATACACGAACCCAACTTCTCTCCTGGAAGCAATCCAACCGTTAGGTCAAATTGAATTTCTAGTGCGATAGGTTCTCCAGTAGTCATTCTCATGTTAGAAGAATTTAAATTCCTATATTTGCCTCTCGAAGTATAGCAAATATGATTTTATCTTGTTTTGCTATACATGGCCTAATATGACTCAATTAACCATACTTTGAAAGTCGGTCAAGAAAATGACATGTCTTACACAACTCCTAACAAAGGCAAGCGAGATGTTTTAATTTTGTGTTTGAGATTTAAAGGTTGTTTGATGGTGATGGTGTATTTTATGATCTCTTGGACAACATCTTTGTTTGTTGAGTTGTTACATGTTATTTTAACATGATTTGGTTTCCTAGAACCAAGAGACACTCTAATGTGATACAATGTAGAACCTACTACATTGTGTGTGTTTCAAGAATGCTCCTTTGCATAACTTGAGGAAAGAATCTAGTAGAGGTTACTTACCTCAATAGATTTTGTGAGTGTTTTATTTAAAATGAGACATACTGTTTATTTCAACAAGTATGCTTTTCTAAGAGGAAACTTATCACTCTTAAGAATGCTTTGTGAAACAAGTATTTTAGTGTATGACCAATTTTACTTGTTTATGAAATGACACATGTCATATTATGTTATTATTCAACTCTAATATCCTATATTTGTTAACAGGATGCAATGTATTCTCTTGTAACATAACCATTCATGTCACAAAGAAAATAAGATGCATAGGATATAAGTTATCCTTTGTCAATCTTTTGATAAGAGAAATACATGTGATATTCTCAAAGATTGATGACTTACATAATAGTTAATAACATATTATGTATGACACTTTTACTAGACATATGACTTTGAGTGTTGAGTTGTTCATGAGCAAAGTTTACATATGTTGTTTGTTTGCTCTTGTTTGATTTTTCGGAAAGACACATTTACTAATTGCACTGCAATGTAAATTACTTGTATATTTCGGATGAAACATCCAAGTTGTCACTCCTACTTAGTTGTGTATTTTATGCATCTTTTAAATATATTAGTTTAATGTTTGGAACACAACTATTGGACAACAAGACTCAATATGGCATCTTCAACACAAGTGTGAATTATGATCCGATGCATATTATTTTTATCTTGAGAGGACGTCATTATTTTCATAACAATCGAGTGTGATTGAGTATGTAGATTCAAGATAATATGTTTCATCATGTTTTGATGTTATCTTGAAACAAAACAAATAATGACTCCAATTTCATGTCCACACTCGAAAACTTGTCAATTAGATTCGATGATGATATCAATCATAATTTGAATAATGAATTGATATGTACTCGAAATCTTTCTTGACCCTCACGATCACTCCTTTTTTAAAAAGAAAATAAAAATTTAAGGAGTGTGTTCCATTTATTCTAATACAAGTTGTATGTGTGAGGTTAATGACATATTAAGTTACTACTTTGATATTGTCATTTATTTTTATTTGAGAAAAACTATTTATATTATTAAGTATAATACTTTTAGTTTTTCGACACCTCATTAGTATAAAAATAATTATCTTAACTATTTTTATACAACATACGTAAAATACTAAATGTCTAAAACATTTTGTATGTGTGTTAGATCAATTCAAGTTTAATACATTTTCCTTTACTTAAGTACTAATGTATTAGATTGACCTTTTATCTTGTTTAGACAACCCATGGTCAAACAAGACAAAATGATGTAATGTTTTAAAGATCATGTTACGGATTTTATGAAAGTGTTAAGTGTTTTGGGGTGATATACTTTTTACACTTAAACCTTTGGAAAAATAATTGTTTAAGACATATTTTTTCTACACACATGATCTACCAACTTAGTTTCTATTCCTAAGAAAGTTACTAAACCATTTTAAGAACTTGAAACAAATGCAAGACAAATGGTTGATGCCTATATGCAATGCAAACTAATTACTTAATATAGTGCAAGTGATTTAGCATGAGCCTTATAAATGCATAAACCGAAAAACTATAATAAGCAAATAGCAATTTAACACACAAAAATACTTATCGTCATTTTGTGTATTAGGTATAACAATGTATACTAAGCTTGATTTTATTTGACAATGAATTGGTTTCCTCCCCATTTCAAATATTTTTGCTGAGCACTTTGAAAACATGTCAAGGTTTAAAAGTTGAATCGCCCTTTTTCAGTTTGACCAAAAATTTACGCAAACTGCATGACCAGAAGACCTTTAGTTGAAAATCAAGGACTTTAACATACTTTCATTTAGAACTAATTCATAAAAATGTTTCTCAAATGAAAGTAGACTCAACATCGTTCAAAATGATGGGCGACACGACTCGTACAGACTCATGGTTGATTTTATATGGATTTTTGAAAATGAACCAAAAATGAAAAACAGACAATCAGATGCACGGTACCGTACAATGTTTAGTGGTACCGTGGTCTGTTTTCTGATTCAGAACTGCATGACTTAATGACTCGTTCTGAAAACATGACCGGACACTTAAAGACACTGTTCTTTTAGTGGTTTAAGAAAACCTTCAAGCTAGTATGACAAAGTATACTTAACAACAAAACTTGTAAGTATTAAGCAACTAAATACTTTTCATATTTTTATCACCTTCATGGGTAATTTGATACATGGATCGTACTCAATTTTGAAAACCATTTGTTTTAAAAATTTGAGCGACGTGGCTCTGGTACCAATTGTGGAAACCGTAGAGGGGGGGGGGGTGAATACGTTTCCATTTAAAAACTTAAAACCTTTTGTATCAAACACCCAATCAAATGTGACTTAATATGAAAAGTGTCAACAATGATCACATATCATCTAGGGATGAATAAATTAAACTACAACACAAGCACAATCAACCATGACACATACATAATCAACATAACATAAGCAACTAGCCACACAAGCATAAACGCAATGCAAATATAAATATAAAGCGATAAAGAATAAAATGAAAGTAAAGAGATAAGTAAGAAGGCGCAAACCGGACACGATGATTTATAGTGGTTCGGTCACGAAGCTCCTCTTCGCCCTACTCCACTCCCCGAGTACCCAACTCGAGAGTTACTTCACTAATCAACAAACTCCCTTTAGGCGGAGAAAACCGTACACGTCGCTTAACTTGTTTTCCGACACTAAGCTAGATGTCGAGTGCTAATCATAGCTAGCAACAATCTACCACGATCTACCCGATCTACACCGTACACGTCGCTTATCCTATTTCCGACACTAAGCTAGATGTCGAGTGCTAATCTTAGCTAACACCAATCTACCACGATCTACCCGATCTACCCTTGATCCACATGATCAATCACACAAGCCCAATGGCTTCAAGAGATCTTCACTATCTCTACAAGATCACACTTGATCTTGAATCACTCTCTCTCACAAAGGTAAAATGATCTTGATGTATGCTATGATACAATCAAGAGTGTAACAAATGTTACAAGACCTAACAACTATAACTCTTGTATCTTCTTGGATACCTTGAGTTCTTCTCTTGCAAATGAAGAGGAATGATAACACTTTGTATCTACTTGGATACTTTGTGTTCTTCTCTTGCTAATCAAGAGGGATGACAACACTTTGTATCTACTTGGATACTTTGTGTTCTTCTCTTGCTAATCAAGAGGAATGAAGAGGATCACTTGAGTGGATGATTGGATCACTCTTAAACAACCTAAGACTCTCCAAATGATCAAAGAAAGTTATCTAAGTGAAGAGGGATAAGACCAGAGAAAAAGGACTGGAAAAATCAAGTTGGAAGTGTGGAATGGTCCACTATTTATAGGCAAAGGAAAATCTGACCGTTAGAGACCTACGGCTCCACTAAATACCCGACGGCTCCACTAAATTTAGTGGAGCCGTCCATACTTAAAGGTGCCGTGGACGCTCCCTTTTTTGTCTTTAGTGGGGAAGGTTTATTTGGGGAAGTTAGGAGCTGTTTTGGGGGGGAAAATGACTGTTGGTAATTCAAAATAATTTGAAATGATTTTTCCAAATAAAACATTTCTTTTTAATTCAAAAATAATTTGTAAAATGTATTTTTGAAAAATGTTTTGTCACATTTATAAAAATGTGAAGTTTAGAAAAATATAATCCTTTGATCATTTGTCAAGTAGTAGATTTTTTTGTCCATACCTTGAGTGATTTATGCCGGGATGGAAATCTACGACTTCATTGAAGCATACTTGAGACGTCGGGAGGTGTTGATGTAAGTATGCATTGATGATTTGTGTTTACAAGTAACTTGCACATTTTACGTTATGTATTACAAGTTACATGTTTGTCATTATTAAAACCGAAGAAACCGTTTAGTTTAAATATCGTAATATTTGCACTAACAAAGGGCAAGGACCTATTTAATTTCACTTGACATTCTTAGTTCATTTTTCATTTTGCACCCTTCACTTCATATGCATTGTACATTTTAGTTATGCATTATTTAAAGTTTCGTTATTAGAAATTTAGTAACCTCACTTGCATATTATTTCAGCATATTTTGAGAAAGTAATATTTTGGGTCGATTGATATAAGAATCAAGATAATATTATAGATATATCATATTTTTAACTTGAGGCATTTTAAGCATATCACACACTCACATCACCGATCAAATCGTTATACGATTTATCCTTTCCACATTCGTTATTAGTAGTAAGTTAGACTCTTAGACTTCGCTTATATTCAGGTCTCGTATTGAAGAAGTTTTCGTGATCGTTTACTTGGTCTTATAATTTCGTCTTGTCAGATACGCTCCAGGTGAGTCGTGGCCCCCTCTTTTAATACTTGTTTTTAATAACTCTTTTGGGGGAGATACATGCTTGTAAATATTTTACTCATTATCAATTATATGATTTGCTTGACGTTTATACTTCTATAAGTACTATGAAAACTCTTATGACTTACCGTGAGTCGTGGCCCCTCCTATTTTAATATTTGTTTTAATAACTCTTTTGGGGGAGATACATGCTTTAACTATTTTAAGTTACTTATATAAAACTCTTATGATTTACTCAAAATCATCCACTATGTCTTACATGTTTGAATCACCTTTGAGAGGAATATATGTTCATTGTATGTACAAACTGCTTGCATAGTTTAAACACGGAACTTGGAAGATAACATTTTCAACTACTTGATGTAATATGACACTGAGACTCATTGTATGCATTCATATAACAAATGAATGTACTGTTACTTTATTATGATATTTCAACATTTCACTAGAAATAATTGCCAAAACTAAAATTACGCATAATTCATGAACCTTGAAACCTATATTGCCTAAGTTTACTTTATTGCCATAAAGTCCCTTGATCATGAGCCATTAATCACTGCGGTGAGCGCGAATATAGTGAACAGCTTCGAAACCTGTTGGAGGCTGACGACCTATCCCACTAAATACTTGGACGGAATGCCTACATGGTTAGTCGTATTTAGTCGCGATGCACTATATTTGAGAAAAATAGGAATTGGCAAATCACCTATTACATGAGGGCAAAACTTTCGTCATTAATTTGATGAACACTCCGTTTTTCGGTACACTGTTAACGTTTTGCGTGTCATGAGGCTTAGGGCAATATAACTTTATGAATATATGAATGTTTCATATATATCCTAGGATACAACTGTATTTAGTAGACCACCACTTTACACTGATAAATTTCAGACTCTAGATTATTATGTGTTATGATTACGAATCCTGTACTTGAACCTTAGTTGTTATCATATGTGACTAAATTGTGAATTCTACAAAAGACAACCCAAAAGGCTTGGTATATCATTACATTTAAAAGTTGACTCAACATTCTAATTCGAGCGTATAACAACGTAGCTCAGCTTCATTTATAACATGAACCTTATGATTTTGGAGATCATACATGATTTGCTGGTGGATTTTTATACAACACAACTTGTTATTTATTTAATGAAAAACTATTATTCATTTCAACAATCACTATACACCTTTCAAAGAAAGTTATTTTCTATCAAACTCCACGAACTCACCAACCATTGTGTTGACGTTTTAAGCATGTTTATCTCAGGTAAATTAACGGAGCAGGACAAGACACGGAACGGGCATCTTATACTCTGATAAATAAAATGGTGTAAAATCAAATATGTCATTCCTTCCAAATTACCTCATTTTGTGGGATTTTCAAATCAGATATTTTACCTTTATATCAAAACCATTATTTTGAATGACATATAGCTTTCAAAGCGCCTATTCTGGACATTTTTTCTGAAATTTTAACTCGATCCTCACCGTAACACCCTAATTACTTTTCCGCTGCCACAAATCAAATTAGGGGGTGTTACAGATTGGTATCAGAGCCTAAGGTTGTAGAGAACCAAATGTTTTCAAACATCAAACTATAACCACACTTTCAAAATAAATGATTTTACACCTTATCATCTTATGCCCTCCGTGTCTGCAGACTGTCGTGCTTTATACATTACCTAATAAGATTGTTTGTACTAATCTTTACATGCTCAATGTTTACTCTTCACAGATTACACACTGTGTTAATTCACACTCAACGTTACATCTTGAACGTATAAATACTCATAATTATTATTTTCGATTGCTACAGTAACATGTCGTCCATACCAGTTGACATCGCTAAGAATACCTCTCCTACTACCCATGCATCACCTAACCATCATATTACACCAAATGCTGAAGATCCTTATGTACAAATGTCACAACCTCAACCCGACATAGAACTTACTCAGAAATCATCTTCGTCATCACCTACTCACTCACCTCCACGTCAGAAACTTAGGAGAGCAACTGAATCCTATTCAGATCCGATTGGTGGTCAACCAACATTTGAAATTGGACAAAGTTCACGTCAAGAAATGACTTGGGAAAATATCAACCTAAATTCTCCCTTACCTAATACCTCAGATTTCTTCATGCCGGATGTCCCAAACAATGTATCCTCACCCAAATCTCCTGACTACAATGTAGACACCCGAGACTCCATATGGATTCACCTTCACCAACACACCAGCATACTAAACGCTCACTCTGAACAGCTAAAAGAATTACAACCATTACGATTCGAATGGTATGACCGTAACATTGATACCCTGTTCAAGAGGACCGATGCTGAAAGACGAGAAGTGTTTGGTTTAGGAGTGAATATTGGTAATATGAAGGACAATTACGAACAAGAACTTAGAAACTTGGATGCCAGAACCCGTTGTTTAGGTAGAGGCCATACTCAAACCCACATTAGGATTGAAGACATTGAAAGGGCATTATGGTTAGCTAGAGACGCAGCAAGAACCCAAAGCCAAAAGATTGCAGCCTTGGAAAACATGTTAGCTAATCAAATGAATGCGTGCCAGGAACGTTTCTCAGCCATGGAAGCTGCACAACTGGATCTTGAGGCAGAAGTTAGACGTCTACGTCAGAGACGTAACTGATCTTAAGTATCGTTGATGTACTAAATAAACCAAATAGTTTTGGTTAGTAGTTCATGTAGTTCCAATAATTCTGTAACTTTCAGAGCTTGTAACCGACTTTTAATGTGTAATGGTTTTCTTTCCGTTATACTCTTCTGTTATAAACAAATTCCTCCCACCAAACCTTATTATGATGCTGTAAGTGCAAAGAGCCATGCAAAACCTCACCATTCATTACTCTTTTAGGTAAACAAATAACCCACGTAAATCAATGAGACATTAATAAAAGACCTTGTGTTGGTTGTTTTGCAAAAATCGATCAAACAAGTTATTAGAGTTATGTCGATTTTGATGAATGTATTCAAACTTACTATGACATTATTGGTGATTGTACATCAAATATACCAAGACTAAACAATTATTAAGAAGAAAATTTGATGAATGAAGAGAAAGTTGTTGAACTTCAACTTTTGTAAAAGAATCCGTTTGTTCCTTAGCAATCCCATATCAATAGATGATTATTATTTTACGATGCTACCCAGACACATCGTATTTCTATGATCCTCAGTTGAATTGATTTTGTATTAATATCACATTGTTAGCACTAATATGCAAATACATTGTTATTTGAATTATTCTAACGATGAAGTGAATACTAAAACTGCGTTTCATGTAATGCTCATAGGAAATGGACAGCATGAACCGCGTAGTACCTACAACAATCATGACCCCTAAAACCATCGAGAAACTGGTAAACAATATCGTTGCAGCAGTACTCGAAGAAACCACAACAGTCTATCCGAGTAACAATGATATGACGAGAAAAGAAAGAAAGAAGTCTATACCTTGTAAGCATAACCATGAAAGCTTCATGGGATGTAGGCCAGTTTGCCTAACAAATTCAAGGAAAATAGCTAAACCTATCCGCACTTGTACCCAAAGAATTAGGCAAGATATTGCACTCAAGAAAAATAACCAAAAGCGAAGACATGAGGAGAAAAGATCTTTTATCCTCAACGAATGTGAGTTTCACAATGATGTTTGCATCCGCAATCATCTACAAGACCGCATTGACTATCTTCGCCATCAAAGGCTCAACCCAGAAATTGAAAGAAACTACGTCACCACCACTACCAACAGAGACAACTACCGTGGAAATAAACCTCTGTGCCAAAAATGTAAGATGCATCACACCGGATATTGCACTGCAATATGCGGGAGGTGCAGGAAAACAGGTCATCAGACAGGAAATTGCAAAACCATGGAAGGAAATGAGCAACCATCATCCATAAAATGCCATGGATGTGGTGAAATGGGTCATTAAAAGAGTCACTGCCCAAACTACAAAGCCCATTAGGAGCCCAAGAACTGTGCAAGGGATTAAGAACTCGCCGAAGAATCTCAACCGTATCGAAGAATGACCTCTAGGTTAAGCAGATGAATGGATTCCTGCTGTAAAATAAATAAACTCTAATCTAGGACTATCTAAGTTGTATTTCCAATTGTATTTACCTTAGGTACGATGGATGTAACCTAAGTGTAACAGTTATCTTTCTACCGTGTGAGAAATTTACCTTGTAATATTTCCATGATAATAAAAATCTACGTCTATTTCCATTTCCATTACACCTCTTTACTCATAATCGTTATGTAACAATACACTAATAGTACCTCAAGGATTTAATTAATTTTATTGTGAGCAAACCATAAGTTGTTACCACATTGTAAGAAATTCTCACCCAAAACCTAAGTTTATATCCAGAATGTCCAAATGCCATCTTAGAAATTCCTGACTTATCCTTGTAATATGCACAAAAACTTTATAATTCTTTTAAAAATAATCAGAGAATGTCTGACCTTGTGACGGAATCATTATAACTAAAACTCTTTGAAAAAGCATAAACACCAAAATGACTGAACCTAGCGTTACATCATTTGGTCCTCAATTATACATAGCCTAGCTAACTATGTATAATTTAGGAAGAATCATGTTATAAATGGAACAGTTATCCTTTCGAAGTTTTTAATAACAATTTTCATTCCAAAAACAAAATCTTGAGACAAAACAATTTGTTCATAAACTTTACTTTTAACCAACACCAGTCAGATCTACACTGGTCACCCCTCACTCTCTTATATAAAGTCGAGGAAAATACGAAATTAGGAACTATAAGAATTCACAACAATACTTGGAAAACACAAATAACATAAATCTTATTAAAACCCATGGAAGTTAATACATAGCAAAATGATTAACATCGGAAGTGCTAATAGTACAATAAACACAATATAAGGCATACAATCTTCAATAGGTTGGCTCACCATAGAAACAACAACCCCCACCAACCCAGCGATAGCAAGAGCCACCATAGGATGAAGCACCTTGATTATTCTGGAAGACGGATAAAAGAGAACTATTAAAAACGATAACTAAACATAAAGACAAACGAAATTTTATTCCACATTTATTAAGGGTTACATTGACACACCACAAAGCTACATTCAAACCACCCTAGCTCGAGATCCTCACCCCAAGAACTTATCCACATAAATCGCTAAAATAGTGAGAGGTACGATGAACACCAAGGATGCGATGTAGTAATCGGAGTTTTCATCGGGGAAGAAGGCCAGATAAACGGCAACCAGAACAATGTACACGGTGGCTACGACAATGGCGATCGGCGGCATGGTGTATTTTTCGGAAGAGATTAAGTTGAATGAAAGGGTCGAATCGAAAAGGTGAAAAGGAATAAAGTGGAGGAAAAAGGAGAAAGATAAATAGGGAATATAAGTGGAGAAACTAGCCGTTATTTTACTATTCACGATCATTAAATTTCAAATCACTACCATTAAAAATCCACTAGTCTCGACCGTTAGAACACTAAGCATTTAGTGTTAAATACTTCCTAATTTCGACCGTTATTTTCAATATTCGCAGCCCATGAATTAGATTGTTGACCAAACACTCGAAATTTATTTCGTCTAGTACGAATAAATCTAGTTGGATCTCGCCTCTTTGATATTCAAATAAGAAATCTATCGACAACGCCTTCCATAAACTCTCACCTCAGAACACCACATTTTTCAACACCTATCACGGACTGAACTTCGGGACGAAGTTCAAAATTTAGGGGTAGATACTGTAGGATCCCACGAAAATCCGTTATGATAATCCTCATTAATTAATAATAACCTCGTATTACTATTTGCCAAAACCCATTTTTACGGGGAAATTAAAAATTTTCTCCTCTTAGTATCATTACCATAATTACGTTTGGGACAATATATATTAAATGACAACCCATACCTCGGGACTCGGTGATTCACAAAACTTCATTTACACTAAATTCAGACTACACAAATTTCACATTTTAGTTAAAACTATCAAATCTATAATTTGATTCCAATAAAACCTTAATCACATTTAGACATACACTAACTATATTTCACTAAACCACTCCAAGCTACAAATCGATTGGACTGCTCTAGTATCTCAGGCCCAACACCAACTTACTTGTACGCCACATCCAGCCCAACTCCTAAAGTTATTATTCTTTTGTTATTTCATGCATAACTCGACAACCCAACACCCTCAAAAATGACTTGCAATCTCTCGAATACTAAACGCGACCCTCGAATATTTTTGCACCTCCTCAATGCCTACCCACTAGACTCTATATATGCCAACTCGCAGCCCTAGATGTCGAGTATTTCCATGGTATCCAAAGTCATTTTGTTTGTTCCATCTTAACCCAATCCGACATTCGTAAACCATCGAAACTTAACCAAATTAAAAACCGATTATTCCTATGATCTTCTAATGATAATTTTGACATAATAAGATGTTTAAAAGGAAGTTAGAATACCAGTGGACTCTATGGCTAGATAAATTCATTTGACACCATTAAAAACACAAATGTGTATATGTGTATATACCTTCACAACAAAAGATAGGAATTACCCACGTTTCACATCTATCAAATATCTTATTTTGTCAGTAGAAAGACCTAGGTGTCCTCATTCCTACAGTGGACTTCAATAATTGAGTTGCAAGGGTAATATAGTCCAAGCGTGTGTAGCATACTTCTATATAACTCAACCACTATTAGCAACTTACATTGCTCACTCTTCACTTACTTCCACACTCACTAACAACCATAGATTCCCAGTAAACCTTGCCTCGAACATTTCCAGAAAACCATGCATAAAATATAGCTCGAACCTAGCAAGCTTACTGGCCATCCTCGTGTTCCAGTCGACTCCCACGCAAGTCTCCACCACCTTCAAAAGAGTGTAGTAAGTACTCGTTAAGTTTCCTTGTCTCATTTATCATGTGCACAAAAATCACACATGCATGTTTCATAGTTGCACTTGTACGTATCAAATTTCACATGTTATTTTACGTATAATAAGTACACAAACTCACAAGGATGGGGTATGCCTCCACTGTGGAAGGTGGATAAGTCACAACTCACTTCACCTTCATGTTTAAAAGCTTAGGTTGCATGCTCACTCACGTTACTGTATATATACGTTTCTTTCACGAGTATCCCACTTAGTGTAACTCACCCACATGTGTCGAACTCACTCATGGGAGGCCTTGAAAGGCACCTCACACATCACACTCACGTTTAAACATTCATACCATGCATCATTCGAATGTGTAAAAGTTTTATATCACACGTAGAAACATAAAGTTGAGAACAGCTAGAATTAATCCAAATGTTTATACATATGAGACAGTCACTAGTAGCCTCTAAAACAACCCCATAACTCACAATCTAGTTTAATGACCAAGATTTACTTTTATACGACCCAATAGAACTCCCAACTAATTACTATTTTCGTTTAAACATCACGTAAAAATAAGCTCATCTCGACACTTAAAAAGACCCATTTTAATCGCTATTCAAAAACCAAGTTTACAACTTAGAAAATTTCTAAGTCTTTTTTTAACATGAAAACTGTCTCAACTCGCCTATAAAACGACCTTGTATTTTCGTATTAGAATGAACAACTACCTAATGTTTTTGCATATCTCGAACGACGAGCTAGCAAGCTACATATTTTGTGTTTTTACATTGATCACATAATCTCATTTCGACACTTAAAATCACCCCTTTTGATCGACAAAACCACCAACCCTATAATTAAATTCCAGAAAGTAAAATTTTAAGAAACTACTGTTCCGAATTGGGCTTATTTAAAGCCCAACAAGAGTTAACGATCCATAAGCCTACTGGGCCCATATGATACATTTTTAGAACCACAAAAATAGCCCAAGTTCAGGCCCAAAACTATTTTCACGCCCTCGCCTCTAAATTTCTTAACAGGCCTTAAATTAAATCGTTAATTGGCCCATTGATACAAAAATAAGTTCTTTTCTGGAATAAGCACTTGGAATAAGTTAATATGAACTTAATAAAGTTATAGAAATTTTCAGAATATTTTTCCCGTCATTTTTATGCAAAAAGGACTAAAAATGTAACGCGATTCAACTAGAAGACCAAAACTGCCAACCTGCGAAACTTATGGACTGGAGCTGTGAAAACAGTTGACAAAGGACTTAAATTGACATATCATTGAACTCCGAGCCTTATGTGAACATATGGACAAATTTTGGACTATTATTGGACTTTTGAATTAACCGAGGACTAACGACGTAACGCAAGCTCAGTTAGACTAAAAAGTATAAAATCTGAAAAGGGCAAGGACCTATTTAATTTCACTTGACATTCTTAGTTCATTTTTCATTTTGCACCCTTCACTTCATATGCATTGTACATTTTAGTTATGCATTATCTAAAGTTTCGTTATTAGAAATTTAGTAACTTCACTTGCATATTATTTCAGCACATTTTGAGAAAGTAATACTTTGGGTCGATTGATATAAGAATCAAGATAATATTATAGATATATCATATTTTTAACTTGAGGCATTTTAAGCATATCACACACTCACATCACCGATCAAATCGTTATACGATTTATCCTTTCCACATTCGTTATTAGTAGTAAGTTAGACTCTTAGACTTCGCTTATACTCAGGTCTCGTATTGAAGAAGTTTTCGTGATCGTTTACTTGATCTTATAATTTCGTCTTGTCAGATACGCTCCAGGTGAGTCGTGGCCCCCTCTTTTAATACTTGTTTTTAATAACTCTTTTGGGGGAGATACATGCTTGTAAATATTTTACTCATTATCAATTATATGATTTGCTTGACGTTTATACTTCTATAAGTACTATGAAAACTCTTATGACTTACCGTGAGTCGTGGCCCCTCCTATTTTAATATTTGTTTTAATAACTCTTTTGGGGGAGATACATGCTTTAACTGTTTTAAGTTACTTATATAAAACTCTTATGATTTACTCAAAATCATCCACTATGTCTTACATGTTTGAATCACCTTTGAGAGGAATATATGTTCGTTGTATGTACAAACTGCTTGCATAGTTTAAACACGGAACTTGGAAGATAACATTTTCAACTACTTGATGTAATATGACACTGAGACTCATTGTATGCATTCATATAACAAATGAATGTACTGTTACTTTATTATGATATTTCAACATTTCACTAGAAATAATTGCCAAAACTAAAATTACGCATAATTCATGAACCTTGAAACCTATATTGCCTAAGTTTACTTTATTGCCATAAAGTCCCTTGATCATGAGCCATTAATCACTGCGGTGAGCGCGAATATAGTGAACAGCTTCGAAACCTGTTGGAGGCTGACGACCTATCCCACTAAATACTTGGACGGAATGCCTACATGGTTAGTCGTATTTAGTCGCGATACACTATATTTGAGAAAAATAGGAATTGGCAAATCACCTATTACATGAGGGCAAAACTTTCGTCATTAATTTGATGAACACTCCGTTTTCCGGTACACTGTTAACGTTTTGCGTGTCATGAGGCTTAGGGCAATATAACTTTATGAATATATGAATGTTTCATATATATTCTAGGATACAGCTGTATTTAGTAGACCACCACTTTACACTGATAAATTTCAGACTCTAGATTATTATGTGTTATGATTACGAATCCTGTACTTGAACCTTAGTTGTTATCATATGTGACTAAATTGTGAATTCTACAAAAGACAACCCAAAAGGCTTGGTATATCATTACATTTAAAAGTTGACTCAACATTCTAATTCGAGCGTATAACAACGTAGCTCAGCTTCATTTATAACATGAAACTTATGATTTTGGAGATCATACATGATTTGCTGGTGGATTTTTATACAACACAACTTGTTATTTATTTAATGAAAAACTATTATTCATTTCAACAATCACTATACACCTTTCAAAGAAAGTTATTTTCTATCAAACTCCACGAACTCACCAACCATTGTGTTGACGTTTTAAGCATGTTTATCTCAGGTAAATTAACGGAGCAGGACAAGACACGGAACGGGCATCTTATACTCTGATAAATAAAATGGTGTAAAATCAAATATGTCATTCCTTCCAAATTACCTCATTTTGTGGGATTTTCAAATCAGATATTTTACCTTTATATCAAAACCATTATTTTGAATGACATATAGCTTTCAAAGCGCCTATTCTGGACCGTTTTTTCTAAAATTTTAACTCGATCCTCACCCTAACACCCTAATTACTTTTCCGCTGCCACAAATCAAATTAGGGGGTGTTACAAACAAACAACATTATTTAATTCAGATTCAAACATTATAGCCACATCTTACTAGTAAGATGTGGTAGCCAGATTCAGACAAAAAACATCTTAATGAAACACCCCACAACCTCCTAACTGATAAACCACTTGTATACCGGTGGCCAAACATCATTCGCATAGATTTGTATACAATGTTATCACTCTTCTATTTTGATCAGGGTCGGTCCTGAGTTATATGATGCCCTGGGCGAAACGATCGGAAAATGCCCTTCGTGAAATTTGTAAACTAAAAAATACATTATTTATTTTGTATAATTCACACCTTAAAACAATAGTTACTTTAAAACTTTATCTATATGGTTTACACACGTAAACAGACATTTCGTTCTTTTGAAAAGATAAGTACATGAACCTGCAGTCCCTATGGTTGGCAGATCTTGCATCTTTCGTTATTTTGAAAAAAAAAAAAAATAAAAAAAAAAATACAATAAGCCGTGCCTCAAAAGGACGAAAGATGCAAGATTTGTCAACAATGGGGACTGTGTTCATACTTATTTTGTAAGAAAGACGAAATGTACGATTGTGTTAAAGCGGTAAGAGTAAAATTTGAAATTTATTGTTAAAACAATAAGGCAGTTATGCTAAACAACATATTTGTTAACTCGTAAGAATGGACAACATTTCAACCAACCTTCCAATTGGTTCAACCAATTGAAACGAATTCGAAAACTACGTTATAGTTTTTAATTCTCATTTCAAAAACTGTATAAAAGGTAAACATCATCAGATATTTGAAATATATTGTCAATAAAAATTAACTACATATGTCTAACTTATTGGTTCCATTCAAATTTTACAAAAACACTTTTTAGAATATTTTATCATGTCAAATAAAACAATCTAATACAATTCCTTGTTAATAAAAGTTTGAAATAAGACTATCTAATCCTTCTAAAATTCTTTGATAAATTGGTACATATGAATGTTAAATAAGAAATAAAGAAATAACTGTGTTTGGTTTTTAATAAAGTCCCACGTGACAACTTGAAGGATGTGCAAAAGCAAAAGTTTCTCTCTCCACCTTAATTACACCAATCAAAATCCATCATTATTTTTATATATGTAAATAAGGGTTGATTTGAATGTTATTGTTCTAGCTCAGTTCAGCTACAAATACTAGTTCACACATATTCGAGCTTTTCATATATATAGTTTTGAGCTTTTCAAGCTAAGCTCGAGGTTTGCTCGAATCCTACTCGAGCCGAGCTCAAACTTGGATGGTTAAAGTTTGACGAGCAATTGAGCCGAGCTCGAGCCAACCTTTTATATTTTGAGCCGAGCTCGAGCCTTTACTGAGCTCGGGCTTAGCTCGGTTCGATTACACCCCTAGTTCTACCATATATTTTTCATCCCAAATAAAACTTTAATCTTTAACCTCTTTGCACAATGAAAGTTTACACACTTGCACAAAGAGGCTTTTATGGGTTTTGAGCCTAACAGTGTGTTTTTTGAGTTTTGTTATTAAAGAAAAGTAAAAAAATGTAAAGTAATCATTTTTCCTCTAAAACTGGGAGGAAACACTTTACTTTAATAATCAACAAAAATACACTAACTTTCATTCCATTTCTTTTTCTTTTCCTCCTTAAGTGCTACTTGAGAACACAACTTCTTCTTTTCCTTTTCATTCTTTTTCTTCATTAACTCTAACTCGAGAACACAGTGTAAGTGTTGGTCCTAGTTGGGCAAGTGAAATTTTGAGGACCATAACAAACTATGAACCGAATTAGGCTCACGACTGACCCATATGAAACTAATCTCTTTGGACCTTATATCGTGCTGGGCTTGTGACCAGACCCATTTGTGAATCTTGCCAAAGATATTAAAAGAGCAAATTCTCTTCTCTAAATGCTCCAAAAAGTAAAAGTTAGTCATCTACCTAAAAACAAATCATTTCTCAAAATAAACCTGAGCAACTGGAAAACTTTGGCGACTCCATTTGTATACAAAGAGTTAGAATTCTCGAGAATTTATTTTTCTCCGCATTTTTTCTCTCTAGCAACCAACCACACTCGAGAAATTTTTTTAATTCCATTTCTCACCAAGTCTCCTTACCAAGCACACCCGGAATTTGCTCATAACAAAATATGGTCATCACTCATCACCCATATAAGAGTTTGGCAAAACTAGATGTTGTTGCCTGTTGGTGGTGTTGGTTAAAAAGATTAAAATTGTAGCTTATTTTTTTATAATAGTGTTTGACAAAACAACTGTATTTGTAGATTAAAAGTGTAAAATGACATAATTAAACATACAAATAACAAACCAAATATAAAAATACAAATAATAAATAAAACTATTAATATAAATCATAAATATCATAATAAAACCTAAGAGCCTTGAAAAAATTATATATATGTGATCATCCACGACGTGCATTTCATATTAAAGTAGCAATATCATTGCGAATCTGTTTCATCTCATTTAGACGCTCCTTCAAAATTGTCTTCATTGTTCGTGTCATAACCACGAACATCATGAAGTTCGTTGTGTGGTATATAATCAGGATGTTGCTCATCACATCACAGTAAACATCATGTCTTCTTGTGAATTGTTACGAATGTAGTTATGTAAAGCAAATCACTAAATTTTGGCATTCTACCAAGTATTTCCAATCGTTTCTTTAAGACTCCATAGGATCTTTCAATATAACTCCGTAAAGATGAATGCTTGCGGTTGAAAGCTTCTTGCATGTTATTTGGTGGCTTATTTTCAAACTGAGATTGATGGTATCTTGTCTTGGAATATGGAACTAGATATCCGATATCCTTTATCCACCAAATAGTATTTACCTGATAAAATGGTTAAGAACAAAATAAGTAAACTGCAATTTTACAAGTAAGATTTAAATAATTACATAAATACATATAGTTACCTCCAGGTGGTTTGGGAAAATTCAGTGCTGATGTGTTGAGAGCGTGAAGAAAAACAGGAGTGTCATGTGCTGATATCTAACCAAATTCTGATACCTAAAAAAATGACAATAATATCTGAAGTAAAGACATATAATACACATTTAAAGGATGCAACATAAAGGCTAACTGCTAATTAGTATCAGGGTTCTGATGAGCAACGGGCAAAACCAGAGTCTGATCAAAGTTTGACGGTCTGGCTGTCTAGAATCACCGACTGCTCCCATTAAGTCACTGTCACATGCAATCAATATCATTTCACCATCTGCGTCTGCATATTTGATTCTATAGCTTCCAGGACTGAGCTGAAACCTTGTAGCAACCAACACTTCCAACCACTTTCTTTACCCTCTCCGCAAGAACTTTTGCAACAACTTTATAGTAGCATCCTATTAAACTGATGGGACGAAATTCTCCAAGTCCGACCGGGTCTGATACTTTCGGTATCAAGGTTATAAATGATGAATTACAACCTTTTGAAATCTCCATTGTATCCCCAAACCATCTAATTGCCTCCAATTAATCACCATTGATGATATCCCAATACCTTCTAATAAACTTAAAATTGAAGCCATCTGGTCCGAGGGCCTTATCTCCCCCACACCCGCAAACCGCATCCCAAACCTCCTTTTCATTAAACTTCTCTTCTAACATGTTTCTTTCTGCCACTGATATTTTCGTTACTTTATCAGATACAAACTTTGGTCGCAACCTCGACCCATCTGTGAAGATATTTCTATAAAAATTAAACACCTCCCGTTTAATGACATAAGGTACTTCACTCCCCATCCCGTCCACCATAAGCCCTCTAATGCAATTCTTATTGCTTTTTCTTTTCACATATATGCGTGAAAAAACTTCGTGTTTTCATCACCTTCAACGTCCCACCTAATCCTAGCTTTTTGACGCAACATACTAGCCTTTTCCTTATCCTTCTCAACCCATAGCCT
The DNA here is from genome assembly GCA_021014915.2 of Artemisia tridentata subsp. tridentata. NCBI lineage: Eukaryota > Viridiplantae > Streptophyta > Magnoliopsida > Asterales > Asteraceae > Artemisia > Artemisia tridentata. The sequence goes on from CP139501.1 coordinate 290,445,777, forward strand.
CCTTGCCTCCATCCATGAATCCATCTCGACATCACTAAGGTGTCTATTTTCCGCCTCTAGTTCCCACTTCAAAGCCTCCCGTTTATACTCCTCTATCTTCTCATTATGTGTCCCGAACCTGTTTTTACTCCATGCTTTCATATCCATCTTCAAGTTCTTTAATTTATCCCTAAACCTACAATCTGCTCTTGACCCCCTTACCGTCTTGTTCCAGGCATTCACCACCACCTGATCTATATCAACCTCATCTAGCCAGATATCAAAAAAACCGGAAAGGTTTAGGACCAAACTGCTAATTGGTACCAGGGTTCTCATGAACAACGGGCAAAACCAAGAGTCTGATCAAAGTTTGATGGTCCGGCTGTCTAGAATCACCCACTGATCCCATTAAGTCACTGTCACATGCAATCAATATCATATCACCATCTGCGTCTGCATATTTGAGTCTAAAGCTTCCAGGACTGAGCTGAAACCTTGTTGCAACAAACTCTTCCAACTTTACCAATCCATCTGAAAGGCTGAATGGAAACTTGACTGTATTTTCTTTGTATGTTGCCTTGATCGTCAAAGTTTTCACTGTGTTTGCTGCTGATGTATTCTCAGTATTCTCTTTGTGTGTTGATTTGGTCAGCAAAATTTTCACTGTGTTTGCTGCTGATGTGATCTTAATAGACTGCTCTCCGATGGTTGTTTTGGGTTGTGCAGACCCATCTGTGAAGATGTTTCTATAAAAATCAAACACCTCCCATTTAATGACATTAGGTACTTCACTCCACATCCCATCCACCATAAGCCCTCTAATGCAATTCTTATTGTTTTTTCTTTTCACATATGCGTGAAAAAACTGTGTTTTCATCACCTTCAACGTCCCACCTAATCCTAGCTTTTTGACGCAACATACTAGCCTTTTCCTTATCCTTCTCAACCCATAGCCTCCTTGCCTCCATCCATGAATCCATCTCGACATCACTAAGGTGTCTATTTTCCGCCTCTAGTTCACACTTCAAAGCTTCCCGTTTATACTCCTCTATCTTCTCATTATGTGTCCCGAACCTGTTTTTACTTCATGCTTTCAGATCCATCTCAGTTCTTTAATTTCTATAAATTTTCCCTAACCTACAATCTGCTTCACCCCCTACTGTCTTTTCCAGCATCTACACCACCATTCTAAATAACCGAACTTCTAGCCAAATCAAAAAACTGGAAGGTTTAGAACAAATGCTAATGTACAGGGTTCTCAGACACGGGAACAGGTCTGATCAAGTTTGATGTCGTGTGAATCACCTGATCCATAGTCACTGTCACATCATATCTATCACATTGGTGTATTTGGTCTAAGCTTCCAGACTGAGCTGAACCTGTTGCACAATCTTCAACTTCACTCCGAAGCTGAATGAACTTGCGTATTTTCTTGTATGTTGCTTGATGTAAGTTTTCATGTGTTTGTGTGTGTTCTAGTTTTTTTGTGTTGATTGTCAGAATTTCACGTGTTTGTGTGATGTATTTAATGACTGCTCGATGGTTGTTTTGGTGTGCAGACCTCTTGAGTTTTAAATCAACTCATTATGAATAGGTATTCACTCACCGTCCAAAGCTCTAGAATTTTATTGTTTTTTTTCATATGTGAAATTGTGTTTTATCACTTCAAGCCACTATCTAGTTTGCGAATAGCTTCTATCTTCTCACTAGCCTCTTGCCATCATATCCATGAATCATAGGTGTCTTTCCTCTAGTTCCACTAGCTCGTTATATTTTTTAGTGTCCGAACCTGTTTTTACTTCATGCTTTCAGATCCATCTTCACGTTCTTTAATTATCCCAAACTACAATCTGCTCTTGACCCCTTATCCGTCTTGTTCCAGCATTCACACCCCTGATCTATATCAACTCATTAGCCAGATATCAAAAAAACCGGAAAGGTTAGGACCAAACTGCTAATTGGTACCAGGTTCTCATGAACAACGGGCAAAACCAAGTGTTGATCAAAGTTTTATGGTCCGGCTGTCTAGATCACCCATGATCCCATTAAGTCATGTCAATGCAATCAATATCATATCACATCTGCGTCTTGCATATTTGAGTCTAAAGCTTCAGGACTGAGCTGAAACCTTGTTGCAACCAACTCTTCCAACTTTACCAATCCATCCGAAAGGCTGAATGGAAACTTGACTGTATTTTCTTTGTATGTTGCCTTGATCGTAAAGTTTCACTGTGTTTGCTGCTGATGTATTCTCAGTATCTCTTGTGTGTGATTGGTCAACAAATTTTTCACTGTGTTTGCTGCTGATGTGATCTAATAGACTGCTCTCCGATGTTGTTTGGGTTGTGCGATCCATCAGCAGATTTGTTTGTTCTCCTTGTGGCGTACAATGTGAACTTTGGTTACCGTGTTGTGTCACAGGAACATAAATGTTTGTAGGGCTAATGTTCATTGAAGTCCTAAAACCGGGGTAGCTGTTCTGTAGATGATGGATGACTAATCTGTTTGATCGACTCAGACGAATCATTTTATCATTCTTTATGGCCACGTGATATACCAGACCCTGCAATGCGCTTTACGTAGATCTGCTAACTGCATATATAACAACAAGTGAAAAATGAGAATATTAGAAGGAAACGACAGAAACTTCATACATCAATAGAGAGGGCAAATGGGACCTGCAGTTCAGTTGGTAGTTAACATATGTAGCCAAACAAAAACGAAGTGATATCATGTTCAAATCGACAAAGTGCATGACTTGTTTATAACGAATATTATACTTTCTTTGTTAAAAAATAATTAGTATTCTTTTTGTAGAGAAAATGCCGGAAAAAGTCTTTCGTGGACTTCTGTACTTTAGTTTTGCATATCAATCCTTTAACTTATAAAAACTTAACAAAAAGGCCCCTGCACCCTATACATTTACGAATAGGTCCTTTCCGTGTGATTAAGTCCTTAAGCTTACAAAAACTCAACAAACAGGTCTTATATGACCAAGTCCCATAACTATAAAAAAGTAAAATCATGCAAATATATAGTCTAGGTACTTAGGGGAGAATTTAATGAAAGTCCATGAGCGTTTCTCCAACATTGTCAACTTCTAAAATCATATTAAATGTCTTTCCTATACCATAGATAATACCGTATGTACAGGTGGGCATTTTAAATTAGCATGGTTTGTAAGTACCAAAGCTAGACGAACCACATAATGTGGATCACTAAATTATCTCGAACCTACAGGCTACAACAATCCACAATGGATGGTTAACCCCTTTCTCCATTTGGTTTCTGTCTGTACTTTGTGATTTGATTTGGATTTGGTTTCGTCTTGGTCAAAACATGTGGTTTTGGTATGGGTCAAAACAAAATTGGGTGGGCCAACCAAAGGATATGTTGCATTTTCCTATCTGAATTTTATATTAAAAGATTTAATAAATCACAATAGCAATCTAACTTTTAAAAAATAAAAAATTGGAAGTTCTATGGATTTAAATACAATTCGGATGCCCATTTGACCCCTTTTTTCCCCTAAAATCTTTTAGCTTAACTAGTTTAGAGTGAAACCAATCCAAATTGAACCATAAATAGGTAAAGGGGTCAAAGTTGCCATCTCTAGACATCACTAACATGCTATTAACTCACCACCCAGGTTAGCCGCAGCTTCCTTCATTGGCTTTCCATAATGTTTTCTGATTTCCTCCACACTAATTGACCTCTCAGCTCTCTTCCTTTTTCTCTTTGGTTTATTAGATTTATCATCCAAGTTCTTTCTTTCCGGCTTCCCCTCATTGATATCAGCATCTTCAATCCCTACATTTAAAAATGGAACAACACTTTGGCTTGTTCCTGCAGCAGCATTATCTATGAGTTTAATTTCCAAATTATCATCTTCCATATGCTCAACATAAGCAACTTCACTCTCATCCTTTGAAAATGGAACATCATTAACATCAATCAGTTCATTCTCTACCAGCAGTTGTTGATGTCCAGGTTCTGGTAGGACTTCTTCGTTTTCAGGCAATATGGTAATAGGAGAAGGTGGTGATTCGAAGTTCCAATTAAGAGGATCTCCACCAATGACTTGAAGAGATGACAAAATACCTAATTTTACACTAGACACATTCTTAATCTGCTGCTTTACTGTTAAAACCAAGCTTTGTAAATATGCCTCGTTTGCGTGATGTGCTGGCAAAAGGAACTCTATGACATATTCAACATTACTTTCAATACCTATCATATATATAGCTAAACAACTAGTTATTCCGTTCACATATGCATGAGAACCCAGAGGGTATACGTCCTTATCAAGCTTTGTTATATCCTCACAAAAACATAAACCACGCGATGACATTGATTTTCCAACAACTCCTTGGGATTTATGCAGGTGTTGCTCTCTGCATGCTTTATGGAAACCCCACATGCTCAAGTCTCGAACATAGAATGGTAAATCATATGTTGACATGCAGGTTTTTCCTATACAATTTCTGTTAAAGCTACTACAGCTCTGCTCTAGATTCCCAGAACTAGCCACAACACTACTGAATCCAGATAGAGCCCAAGTCTGAGCTAGAGGTATATTCTGAATATCACATATCGACTTTAAGGCCAGGAAGATTTCATCCAACTCACTTTGCTTTCTTGCATTTTCAATCTGTATCTGAAAATTTCAAACATAAAATTACAAGAAATATAGACAAATACAATTTGTGACTATACGTGCATGTACACAACTTACATATAAGCTAGGATTCTCAAACACGTTTGGAGACTTCAGATTCTCTTCCTGCCATTATTGAAAGAAAAAGTTCATGGGTATGAAGCACATCAATTACATGCATGTATCAAATGAGAAGATTTAAAGATATGGTAGCAACCTTTAGTGCTCTTGAAACTTCATGAACCTCAAAAGCGTAATCAACATAAGTTGATGATGTTATGATTTCAATTACACCAACACAGCAACCACTGTCAGGTTCTAATACCGGCAAATTAATATATCCATGATTACTACATTGTCTGGTTGGTAAGTTATGAACATCCAAACTCCATTCTGGCAACTTTTGGCGATAAACGCGACCAGGCGGGCCAAGTTCTTCCCGGTGCTCCCCGTCCACAACAAACATACGCTGCTCAGACTCGAGCCTATACAAGTAAAGGGCTTCATTAACCGCACCAAGACCAAAAGGTTGGTCCAAAGTCGTTAGCAAGCAGCGCTTGCGGACAGTAACTGGTGACCAAAACTGAACAAGCACATGTGGGTCACGGAAACTCAAATTTGAAAGTGCATGTGTGATTTTTTCTTTTATTATCTGTGGGTCTATAATATTTTGATCAGCCAACAGCTTAGAAAAACCTGTGAATACATAAATCACGGTAAGGAAACAGATATATTTTAACAAGAACTTAAAAGTCAACAGAAAAAGTCAATACAGAGTAGAGAGAAAATTTGTTTGTCGTCAACTTTTGTGAATGAACTTACAGCGAATACAACGTTCTATATATACACAAATGGAATTCACGAGATCTAGGAACTTCAGAAGACAAGCTCACTTTACGGAAGTGAGTCTAGGTCAAAATGCCAATAATAACTCAAGGTGAACAACACTAGTGATTTCATAAGAATATCTACAACCTGAGAGCTAGCAGGCACATATCTAATCACAAGAGATTGTAACCACTCAGGGGTGGCCCGGTGGTAAAAAGCTTATGACTGTCATCACTAAAATATGAGAGGTATCAAGTTCATATCCTACTAGGTGCAAACAACTCTAAAGTGGCCACATCAACCTTCCCAAAAAGGGGAGGGCTTTACCTGGTTTACGTTTGTGTGGCAGTGGGGTCAAACCCCGTGATTTAGTCGGCCAAAAGGTCAGAAACCATGGTTACACACAAGAGATTGAACAAAACTATATCAAGAATAAAATGTAAGACAATCTCATTGTAATTCGTCCATTAACGACATACAAGGAATAAGAAAGTATCAGTCCATTAATGACTAAGAATGTAATTGGAACTTGTTCAATTTGTTTATGCAATTATGCATTGTGCTTATGCAGTTCGTGTAAAGAACTTCTGATCTGATCATCAACATTAGATTCATCTCATCCTCAAATGACCAAAAGGCCTTTTAGCCTAGCGGTATCGGGTGACCTATCAACCAAGAGGTGGTGGGTCAAGTTTCAATTGAAACATGTGGTGTATTGGGGTGTATATAGTAGGTGGTCATCATTCTCAAATGATCCTCAGATAAGCAGTTTACATAAGCAATCCCACACCCCCCGAAGTAAGTGTAAACATGGCATTACGGCAAAGGGGTGTTTGGGATTGGTTAGCAAAAGTGCTTATTAGCTATTTAGCTCTAAATTGTATCAAAACACAACGCACAAGATAGTGTCTGGATTTTCCGATTTGCTTATGTTGTATCAAAACGCATAAAATTGATAAATTGTTTCAAATGTTTAGCAAATTCTGAATTTTGAGATAAAAAGTTTACCTGAAACAACTTATGAAAAACACTTATGGTTGTGTTTGACGAGCAGTTTATTAGAAACATCTCTATAAAGATAACGTCCATAAGTTGAGATGCATAAATCGTTTTGGGGTAATTGGGAAAGCTTATTGAAACAGCTTACGCTTATGAAAAATGATTGACATGCCTAAAGATAATGACACAAATAAATTGGTTCGTGAGGAAGTAGACCTTTTCTTAGCACCAATGTATAAATTTCAATGTCATGTATGTTTTACACATATCATTAGGCATGCCTATCATTTCTCTATGCTTATTTAAAAAGACATTTATCAATTAAACAACCTACAGTACCCAATCTCGCCAGAGTGGGGTATGGGGGAAACTAGGCGATTTGCATAATGTCGTTTAGCTCATACAAACGCAATAACTCATTAGCTGGTTATTAAGAACAAGTCAAAGCGGATAGACACTCTCTCAAAACATTGTCTCCCACGTATTATCCTTGAGGCAGGGCACTTGAACTGATAAACTTAGTCAAACAACCCCGGATTGTTGAATTTCAAACCACCTTAAAATCCAATATATGAGCTGGAATTATACCACTATTTAATCAAACGTCCAAATCATACAGACATACAGTTGACTTTCACAAACCATATCTCACAATAAGTCTTCCTATATTATAAAACAAGTAAGGATCAAAAGTAGTTCAATAAAAGTAAAAGACCTATGTTTGTATCAACATATAATTTTTTTTTCCTTTGAAAAGTACACAAACATATAAATTAACAAAAAGACTCGGATGTACGCGACCTAACCACGGTTTCCCATTGACCGTTTCCGACCCTTTCCAAGGCCACCCCCACGATGTGTACCTAGTCAGGTTTGAACTTGAGATCCTTTGTGAGGACAGCAGGTCACTGGGTCAGCTTGGTTGTAGTTTATCAAAACTAGTTTCATCTCATCCTTAAATGACCAAAAAGACTTTAGCCTAGCCGTATCAGGGTGACCTATCAACCAAGAGGTTGTGGGTTCAAGTCGTCTCAATTGAGACATGTGGTGTATTGAGGTATATATAGAGTAGGTGGCGACTCTTTGCCTTTTCAAAAAATTAATAAAAAAGTAAAATCATCATCAATAAGTGTAAATAAGCAATCCCAAACACCTCAAAGTAAGTGTAAACATACATCACGACAAAGTGGTGTTTGGGATTGTTATTGAAAAAAACTTGTGGTTATTAGCGGAAGTGCTTATTAGCTATCTAGCTTATAGTTGTATTAAAAGTTCATAACACAACGCAAATAATGTTTGGATTTTCCGACTTGCTTATGTTGTATCAAAACGCATTAACTTGATATATTGTTTTAAAGTGTTTAGCAAAATTTGATTTTAAGTTAAAAAGTGTTAGAAATAAAACAGCATATTAAAAACAACGAAAGCTTATGGTTGGGTTTGGCGTGCAACTTATTAGAAAAATCTCCATGAAAATAACTTCATAAGTTAAGAAGCATAAACTGTTTTGGGGTGTTTAGGAAAGCTTAGTCAAACATCTTATGCACATGAGAAATGATTGACATGTCTAAACATAAATGGCATTATTTCATTGGTTTGTGAGGAATGTTGGCCCTTATTTTAGCACCAACGGATCAAAGTTATGTATGATTTACACATATCGCACGCCAATCATTTCTCTACACTTATTTATAAAGCCCTTAAAAAAAGCCTCTTCAAAAAAACACCTTAAAATTAAATGATGAGCACAATGTCGTCTAGTTCATACAAACGCTCAAAATCGATTATTGGCGGCAACAAACGCAATAACTCATTAGCCGGTTATTAAAAACAAGTCAAAGCGGACAGACACTCTCTCAAAACATTGTCTCCCACGTATTATCCTTGGGGCGGGCGCGTGAACTGATTAACTAAGCCATCCACCCCTAAATTGATAAATCTCAAACAACCTTAAAATCGAATATATGAGCTGGAATACGTCCAAGTCATACTGACATACAGTGAAAAAAATTGCTTTTTCGTTTTATGGCTATGAAAACATAATTTTTCCTTTGAAAAGTAGACAAACATATAAATTCACAAACAAAAACATGTTTGTATTGATGAAGAAAATCACATAATAATAAACTTACTTGAAACGAGTGGTTCATCTTCCACCTCTCGATTAACATAAACTTTAAGTGATGTCAAATATCTTCTTTTTCTTCTTCCATTATTATTATTATCTGATCTTGCACCAGGCTCAAATAAGCAAGAGTATTTCGAATTTAAGGCTTCCAAAACATTTAATCGACTGCTTGTTGCAACTGTTCCGTTCATACTTTTTCTCAGATCTCCTCCTATTGTATTATTTGGGAGGCAGATGATACACATATGACGGTTCAGTTAAGTGGTTGGACCTAACCAACAACTTAAATGACCCACGTCTTTACAGCTACACCCTCAACTTTTTTTTTTTTGAAAGATAGCTAAGAATCGGATCCTATGTCATGACTTTTGACTTACCAAAATTCTCCAGCTAGAAATTTCTATGATATTCGCTAGTCTCTTCTTGGTTATTTGTTATCAAAGTCGTCATTTTAGTATGTTAAAGAAGTACGAATGTGAAAACAATCATTTTAGCTTGATGTCAACGTTAGCATAAATGTGAAAACAATCATTTTAGTATGTTAAAGAAGTGCAGATGTGAAAACAATCATTTTAGTTCTTTTAAAAGCAGTATAATCTTGTACAATAAGCTCCCACTTTACGAGTTATTTTATTATTTGGAATCACTTTTTGTCGGGTGTGAAATACTTTCAGTAAAGTGAGTGGATGGGTACGTATAAGTTCACTGACTATCAAAAGAGAGGGGGTTCAAAATAGAGAGGATTCAAAAAGTCTAAATAGACTATGGATTAGGAAGGTTAAAACTTAAGATGTAGAGAAAGGGAGTCAACAAATAGACAAGGAGTAAAAGAGTCCGTATCCTAGAGGGACGGTTCATATCGTGGCTGGGTGGGGGTTTTATTGACCCATTCGTGGGATACAACGTAAGTCCAAAAAGTAAGTTCATTTAAAAAAATAACACAATCTAAAATTAAAATAAAAATGATTAGAATTAACCATAATTACAAATTTCAGATACACCTACAAAAGTGAATGCATCTTTTTTCAAATTTTCCCTAAATGTGGCTAGAATTACTTTTCACCATTCTCATTTTTGTTATTCTTCTCATTTGCCCTTCCCTTATTTTTGAAATACAAAATTATTATAAAAACAAATGTTTCGTTGATAAATATGGATAAAACCTCCCACAAAATTAAAGCTTAGCGCAAAATTGATTCAAAGACTCCACAAAAAAAAATACACCCTTAAGATCACAAAATAATCGACAAAAGATAGAATATGGTGCACATGATATATATCCTCGAACCATTTTTATTAATAACCAATAAAGGCTCACATCGAGACAAGAATAATGAATTAAACTAGCATCAGCCCTCATCACTATTTATAAAGATGAGAGGGGTAGAATCTCTATGGAATTAGAATTTCATAGTATCATTGCTTGCTTTCCACACCAACCAATCTTAGTTTAAGTCTAACCCTAAACTAAGTACCTTAGTAAATATCTCTATACATAGACTAATTACACTTTAATCCAATATTGCTACTATACATAGACTGCTTGTTTGTTTGTCTCATTTGAACTCTTATTCCAACTTCTGGTTTCCATGTGTATGTTACCATCTCATGTTAAAAATTTAAAATTAGTGTCGAGGCTCCCCACTAATTTCTTGTAACCCTGTGGTTTTTCTAATGAAAGTATTGGTTTATTATTAAATAATAATAATAATAATAATAATAATAATAATAATAATAATAATAATAATAATAATAATAAATAAAAAATCCAAACTTATGAACACCACTGGTGAAACAATATTACGAATGATTACTCAACTGCTAAAGCAACAATGGCCATCACAAGAGATCATCTAAAGCTATTGGAGCTTTGTTACTATACAATGCCAAATAAACTCGGATACACTATCATAACAGCTTGAAATGTGAAGATCCCACTCGTTAAACTTCATCTTTGTAAAGAGAAGCATAGAAATGTACAGGGACTGAAGGAGAACATGTCTGATAGTTCAGGGACTAGTACTGTAAATAATTTGTAAAGCTGTTAGAAGTTAGTTTTCATTGTATATAAACTCTGTATCTCACCACATTTTACTCAATCAATGAGAATCATTTCCCAAGTGTTTGTGTGTGTGAAGTGTGTGTTCTCTCAAACTCATTACTGTCAACATGGTATCAGAGCTTAGTGATGAGTTCTTGATCTGTTGTAACCGTTACAACCATCGTAACTGAATTTTTCGACCACCGTAAACCACCATAACTGAAATTTTCCATTACTATTCACCAATAATCATTAAATTTCTTCAGTTTACCTTCTAATTGATTCAATTCTGTAAGATCCTACGAAAATCCGTTACGATAATCTTTGTTAATTAATAATAACCTCGACTTACCGTTTAACAAAACCCATTTTTATGGAAAAATTTAAAATTTTCTTGTTATATTCTTTACACCACAATTACCGAATGTCGACCCTAACTCACGACGTATACTACGAAACATATTTATTTTGCAACGACTACTAGTTCACAAATCTCATTAATTACACTAAACTTATAACTTGGTTACAACTATATATTAATCATACTTTATCCACTAATTACATTTAACTAACTACACAACATTTATTCTAAACATAACTACTTCTTTCATTAGACCAACTACAAACTGACTGGACCCTTAAGTTTTTCCTTACCATACACTCCCAACCTGCCTATAACAATGTGAAAGAATCAAATAACAAATTGCAAGTTGCATATATATTACCATCTCTTCAAATATATCGTACTGACAACATTCAACTTGCCTTGACATCCAATTATAATATACAATGCTATCTTTCTATGTACATGTGCGTATACATGAACTCACAAGCACATGCATTACATCTTATCTATTCTAACTTACAGAAAGGGAATCGAATATCTACTTGCATGCAAACATACACTTGCATATTTCATACGCCCCAATCTCTTTTCCTATATACACAAGACTAAGAAGAATTAAATAACTAGTACAAGTATGCCGACATTATTCCCACTTCCTCAATCATACACGTATTGGAAGAACACGAAATGCTACACAATCCAACAGCAAAAGACAGACTACACCAAACTTCCTAAGATATTTTGCAATGACAGTAAGACATACTTAGGTGTCCATCTAGCTACAGTATTCTCCAATGATTGAAATGGAAAGTCTTAAGGTCAATGAAAACGTGTTACATCTTTCTATAAGTACTACCCTCCATTTGGCCACCCTTTACACCACCCACATTCCCTTCTCTTTCACCACTTAAAGGAATCATAAAGACCAGGAAACTTTCTATCTCGACCTTGGAGACCATCGAGTGAGAACCATACGTAAAAACATATTAAACACCCACTGTCTCCCATCTCGTCCTTGTGCCACAGTCGAACATCACTATCCCTCCACTACTTCTCACCCACCCACTTGCATACTAACACAAACATTTCCCAAGCCTCTCTAATTCAGTTCCATCAAACCTCGAAGTCCAGAAGATACTCTTGTCAATCGGGTGCAAGAAAACAAGTCGAAAGACATATTTCTAATATATACAGTGTGGTCCTAGAACAAGTTGTGCTCCACTCGACTCCCATTGCTTTCCTCACCACCTTTTCCAAAGTATAGTAAGTCACTATGCCCCCCTTTTACTTTAAAACCTCACGTACTCACTTACACATGCATGCTTCAAGTTATATTCGAACGTATATATGTATAAATTAATTTCTATAATACTTCTGTGGTTATATCAACAAGCACCACTGTATCACAACTCACTTTCACAACTAGATAAGCACGCCATGCATGCATCATTCTAATTCTTACTCGATAGTATATATTAACAATTCATTAGTTCACATGCGTCAATCTTTACTTGAATGTAAAATATCCTCATATTTGAAAATACAGCGACATAAGTTAAACCATGCACATTATTAAATTCGCTTTGTGGAGTAATAACCATCATCCCTCGTTATTCTCATATTTTAAACTTGCATTGCTTAATATTTAAACCTCACGTATGGATAAAACATGAGAAAAAGCTAAAATATGTCAAGCGTTCAATACACAGAAAACAGTCCCCAAGTAGCTTTCAAAATGACTTCGTATCTCACGATTATGACCTAGTGATTATACGTTCTCTTCACACGACTTGATAGCCCACACTACCAACTACACTTTTCATATAAACATCACGTAAAAATAATCGAACTACAACCTTTTAAAAACAGTCAACTAAGTTCCAAAAACACTAAATCATTTTTAGAAGAGATAAATCAAAAATCCTTTTCGATAATGGACCTAACAAGAGCCCAATAAGAATTTACGATTAAACAGCCCAACAGGCCCATATGGCATATTTTTAGAATCATAAAAATAGCCCAAGTCCAAGCCCAAAACTATTTTCATGCCCTCGCCTCTCGATTTCTTAACGGGCCTATGTATATTTCGTTAATAAGTCCAATAAGCTAAAATAAGGTATTTTCTGAAATAATCAATTGAAACAAGTTAAAATGAACTTAATAAAGTTATAGAAATTTTCAGAATATTTTTCCCGTTATTTTTATGCAAAAAGGACTAAAAATGTAACGCGATTTAACTAGAAGGACCAAAACTGCCAAACTATGAAACTTATGGACTGAAGCTGTTAAAACAGGTTATAAAGGACTTAAATTGACATACCTTTGGACTTCAAGCCTTATATGGACATATGGACAAGATTTGGACTATTATGGACTTTGGACTTAACCAAGGACTAACGACGTAACGCAATCGCAGTTAGACTAGAAAGTATAAAATCTGAAAAGGACAAGGACCTATTTAGTTTCACTTGACATTCTTAGTTTATTTTCATTTTGCACCCTTCATTTCATATGCATATTTCATTTTAAGTTATGTATTATTATAGTTTCGTTATTAGAAATATTAGCGACATCACTTTGCATATCATTTCCGCATATTTTGATAAAGTGACACTTTGAGTCGATTAATATAAGAATCAACATAATATTATAGATATACCATATTTTTAACTTGAGGCATTTTAAGCATATCACACACTCACATCACCGATCAAATCGTTATACGAATTATCCTTTCCACATTCGTTAAGAGAAGTAAACTAGACTCTTAGACTTCGCTTATATTCAGGTCTAGTATTGAAGAAGTTTTCGTGATCGTTTACTTGGTCTTATAATTCCGCCTTGTCAAATACGCTCCAGGTGAGTTCATGGCCCCTACTTTTACCGGTTTTCTAACTATTTTTGGGGGAGATACATGCTTCGAAATATTTTACTCATTTATCAACTATACGATTTGTTTTGCGATACAATACTTCTATGGGCACTATGAAAATTCTTATGACTTACCGTGAGTCGTGGCCCCTACTCTTTTAACACTTGTTTTTAATAACTCTTTTGGGGGAGATACATGCTTTAGCTGTTTTAAGTTACTTATATAAAACTCTCATGATTTACTCAAAATCATCCACTATGCTTTACATGTTTGAATCATACTTGAAAGGAATACATGCTCATTATATGTGCAAATTGTCTGTTTAGCTTAAACACGGAACTTGGAAGATAACATTTTTAAGCTACTTGATGTAATATGACACTGAGACTCATTGTATGCATTCATGTGACAAATGAATGTACTGCTACTTTAATATGATATTTCTACATTTCACCATAAATAATTGCCAAGACTAAAATTACGCATGATTCACCTATATTGCCTAAGCACACTTTATTGCCATAAAGTCCCTCGATTATGAGCCATTAATCACTGCGGTGAGCGCGAATATAGTGGACAGCTTCGAAACCTGTTAAAGGCTGACGACCTATCCCACTAAATACTGTGACGGAATGCCTACATGGTTAGTCGTATTTAGTCGCGATGCACTATATTTGAGAAAAATAGGAATTGGCAAGTCACCTATTAACATGAGGGCCATAAAAACCCATCAGTAACCCTGGTGGGACACCGCCGTTTTACGGTACTCTGTTAACGTTTTGCGTGTCATGAGGCTTAGGGCAATATAACTTTATGAATATATGAATGTTTCATATATATCCTAGGATACAGCTGTATTTAGAAGACCACCACTTTACACTGATAGATTTCAGATTCTAGATTATCATTCCCACTATGTAATATGATTTGTGAATCCGGTACTTGAACTTTAATTGTTATCATATGTGACTTAAATGAGAACTCTACACAAGACAACCCAAATGCTTAGTATATCGTTACATTTAAAAGTTGACTCAATATTCTAATTTGAGCGTATAACAACGTAGCTCAGCTTCAATTATAATATGAAACTTATGATTTTGGAGATCATACATGATTCGCTTGTGGATTTTTATACAACGCAACTTGTTATTTATTTCATGAAGAACTATTAATTATTTCAACAATCACTATACACCTTTTAAAGAAAGATATTTTCTATCAAACTCCACGAACTCACCAGCCATTGTGTTGACGTTTTAAGCATGTCTTTATCTCAGGTTCACAATGAGCACGGATGGTACGGAGAAGCACGGATAATTATGAAGGCTATAAATATCATTCGAAAACTTATTTAATAAACTTTGGAACCACTGGGGACCCTATTTTGTAAACTCTGATATTCGAATGATAAATCTTTTAAAACGACCAAATTAGTGACCGTTTTCTACTATTCAACTGTTGTGCCATGAAGTAGCACCCAAATTAAATTCCGCTGCACATCACGAAATTGGGGGTGTTACAGATTGGTATCAGAGCTACAGTTATAGAGAAACGGGTCTAAATGAGGTCCGAACTATAACTACTTTTACAAACAAAACATTTTATAGCCTTTCGCTCTCCGTGCTTACCATCCGCCAGACGCTTATGTGACTTCTAGATAGTTTTGCTACCCCAACACTCTAATATATTGATGTATATACTCACCAACTATTTCGAGTACCGTACCAACCACCTTTAATTATCTTATTCGTATCATTATAGATACGTGTGAAATAAACTTTACTGTATTTCCGGAAAATCCGCGCATGGATATTGTGTGGATTGGTACGAGTGTTAAATCAGAAATTCTTAAGTAAGATGGTTTACAATGTCTTTATTTGAATGATTGGGATGCCTTTTGTTTAAATAAAGAAATTGTAAAGCGCTGAACCATAAGTTTATATTTCCTTATTTACGTTGTTTGGGACGCCTCTCTATGTAAATAACGAATTATAAATAAGTGGGCTTATTGTATCTGTAAGGGCACTAGTATGAAACCAATAACCACAAAAATTCATCAAACCAACGGCATAACTCTCATTAGAAACCATAAATATTGATACCTAATGATATAATTAGCATTGGTAATGCTAACATTACAAATATCACTAAGAAAGGCATGACATCACCAATCGATTGACCCGTTATACCAATGAAAAACACCACTACACCAACAAGAACAAGACTCACGACTAGGTTCAACACCTCGAATATCCTGTACATAAGTTATTAATGCAATAAAACATTAACACATAATGTTACTATACGGGTTCAAAGCAACACTCTTATCGTAATACCATCTCTTACTATTCTAGCCACCTGCATTAACTATTCCTCGCACAAGGACAAACAATATTTTTCATCCCCTAAAAGCCGGGATTCAACAATCCTCTCTACTTACACCGAATCCTTATTCAAATATCTCTGTGTAAGGGTCTATTATCAACAAAAATTTTTTTGTTTAACGGGTAGGTTACCTGCGCAGATCCTTATAATTGGAAACCATGTGAAATTTCATAAAAGAATAACAATAGTTATTCCAGAGGAAAAAATTTTCCAAGTTGTGTTAACTGGGAAATAGCAAATTTCACATAAAATACAATAAATTCATCCACTATTAAGACACTATGAACTACACCATGGCTCTACTCACCCCTTTAATGTTGAGAATTTCATGATGCTACTCCCAGACATTGTATGTACAATGGTCTCAAAATTTCTTCGTAACCTTACCACTTTGAAATTATCACAAAACCCTAGTGGTCTCTATTTTTCTTAGCAGACATTGTGAGTAAATACATTGGCCTCTACTTTTCTTGAACACTGTGAGTGATACAGTGACCCCTATATTCCGATCTTAGGCACTGTTAATTTCTACAGTAATCTCGATTAAATTCAAACACCATATTATTCAAATAAACTTGACGGAAATACTTAAACATTACAAACGATACTGGATTAAAACATCACACAAACATAAACATAGACTTCAAAGGTAGTCCGGATGATCCCAGGTCTGAGAGTTGTCGGAATGATAACCGTCATCATAAGGATCAAAGCTCGCCAACTTCTCTTCTTCCCATTGAGCTACCAACCTGCTCAGATCCCGCTCCATGTCGGAAGTCCAACCACCATCATCAACTGCCACATTCTCCTCGAAACTTGGCTGGAAATGATCCAGATGAGGCAAATGTTGTTGTGGCACAACCACCCTTGGTGTAGATGAACTTGATGCACCTTGTTGAAAGTGTGGTTGTTGTTGTGGTGGTGGTGGATGATGTTGTTGTTGTTGTTGTTGTTGTTGTTGTTGTTGTTGTTGTTGTTGTTGTTGTTGTTGTTGTTGTTGTTGTTGTTGTTGTTGTTGTTGTTGTTGTTGTTGATGTTCAACCCTAGCAGCTTCAACATTCTCTTCCAAGCTCCAACGGACCTTGTTGGAAATCTGGTCATCTATCTGATGAACACAAGACCACAGCGATTCTATGACAGCAGCATCCTTACAAGATTCATCATACAAATACTTGTCGATCACGCACTTCCTACCATCTGAAATGTCTGTGCACATGACGTAGTTTTCTCTAAGTCGTCGTTTCAGTTGTTTCGTAGCCTCAAATTGTAGGATGACCTTCACAATAGCATTTTGACGATCCACGTCACTACCCTCAGTTTCTGCCTTGATATACAGTTGAATTTGTTCAGCGGTATGTGGTAACTTACAAGCCATTGATTTTGTGTGTATAGATAACACAAGCATACCATTGATATTTATAAGGGTTTGAAAAATACTTTCCAATTATTTTATTCTAAGAAATATACCCGTTTGTATTCAAACAGTAAAAATTTATGTCTATTAAAAACTAGCAACTAGTTCTAGGATACGTGGTAAAAATTCTGCTTTGATTTTCGCATTTCAACGCAAGAGGTAGGAACAAATCGCGTTAAACACGCCGTACCATGATTTAAAAATCCTGAACACGCCACATACAAATAACACTTTCCATACGATTTGACTACTCATCCTCTAGGAAATTGTGAACCTCCTAACGTTCTCTCGAAACTCTTAGGCATTATACGAAATTTCGATGATCTCGAAACTACCTAGCAACCATATATTTCATGGAATATGTGCTCAACATCTCACATTCGCCAAACTAAACTTATCCCTGAAACATTTATCCCCGACCTATTGTCAACAGCAATCCAACGAACCCTTGTTTATCATTAGGCCTTTATCATTAAAACTCCAGCCCAACTCTAATCAAGCTCAAAAACTTAAGAATTATTTCTAATCGAATCGAATCATGCCCGTTTACTTTGGATCATTCACTTAACAACCTATCAATATTTTCATATGTCTCAATTAGGCACTTACCAAGAAATCATGCGTAACAAATCCTTCCCAGTTACTCAATCATGTGATGACCAAAGATTCATCAAAGCTCAGCCCGGCTGTCATGTTCTCAAATGGCTTCAACAAAAATCATATATTGCATAAATACTTTGTTTCATTTAAATTCCCAACAACCTCAGCAAACTCAAACGAAACCCTGTCTGGTTATTGGGCCATATTTCATCTTTGTGGACTCAACTACGACCCAAAACAAACCAACTTTTGTGTTTCTCTTTTGCCCCCAACAACGGTTAACAACCCTAAGAAACAAAATGATTTTTTTTACTACAACACATCTCATCTTATAACATATTAATTTCCCCGCATAGCTTCCATACTTAACTAACAACTTGGATACTTTGAAAAAAAATAAAAATAAATTCAAACAAGCTATTAACGTAAGACACGGTTTTATATATAAAGCAAACCAATTTTGTGTTATCACTTAAGACTTTATCTAATAAGTTTTTCTTTACAAAAACTAAAGTTCAACAACTATTTTTACATTCATCAAGTTCTCGTCCGAAACCCTCATTATTAAAAATCTACAAACTCTTTGTTTGACAAGTAGTTTACACCATAAATCTGTGGTTTTCAAAAATTATGAATCATGTGTACTTTCAAAATGCGATAGAATAACAATTTTCATTCCAAAAACATAATCTCGAAACAAAATAATTTGTTCACACACCTCATTTTTAAACGACCTCAGTCAGATCAACACTTATCCCCCATCACCCTATTATACAAAGTCAAGAAAATACGAAACTAGAAATTATAAGAATTCACAACAATCTATAGGAAACGCAAATAACACAAATCTTATTTGAAACCATGGAGGTTAATACATAGCGAAATAATTAACATCAGAAGTGCTAACAGTACAATAAACACAATGTAAGACATACAATCTTCAATCGGTTGGCCCACCATAGAAACAACAACCCCCACCAATCCAACGATAGCAAGAGCCACCATAGGATGAAGCACCTTGATTATTCTGCGCCATAAAATATAACAAAATATTAAAAGCTATATCGAGACATATAACTAAACATAAACGAGATTTTATTCCACATTCATTAAAGGTTACATCGACACACAACAAAACTATATTCTTACCACACTAGCAACACCAATCTAGATCCTCACCCCAACAGCTTGTCAACGTTAATCGCTAACACTGTGAGAGGTACGATGAACACCAAGGATGCGACGTAGTAATCGGAGTTTTCATCGGGGAAGAAGGCCAGATACATGGCGACAAGGACAATGTATACGGTGGCTGCAATGATGACGATCGGCGGCATGGTGAAATTTTTCGGAGAAGATGAAGATGAATGAAAAAGGAGGAACGAAAAGGTAAAAAGGAAAAAGGTGGATAGGGTATAAATAGGGAATATAAGTGGAGAAAATACCCGTTATTTTACTATTCACGATCATTAAATTTTAAATCACTACCATTAAAAATCCCCTAGTCCCGACCATCAAAACCCTAAACATTAAGTGTAAAATATTTCCTACTCTCGACCGCTATGTTCACTATTCGTAGACTATAAATTCAATTGTTGACCAAACATTCGAATTTATTCCGTCTATTACAAATAAATTTAGTTGGAATCTCGCCACTTTGATATTCAAATAAGAAATCTCTCGACAACATCTTCCATAAACTCTCACCTCAGAACCCCACATTTTTCAACACCTATCACGGACTGAACTTCGGGACGAAGTTCAAAATTGAGGGGTAGATACTGTAAGATCCTACGAAAATCCGTTATGATAATCTTTGTTAATTAATAATAACCTCGACTTACCGTTTAACCAAACCCATTTTTACGGAAAAATTTAAAATTTTCTTGTTATATTCTTTACACCACAATTACCGAATGTCGACCCTAACTCACGACGTGTACTACGAAACATATTTATTTCGCAACGACTACTAGTTCACAAATCTCATTAATTACACTAAACTTATAACTTGATTACAACTATATATTAATCACACTTTATCCACTAATTACATTTAACTAACTACACAACATTTATTCTAAACATAACTACTTCTTTCATTAGACCAACTACAAACTGACTGGACCCTTAAGTTTTTCCTTACCATACACTCCCAACTTGCCTATAACAATGTGAAAGAATCAAATAACAAATTGCAAGTTGCATATATATTACCATCTCTTCGAATATATCGTACTGACAACATTCAACTTGCCTTGACATCCAATTATAATATACAATGCTATCTTTCTATGTACATGTGCGTATACATGAACTCACAAGCACATGCATTACATCTTATCTATTCTAACTTACAGAAAGGGAATCGAATATCTACTTGCATGCAAACATACACTTGCATATTTCATACGCCCTAATCTCTTTTCCTATATACACAAGACTAAGAAGAATTAAATAACTAGTACAAGTATGCCGACATTATTCCCACTTCCTCAATCATACACGTATTGGAAGAACACGAAATGCTACACAATCCAACAGCAAAAGACAAACTACACCAAACTTCCTAAGATATTTTGCAATGACAGTAAGACATACTTAGGTGTCCATCTAGCTACAGTATTCTCCAATGATTGAAATGGAAAGTCTTAAGGTCAATGAAAACGTGTTACATCTTTCTATAAGTACTACCCTCCATTTGGCCACCCTTTATACCACCCACATTCCCTTCTCTTTCACCACTTAAAGGAATCATAAAGACCAGGAAACATTCTATCTCGACCTTGGAGACCATCGAGTGAGAACCATACGTAAAAACATATTAAACACCCACTGTCTCCCATCTCGTCCTTGTGCCACAGTCGAACATCACTATCCCTCCACTACCTCTCACCCACCCACTTGCATACTAACACAAACATTTCCCAAGCCTCTCTAATTCAGTTCCATCAAACCTCGAAGTCCAGAAGATACTCTTGTCAATCGGGTGCAAGAAAACAAGTCGAAAGACATATTTCTAATATATACAGTGTTGGTCCTAGAACAAGTTGTGCTCCACTCGACTCCCACTGCTTTCCTCACCACCTTTTCCAAAGTATAGTAAGTCACTATGCCCCCTTTTACTTTAAAACCTCACGTACTCACTCACACATGCATGCTTCAAGTTATATTCGAACGTATATATGTATAAATTAATTTCTATAATACTTCTGTGGTTATATCAACAAGCACCACTGTATCACAACTCACTTTCACAACTAGATAAGCAAGCCATGCATGCATCATTCTAATTCTTACTCGATAGTATATATTAACAATTCATTAGTTCACATGCGTCAATCTTTACTTGAATGTAAAATATCCTCATATTTGAAAATACAGCGACATAAGTTAAACCATGCACATTATTAAATTCGCTTTGTGGAGTAATAACCATCATCCCTCGTTATTCTCATATTTTAAACTTGCATTGCTTAATATTTAAACCTCACGTATGGATAAAACATGAGAAAAAGCTAAAATATGTCAAGCGTTCAATACACAGAAAACAGTCCCCAAGTAGCTTTCAAAATGACTTCGTATCTCACGATTATGACCTAGTGATTATACGTTCTCTTCACACGACTTGATAGCCCACACTACCAACTACACTTTTCATATAAACATCACGTAAAAATAATCGAACTACAACCTTTTAAAAACAGTCAACTAAGTTCCAAAAACACTAAATCATTTTTAGAAGAGATAAATCAAAAATCCTTTTCGATAATGGACCTAACTAGAGCCCAATAAGAATTTACGATTAAACAGCCCAACAGGCCCATATGGCATATTTTTAGAATCATAAAAATAGCCCAAGTCCAAGCCCAAAACTATTTTCATGCCCTCGCCTCTCGATTTCTTAACGGGCCTATGTATATTTCGTTAATAAGTCCAATAAGCTAAAATAAGGTATTTTCTGAAATAATCAATTGAAACAAGTTAAAATGAACTTAATAAAGTTATAGAAATTTTCAGAATATTTTTCCCGTTATTTTTATGCAAAAAGGACTAAAAATGTAACGCGATTTAACTAGAAGGACCAAAACTGCCAAACTATGAAACTTATGGACTGAAGCTGTTAAAACAGGTTATAAAGGACTTAAATTGACATACCTTTGGACTTCAAGCCTTATATGGACATATGGACAAGATTTGGACTATTATGGACTTTGGACTTAACCAAGGACTAACGACGTAACGCAATCGCAGTTAGACTAGAAAGTATAAAATCTGAAAAGGACAAGGACCTATTTAATTTCACTTGACATTCTTAGTTTATTTTCATTTTGCACCCTTCATTTCATATGCATATTTCATTTTAAGTTATGTATTATTATAGTTTCGGTATTAGAAATATTAGCGACATCACTTTGCATATCATTTCTGCATATTTTGATAAAGTGACACTTTGAGTCGATTAATATAAGAATCAACATAATATTATAGATATACCATATTTTTAACTTGAGGCATTTTAAGCATATCACACACTCACATCACCGATCAAATCGTTATACGAATTATCCTTTCCACATTCGTTAAGAGAAGTAAACTAGACTCTTAGACTTCGCTTATATTCAGGTCTAGTATTGAAGAAGTTTTCGTGATTGTTTACTTGGTCTTATAATTCCGCCTTGTCAAATACGCTCCAGGTGAGTTCATGGCCCCTACTTTTACCGGTTTTCTAACTATTTTTGGGGGAGATACATGCTTCGAAATATTTTACTCATTTATCAACTATATGATTTGTTTTGCGATACAATACTTCTATGGGCACTATGAAAATTCTTATGACTTACCGTGAGTCGTGGCCCCTACTCTTTTAACACTTGTTTTTAATAACTCTTTTGGGGGAGATACATGCTTTAGCTGTTTTAAGTTACTTATATAAAACTCTCATGATTTACTCAAAATCATCCACTATGCTTTACATGTTTGAATCATACTTGAAAGGAATACATGCTCATTATATGTGCAAATTGTCTGTTTAGCTTAAACACGGAACTTGGAAGATAACATTTTTAAGCTACTTGATGTAATATGACACTGAGACTCATTGTATGCATTCATGTGACAAATGAATGTACTGCTACTTTAATATGATATTTCTACATTTCACCATAAATAATTGCCAAGACTAAAATTACGCATGATTCACCTATATTGCCTAAGCACACTTTATTGCCATAAAGTCCCTCGATCATGAGCCATTAATCACTGCGGTGAGCGCGAATATAGTGGACAGCTTCGAAACCTGTTAAAGGCTGACGACCTATCCCACTAAATACTGTGACGGAATGCCTACATGGTTAGTCGTATTTAGTCGCGATGCACTATATTTGAGAAAAATAGGAATTGGCAAGTCACCTATTAACATGAGGGCCATAAAAACCCATCAGTAACCCTGGTGAGACGCCGCCGTTTTACGGTACTCTGTTAACGTTTTGCGTGTCATGAGGCTTAGGGCAATATAACTTTATGAATATATGAATGTTTCATATATATCCTAGGATACAATTGTATTTAGAAGACCACCACTTTACACTGATAGATTTCAGATTCTAGATTATCATTCCCACTATGTAATATGAATTGTGAATCCGGTACTTGAACTTTAATTGTTATCGTATGTGACTTAAATGAGAACCCTACACAAGACAACCCAAATGCTTAGTATATCGTTACATTTAAAAGTTGACTCAATATTCTAATTCGAGCGTATAACAACGTAGCTCAGCTTCAATTATAATATGAAACTTATGATTTTGGAGATCATACATGATTCGCTTGTGGATTTTTATACAACGCAACTTGTTATTTATTTCATGAAGAACTATTAATTATTTCAACAATCACTATACACCTTTCAAAGAAAGATATTTTCTATCAAACTCCACGAACTCACCAACCATTGTGTTGACGTTTTAAGCATGTCTTTATCTCAGGTTCACAATGAGCACGGATGGTACGGAGAAGCACGGATAATTATGAAGGCTATAAATATCATTCGAAAACTTATTTAATAAACTTTGGAACCACTGGGGACCCTATTTTGTAAACTCTGATATTCGAATGATAAATCTTTTAAAACGACCAAATTAGTGATCGTTTTCTACTATTCAACTGTTGTGCCATGAAGTAACACCCAAATTAAATTCCGCTGCACATCACGAAATTTGGGGGTGTTAAAAATTCACATTTCTTGTTAAAGATTGAATTTGTGAATCATTAGGTTGTTGTGTTAACGGTTCTTTAAGTCTGTTGTAAAGCTTCCGCAAAGTATCTACAATGGCAGCATCATCTTCATTTGAGCTTCAAATGTTCAGAACAATCCTTCACTCTTATTTCAAAATCCTTTGTTTTTGCATCCCTCAGATGGGCCTGGTACACTGGTTGTGAATGAGAAACTGTTGGGAGCACAAAACTACCGTTCTTGGAGAAGGTTAGTTGAAATTGCTCTTTCAACCAAAAGGAAGTTAGGCTTCATTAGAGGAACAATCCCAAGATCACAAGATGATGTGAATTTTCAAGAACAGTGGGATACATGTAGCAATTTAATGATTAGTTGGTTGATGAATTCAGTGTCTGAATCAATTGCAAAGTCTATCATGTTTATTGGGACTGCTCATGCAATTTGGATTCAATTGGAAACAAGATTTTCTCTTAGTAATGGATCACATAAGTACAAGTTGAATAGAGAGACTTATGAGAATATGCAGTCAGGAAGATCTGTGAGTGAATACTATAAAAGCATGAAGTGTGTTTGGGAAGAGTTGGACTCCATGAATGAGTTGCCAAGAATTGTGAATATCACTCCTGAGATTGTGGTTTTCTTGAATGCATTGAATACTCAGAAAGAAGAGCAGAGATTGTTTCAGTTCTTGAATGGTTTGGATGATCAGTTTTCTCACCAGAGGAGTCAGTTGTTGCTCAGTTCTCCATTGCCAAGTGTTGAGACTGCATGTGCCTTGCTTCAACAAGAAGAGTCTCAAAGGGGGGTGTTTGGATCAGGACAGTTAAGTGTTGAGTCAACTGCTCTCTATAGCAAAGGAGAAGTCAAAGAGAAATGTACTATCTGTGGTTACAAATGGCATCCACAAGACAAATGTTGGGAAAATGTTGGTTATCCTACATGGCATTACAAGTACAAGTAGTCACAAAAGGGCAAAGCACCACAGAAGGCTGAACAAGGGAATGTGAAGAGGACTGCAGCCTTAGTTGAGAATGGTGGACATGTGGTTTTTACTTCAAAGCAGTTTGAGCAGCTTATGAAGAGTATTCCTCATTTTAATCAAGTCACTGATGAGGCTAATGCTCAGATGGAACACCCATTTGGAGAAGGTACAGTTTATTGTTTTTCATGTGTGAATGGGGTTCTTGAAGGGTGGATTATAGATACTGGCGCTAGTGATCACATGTCACCAGATAGTGATGATTTGCATACAGTTCAGGTGCTTAAAACCAAACAACTAATCAATTTGCCAAATGGTCACACTTCTGTCATCTCAAAAGTTGGAAATGCAGTCTTACAAAACAGCATTGAACTTAAAAATGTCCTAATAGTCCCTTCTTTCAAATTCAGGCTTTTGTCAGTCTCAAAACTGACAAAAGATTCTCAGTGTTTTTGTTACCTTATATGAATAGTTCTGTGTTATCCAGGATGTCAAAACCAGGAAGGTATTGGGCTTGGGTATGAAGAAAGTAGGCTTGTATCATTTGCTCAACCTTCCCCTGGATTAAATCCATGCTAAGCTCTCTTCTATGGTTGTGTCTGCTCTTGAAGATTGTAGTCTTTACTCTTTCTTTTCAAAAAACTGCTCTGTTCCAACCAACTTTCCTTTCAGTGTTTTCAATAATAAATACAGCCTATGGCATCATAGGCTGGGTCATGTTTCTAATACAACACTTTAGAACATTCCATCTATGTCTGCTTGTCTATTACATGCTAAAAGTGAGTCTTGCTTGACCTGTCCTGGCCAAATTTGCTATGTTACCCTAATTTGCTAGTGAATCTCATGCTACAGTTCCTTTTCAGCTTATTCACATTGATATTTGGGGTCCATATAAGGTATCTACTATAGGTCATCATAAGTATTTTTTGACTATAGTAGATGATTACATCAGGGCTGTTTAGACTTATTTGTTAGTTAAGAAATCAGATGCTTTTGTTATTTTTAAGTCCTTTATTACCTTTGTCAAAACTCAGTTTGGGAAGGAGTTTAAGTTTGTAAGATCATACAATGCCTTGGAGTTTCTTAAAGGATCACTTAGCCCTTTTATGGATTCATTAGGCATTGAACACCAAACTTCATGTGTTGATAGACCTCAGTAGAATGGGAGAGTGGAAAGAAAGCATAGAAACATACTAGAGATAGATAGAGCTTTAAGGATGCATGCTCATCTACCTGTGTGTTATTGGGGTGACTGTATTATTATTGCTACCTACCTCATTAATAGGTTTCCAACAACAGTTTTGAAGTTTAAAACTCCTTTTGAATTTCTGTTGGATACTAAACCTGTGTATGATCATTTGAGGGTGTTTGGGTGTTTAGCTATTGCAAGTAATCCATCAAGGATAGCTGATAAGTTTGAGGCAAGAGGTATTCCTTGTCTATTTTTAGGATATCCTCAGCATCAAAAGGGTTACAAACTACTTAATTTGTTAACCCATACTAGATTTGTGACCAGAGATGTGGTGTTCTATGAACACATTTTTCCTTATTCACAAACTAGTATGTCTCAGATACTGCAACCAATACCTACTCCTATTTCTTCTCCAATATGGTATGAGGATTTTGTTTCCACAACTCAGCCTTTGTCTCAAGAGAGTGAGCCTGCAGTTTCTACAACTATTCCATTGCCTACGTCACCTGTACCAGAGGTGACTGAACCAGTGCCTGAGTTAGTTACTGAACTAGTCTTTGAACCAACTTTTGTCCCAAACACTACTTCACATCCTGCAACTGCTAGAAGGTCTACTAGAGTTTCAGTACAACCAAGTTGGCTAAAGGATTATGTTACACCACAACATCCAAGAGCTAATCAAATATCAGTAACACCTTTGCAGACTCAATTTCAAGCTTTTCTGTGTGCATTGGTTGCACAAACTACACCAACCTCATTTAAAGAAGTTGTTAAGGAAAGTGATTGGTGTAAAGCTATGGATATTGAACTTAGAGCACTAGAGGAGAATGCTACTTGGGAAGTGACTGTGTTACCCAAAGATAAGAAAGCAATTGCTTGTCATTGGATCTTCAAAACAAAACTAAAGGCTGATGGTTCATTAGACAAGAAAAAGGCTAGATTGGTTGTGAATGGCAATATGCAAAGAAAAGGAGTGGATTATGAGGATACTTTTGCACCTGTGGCCAAAATGGTGACTGTGAGAGCTTTATTAGCTGTAGCAGCAATGAAAGGATGGACTACTGCATAGATGAATGTCTCTAATGCTTTTCTACAGGGGGAGAGTGTGCAGCCTATTACTCCTCCTACTAACCTTGTCTGTAAACTTAAGAAATCATTGTATGGACTCAAACAGGCACCAAGGCAATGGTTTGCCAAGTTGTCATCTGCCCTTGTGTCTTTGGGTTATGTTCAGTCCAAAGCAGACTACTCTTTGTTCACCAAGTCCAATGACTCTTCTTTCACTGCTGTCCTTCTTTATGTGGATGATTTGTAAATAACTGGTTCAAGTGATACTGAGATTCAAACACTGAACTCACAGCTAAGTTCTCATTTTCACATGAAATACTTGGGATAATTGAATTATTTCTTAGGGCTGGAAGTGTGCAGAAGTGATCAGGGTATCTTTATTTCTCTAAAAAAGTACACCATGGAATTACTTGCAGAGGCTGGTGTTTCTAATGCAAGACCTTACAAGCTGCCTATGGACTCTTATGTAAAACTTCAAGCACATGTTGGCACTCCTCTTCCTGATCTAGAAGTCTATAGAAGATACATTGGAAAACTCATCTATTTG
Organism: Artemisia tridentata subsp. tridentata; assembly: GCA_021014915.2. Classification (NCBI taxonomy): domain Eukaryota; kingdom Viridiplantae; phylum Streptophyta; class Magnoliopsida; order Asterales; family Asteraceae; genus Artemisia; species Artemisia tridentata. The sequence continues at coordinate 290,474,053 of CP139501.1, forward strand.
ACAATAACAAGACCTGATATTTGCTACATTGTGCAGCTTCTAAGTCAGTTCATGCAAAGCCCTACCTCAGTGCATATGCAGGCAGTCAAACACCTCATAAGGTACTTACTAAATGCACCAGGACAAGGGATTCTTTTGTCTAATGAGTCTGCTGTACATTTGAATTCATATTGTGATAGTGATTGGGCTAGTTGTCCCATGACAAGGAGGTCTACCACTAGTTACTGCATTTTACTTGGTCAGTCTCCTATCTCATGGAAATCAAAGAAACAAAAAGTGGTATCTAGGTCCTCAGCTGAAGCTGAGTACAGAGTTATGGCCTTAACATGTTGTGAAGTCACTTGGTTGGTCACTTTGCTCAAGGATTTTGGGCTCAAATATTTTGGTCCAGTTGATCTTAAGTGTGATAATCAAGCTGCATTGTACATAGCAGCCAATCCAGTGTTTCATGCCAGGACAAAACACATAGAGATTGACTGCCATTATGTTAGAGATCAGCTAAAAAGTGGACTAGTATTACCCTCTTATGTTTCTACCAAATAGCAGCTTGCGGATGTGTTCACAAAGGTGCTTCCAGTTGATCAGCATTCAAAGCTTTTGTCCAAGTTGGGAGTTTCAAGCTCTATTAACTCATAACTTGAGGGGGAGTGTAAAGAGAAGCATAGCAATGTACAGGGACTGAAAGAGAACATGTCTGATAGTTCAGGGACTAGTACTATAAATAATTTCTAAAGCTGTTAGAAGTTAGTTTTCACTGTATATAAACTCTGTATCTTACCACATTTGACTCAATCAATGAGAATCATTTCCCAAGTGTTTGTGTGTGTGAAATGTGTGTTCTCTCAAACTCATTACTGTCAACAATCTTCATCAAGGAAATGAACATAAACAATAACTCGAGTCAAATTCATCTTTACCAATTAAAATCCTACTCGTCCACGGCAGGATTCGTAAAGCACAAAGTTGCCCAAAAACATTAAACGTCACCATTTTTCGCGAACAAATGCAGTACCCAGTCAAATTGATGCTTACACATTTTCATACATTCGGAAATTAACAATTCTAACAATGAAAAAGAGAGATTCTTCTTCATATATACCTAGGTCATAACATAAACAAACCAGCATACAATTCTCCTACATCACCCTACAACACGATAAAAGTCAAGTCAACCTACATCACCAAAATAAGTTCAATAGATACAAAAAGAGTCACATTTCTTCAATAACTAAGCAGCAACAGCTTTCTTTAGGGACTTGGCCGCTTTCGCTGGAGACTTGGGGTAGATTCCTTTGTGGTTCTCTTCTTAGGCAGTAGAACCGGGTTATTGTTTGGAAGAACACCACCATGAGCAATCGTCGTTACACCGGATAACAACTTCCCAAGCTCCTCATCATTCCTTATAGCCAACAAAACATGTCTCGGTATGATCCACTATCATAACAATGAAAGCGGTAATCTTCTTTCACCCATCAAACTATTCATTAAACTATTAAGAGTGGGTGGTGAAAGAAGATAGGTGGTGGAAGAAGATGAATAGTTTGATGGGCGGTATTAAGAGTGTGTGTTGTATGAGTGTATGTTTTGAAAAAAGAAAAAAAAAAGAAAAAGATGATGATCTAGCGCACTTTGGGATGCGGAGGAGCTATTATCGCCTAGTTCCCTAACCTAATGCGGCACCAGGTTAGGGGAGTTTGGTGTGTTTGATTTGGGTTGTCTTAACTTGAGGTGAAGTGAAAAGTAGAATTGTCTATTATGTCTTCACACCAAAAAGTATAACGGGTGTTGATCGAAAAATAACAGTCAAATGGACCTCTGGTGAACAAAAAAATGGAATAGGGACATTTAGTGATAACAAAATGTTATTTAAACTTAGCATGATGTTTTAGTACAAGTTTAAGGACGAACGGTATATTTTACTCAATATTTTTTTACTTTTTTTTTTTGCCGTATTTTATACTAGAAAGTTTGTAAATATGTAACTTAGAGGTGTTTGCCTTGGCTAATTTAAATACTCTTCCCTTTATTTTTGAAGCACATAAGCAGTGATAAATGTTTGACTGTAAATGCTAATCTGCTTGTTTTAGTGTAGAAATAGATCGCCTTATATTAAGTGTTTGAGTATAAATCACTACTAGAAAAAGGTCTATCCTTGACTCGCATTTTATGACGCACGCTATAAGATGACGCGTAAATAGCAAAGTCATAAAATAAGAGTCATAACGAGTAAATTTTTTATTGGGGATGACTCATTTTCAGAAGCATCATAACATAGGGTCATAATCAGTTAAAATTTAGCCTGCTAGATGACGCTCGTTTTGCTTCGTCATAAATAGGGGTCATCTATGTTTTTTTACCATCTGCTTCATCAAAATCTATCCCTTTTTTTTTGGCCAAAACACTTCCCGCTCTCAAAAAAAAAAAAATTTCCCAAAAAATCAAATTCTCCCTCCATTGATCAATTATCTACCTCACATAAGCCCAACCCTAAAAATATAACACGCCTCCTCTCTCTCCCTTCACAGCCACCACCACTTCACTGTCGTGACCACCAGGGCACCGCCGCCGCCACCTTGCTTCACTGCCACTTGTCCTTGCTAGGTCAAGAAGATACAAGACCGTTTTAGATCGTGGATATTGTTTTGGTTCGTGGTTTTTGGGTTATGTTTCGACTAATCCACCACAGCCGCCGCCTTATTCTCTCCTCCTCTTCATTTCTTTGGTAAGATGGAACCCTAATCTCGTTCTGTTATTATTTTTTTTAATTTTTTTTCTTTATTATTTAAAAAAAATCGAATGTAAATCAATTTATAAGTTTTCGTGGATTAAAAATCTAATTAAAAACACTTTTAAACCAAGATTTAACTTGATTTCGTGTGGTACTAAATTTTATAGGGTGTTTGTGTTATTGATTTGAAGTCGAGTGGCTGAACTCTATCAAGGCAGACTTAGTGGTAATTACCTGTCTATATATTCCTTTTCGTTATTTGGGCTTCTAGGTTGCTTATGGATTATTTGTGAACGTTGATTTGTTGAATTTGATGAACCATCTAAGTTGTAGTGGTATCATCAGTATTGTAGTTAACATTTTTGAGTGTCACTATGGTAAAGACTCATACGGTGAAGATTATCTTATGGAACATTTCCTGATGTGGTTATTAAATAACCTTGTTATGTATAAATTGCGGATGTAATTAGTATACTTATTTCAGGGCATTCCCTTATTTCAGTTGTACACAAATGATGTTTGGCGTATTTTGCAGTTATACTTTACGTTTTTACACACTTAAGTTGAAGTTTTAATAAACAATGCTCTGGTAACAGGAGATAAAAGTGGAATGGGGCAAGGGTTTGACTCAGAAAAGGGAAGCAGAGACAAGACTAGAAGAGTTAGGACTTCAGAAGACCAAACCATTTGCAAGGACTAGGTAATTAGGACCTTTCATTTCCATGTCTTTGATTAAGTATTTCAATTTTATCACCTACTGAAAAGTGAAAACGTCAAGTCATTATTCATCTTTTAAGCATAATAATCCCACTGAAAATGCAAAAGATTTACATTTTATGTTCAATGTGAGCACAGAGATGATCCTGATCTTGAAAATATGCTGAAAGAAAGAGTGAGATGGGGCGACCCTATGACTCATTTCGTAAAGGTAACTGCTTTAACAAAAGATCTTGGTTATTACATACAGTTTCTATATTTTATCACTGACATTATTATTTGAAACTTATCAGAGAAAGGATTCTGAACTGGTTCTTCCAGATATAGGAGATAACGAGAAGATGAAAGAATCTGGATTTATCGTTCCTCAAGAAGCTCCTAAACACAGCTGGTTAAAGAGGGGGTTAGACGCTGCACCAAACCACTATGGTATCAGACCAGGCCGACATTGGGATGGTGTGGATCGCAGTAATGGTTCGTCTATTTAAGTTATTACTCAGTCAAATCCTTGGCTTTCTAACTTAGGGTTGACAATATAAGAGGGTTAGATGGGTTGGTTAACGGGATTCTGTTGACCTGCAAGCACTTGTTTGCTCGTTTCGTACGAGTATAATTTATGGTATATTATTAGATTACAATAATAATTATTGTAACGTATTTGCTCTAAAATTGGACATTTACATTGAAACATGTGATTAACTTCCATTGGTTTTTGCTGCAAAATGATTGTATTACGTAACATTTTTAAATTGAAACATGTGATCAAATTCCATTGGTTTTTCTTCTTGCAGGATTTGAAAAAAAAATGTTCAGTGGGAAAAATGAGAAACAAGCTACAGCACGAGAAGCTTACTTGTGGTCAGTATTTGATATGTGAAGTCCGCCAAAACAGAAAATTTAGATGCTTGTACTGCTAAGTGCTAACTCAAGTAGTTGTATTTTTGCTGCAAATGAGAAACAAGCTCCAGAACAAGAAGCACACATGAGGTCAGTATCTAATATGTGAAGTTTGTCACAACAGAGTCGTGTGATCTTTACTCGAGTATTTGTGGTTTTCCTGCAAACAAGCAGATATCATATCTTTTATGGCACTTTCTCCAAAACGTTTAGCTGTAATCTCTGATTCTGGACCATGATCTTGTATTTGCTTGCTTTTTCATGTTTACATGTATATATAAAGTTTCGAAAGTTACCATGCTTGTACCTTTAACTAGAATATAGCACCATATTCTGACACAGTTTGATACATTCAGCCATTTAATCTCTCTAAAGATATGACTGTAGTTATATATTTGGTAGATAATAATATGAATGACCACTTTACTAGGCTTGTTACTAGGCTTGCGCAAAAGCCAGTTGAGAAAGTTGTTGAGAATATGGAAGTGAGTTTTATAGATTGCATAAATAAATTTTGTTGCACATGAAATTCCGAGTTAATAGTATGTTATCTATGCATTTTTTAGGGTGTGAGGTGCAAACGAGTGGCGAGGAGCATATCTTCTGTTGGTCTCTATGTACCAGGAGGCACTGCAGTGCTACCTTCAACAGCACTTATGCTTGCCATTGTAAGAAATGATAATTATTTTGGTTACTATATCTAGAGGGGGCAATTTTGACCCACTTATTACTTGTTAATGGGTTGATTATGGTTGTGCTCATCTCAATGGGGCGGATAAAAAAACGTAGTTAAAGAGGAACGGGTCAAATGGGTTAAAGTCACAAATGCATACATGCTCTTTAGAAATAACAAAGTGTAATAGAGTGACATCATGTAGGAGGTACTGTATTGTGCAAAGAAGGCCGGTGTAACCCACATTCTTAAAGCCGGAGGAGCTCAGGTTTACAACAACTATATTAGTCTTTTTGAACTTTTACCTTTGAGTATCTATTTCTCATACTTTGGGTTCTTGTAGGCCATTTCTGCCATGGCATGGGGAACGACATCATGTCCTAAGGTACCACTTCTATAGTTAAATCATGCACTGTAGTACATAATTTATGAATTATGTTTTAATGGAAACTTCATTATTAGGCTGAGAAGATATATGGTCCTGGAAACCAGTACGTGACAGCTGCAAAAATGATTCTCCAAGTATGTATCATAAACATTTTCCCATACGTTAAATGATATGTTTATGATGTTAACTATTCTTGTTTTGATTATTCAAAACCTAATATTTAATTTATTATTTTGTATTTTCACATAATAGCGAGGCTATGGTTTCTATTGACATGCCTGCAGGACCATCGGAAGTGCTCGTCATTGCTGACAAGTATGCTAGTCCTGTTCACATTGCTGCAGATTTACTCTCTCAGGTTACTCTTTCAATAAAGTTTAGGGGATCATTGTATATAATAAGTTAAGATAGTTTGATCTGATTTCTTTGGTAATCATGTTAGTTTTTTCACTAAGAAAAACCTTTTAAGTTTCAACTATTTTGATTTAAAAAACCTCAAATTTCTCTAAAGTTCTATGTAAGTTGATCAATATAGGTTACCATGTAAAAGTAATGATATGGCTATAACATATCAGTAAGTTTGATTAAGTTGACTTTTACTGACGTGGTAGATCCCTGAAATAAGGGAATTCCACTATTGTTCATCCATCCTTTTAAGACTATAAATTGAGATGGTGATTTACCAGCTTGGTCTGGAGTCACTTGCTCCACACAAGGCGACTACAGAGTAGTTACCGAACTGTGAGTATAACTTCATCGTGGCTTTTTGATTAATAATACCAAATTACAGATCTGTACGATTGATCTAAATTTTTCTATATTGGACACAACTATGTGTTTTACAGGGAAGTATATGCTGTGTCAATTATCGGACCTTTTCCTACTGCTGTAACTAATCTTCTGGATCTTACTAGGCTGTACGGCTCTCTTTCCTACTTTATTTAAACCTGTATTTATCGTTCGATTACATTGGTTTAACGGCGAATTGTTGTGAAATAAACTATATTTATTTTTTCTCTTGGCAGGGATCTTCACAATAATAAGTTGACAGGACCAATTCCACCTCAAATTGGGCGTTTGAAGCGTCTTAAAGTACTGTATGATTCTTTACTTTATTCATTAGCATTAATCATCTTTTAGTTCATACATATATTGTTAGTAAGCGTCATATTACTCCCCAACGGGCATAATTCTTCCATCAATTTTGTGAACTTCTCATCCCGTCTGTGTTATTCTGACATTATTTTGCTGTTAAAAGACATGTTTTTATCTCCTCTTAAACTATACATCTAAACTTGTGACATATACGTACGTCAGCAATCAACTAAATTCTTTCTTTCTTTTTTGCTAAATACAGTTAATACTTAATACATACATTTATAAAATGAAGACTCCTTTTAGTTTTCATGGTCTTTTCAGAAGAAATTATTCTCGCCCTATAATCTTTCATGTACTTAATTCACGCTATTACCCCTTGCATTTCTGTGCAATTTATCGGTTAAACTAGAACTCATGCTTGCTGATGTGTCCTCTTTACAGTAATTTGAGGTGGAACAAGCTGCAGGATGTCATTCCTCCTGAGCTTTTGCAGCAATTTGGGATGGATCTTCTTCCCGTTCTCATTCAGGTCGAGAGAAATTGTCGACGATATTCGAGAAGAATGGGCAATTTATGTGTCGAATTTCATTTTTAGGTAGAAATCGTACATTGTAGTAACTTTAACTAATTATCGGTATATATTTTGACATGAATTGTTATGTAATGAATTGGTAACGCATGGTTTTGATATATATGAAATGCGTTAATTTTGTACAATTATCAGGTTTATTGTCAGTAATTATGTATATAATCAGGTTTTAAAAAACAGAAAAAAAAAATGATTTTAAGGTAATGACTCGCAAAAACATATGTCATAAAAGTGTGTCATAAAAGTTAGTCAAAATGATTTTAAGGGTAATGACACGCAAAAAGGAGAGTCATAAAACGTGGGTCATAAGTGCGAGTCATAGAGGGATGACGCACAAATGCGAGTCATGAAGCTTTATGACGGGTACATCCTTGACTCGCATTTGCGAGTCATAAAGCCTCTTCTTGACTCGCATTTGGAGTCAAGAATAGCTGTTTTTCTAGTAGTGAATATTAACCTGCTTACTCATGTATTTAACTTTTTATCGTCTTCTAATCCTTTGTAGGATGAAAACTTGGCAAAAAAACATATGGTGAAGATGATAAAGTTAGATACATGCATGAATGATACCGTCAAGTTTCCACTACCCTTGTCATCAGGAGTTTGCATACTTATTGGAGAAGGTGATGTGGAGATTCAATACATCGAATCAAAGAACTTTTCAAAACAAGTATGACGACTTAAGAGGTGATTTTATTCCAATTTCAAGTGATGTTGACCTCCGAGCTTGCATAGCCAATTCGAATTCCATGGGAATGATGACAATTTGTTAGTTTGGTGGATATAAATTAATATACGTATGACCGGATTCGAACTTGAGACTTTGGGATTGTATACTTTACGTTTGAGATTCAATGTTTAATAATTAATATAAAATGTTATATTTAATTATTAAATTTCACAACAAACACTTAATGGTCGTTAGTATTTAACGGGGTTTGGTTAACGGTCGTTAAATATTAAGTTAAGGGACTAGAGATGAAATAGAAGGCAAGAAGTTTCCGGAATCCCTTTTGGGGGAAGGGGCCGATCAGTTTGGGTTTAAGAAACCAAATACCACCCTAACTTGGTCTCCAAGATTTGTTATCCTATAAATACATGGCCTTGGTTCCATTATATGTAATCTTGGTTCCTTAGCAGACTTAACTTCTTCTCTTTCTCCCTCTCTTGTGCTTGGCCGGTCGTACAACCCTTCACCAAGGGATACGATTTTTGTCTTGCACAAATCGAAGTGTTTGGTTTGTTTTGTGATCAAGAACCTAGTTTTTCTCATTGAATCGTTAGTAACACGTGTGCACAAGAACGAAGAACAAACACATTATTGTTTGTGAATTTTCCCCTAATCGACTAAATAGTAGTCGACTTTTTAAACCCTAAATTTCTAGGGTTCTTGGTTTATTGTATTGCTTGGAATTACTAAAAGGTACGCATTACTTTTATGTTCGGTTAATTATATTACAAGTATTTGATCCTTATGCTTCCGTTGCATGTTCTTGATGTTTATTTGTTTAAGTATATGATTGCCATGATATTTAAATTCCAACAGTGGCATCACGAGCCGTTAATATTGTGTAATTAATTACCGAAACACATAAAAAATGAATCTTTATGGTTTATTGCATGTTTCTTGATTTTTAAGGTTACTGAACTCGAAACCCTAATTTTTATTTATTTATGGTCGATCACCATTTAAATAAAAAAATTGTTTTGTTTTACGGTTTGTAAAAATTGTAGAAACCCTAGGTTGCATGCAAAGTTTTATGTTATTTATTCATGAATAATTGTTATGTGTCATGGATTGTATGCGTATCTTAGGAACTTGATTAATTGTTAATGAGTTTAATGTGGATCCATGATAAATGTGCATGTTTGATCATGGATCATATGAATCTTATGTAGTAATTGTTACGTGTTTTATGTTAACATGCTAATTGTGCTATAATTAATTAGGGTTTATTAGTATTTAAAATTGTATGACATGTTAATTAACTAGTAAATTAATAAATTATAAAGTTAAGGAAGACCTAAAATTTGGGAAGACCCAATATGCATTGTTTATTTTCAACTATTTGTGTTATTCTATATATTTATTGTGAGACTTACACAACCAAATAGTTTAGTGTATGTGGTCCATTGGTACCAAGCTCGAAAACCAATTGGAGTCTTAGATAGATATATGCATGTTAGTTGACTTATTTGGCATGTTCATTATTCTAGTTCTTTATTTTTATTAATTGCTTGTTTGTTTATATATTGTTTTGACATGATTTTAAGCAAAGGGTAATTTTATGAATAGAAAATAAACCGGACTAAATAATAGTGAAATTGGATTTGTTTTTAAGAGTGAAATCTTAAACTTTTAATTGATTGATGGTGTTTATACCAATAGTTAGAAAGGCTCATCCATTATTGATAAACTATAAGAGAGGTATAAGGAGGTTGCCATGTATTTGCACCGGAAAAAACGGGTTTTTAATAAGCTTCGCGCTGACCTTCGTTTCTTCACTTCTTTGTGAGTCAATATGGAGTTACCTACGACTATTTATATGTATAAAACCATCTTAAGGGTGATTTGACATTTAATTCCACGCGTCACTTTGTGGTAATTATCCGAAACACTAAGTCTTTTGACTTATGCAAAAGTACGATATAGTGGACGATAATTAAAGATAATTTTTTGATTGGTGAACCCAATACCTTAATTAAAACTTTGTTGATTTAATCTTAGTGAAATTGATTAATAAGAAAAGTTTTATTAAAACCTATGATACGAAGTTGTGTGCATGCTTCTTTGTACATATTTTGATTACATACATCAAATTAGTAAGTTTTATGTCATATAATTACAAGAAACACTTGAAGTTTCGATTTAGCCTAAGTCAGATCTTAGCTAGATTGCAATGACAAAGTAAATCTCAATGTTACGTGAGACCGTATTTGAAAATTTTGCAGTTTCTAAATTAGACAACTTAATTGAGTTAGTTAGTGAGATCTATAACTCAAGGCATAAGATGAGCTGAAACATGCTTACATTGCAAATAGATTTTTGGCAATTGTAAATCCCATAATGATCTACAAATTGGAAAATGTTTGCCAATTATTGTTCGACAATTACCTTGTTGAATACTTTCATTTCTAGCAGATCAACTGATGTAATGGAACTATGTCAATTAGGGTCCTAGTTTCAAGGAAATTTTATGGTTATATAAATATTTACCAAGGGTATTTAATTTTCTTGAAAGGTTGAATTATCGAAAGTACTAACTTTTGAATTTTTTTCTGAAGAAATGACTCAAACCGATAACACTACACTAAGTTCTGCATTCAAAGCTTTCTTTGAACGAGAAAAATTGACTGGCCCCAACTTCAATGATTGGTATAGGTCGCTAAGGATTGTCCTGCGTGTGGCTAAAAGACTAGATTATTTGAATACGCATTGTCCTGCTGAACCAGCTGCTGTTGCACCTGCAGAAGAAGAAACAGCATGGAAAGTTGAGTATGAGAAACATAATGATGTTGCATGTATGACGCTGGGAATGATGTCACCTGCTTTGCAAAGGCAGTTTGAGCATTTTTTCCCTTATGATATGCTCAACGAACTCAGACGTATGTTTGAGAAACCTCAAGCTGTAGAATTGTATGATTTGATTGATGCTCTACACAGCTGTAAGCAGGAAGATGGTAAATCCATGAGTGCTCACTTCTTGGAAATGAAAAGTTACATGGACCAACTAGAGCAACTCAATTATCATTATCCTCCTGATGTATGTATTAGCCTAATCCACAGATCCTGTAACAATTTGCATTTTCGGAGTACTATTCACTTTTACTCGTTTAATTACTTTATAAACTCTTTGGGGGAGATATATGCCCAACTACTTGCTTTTACTTTCACAAGTACTCTAGACTTTTACGTATTACCGTGAGTCATAGCCCCACTCTTACTCTTTTAATACTCGTTTTAAACTACTTGGGGGAGATACATGCTTAGAAATACTTTACTCGTTTATCAAAATACATGATTTGCATTTACATACAGATACAAGTTCTCAAAACATTTATACTTTTATGCTACGCTACACTTTTTATACTTTTTGGACTTGATGTGTAGTTTTATTACGATATGTGCCTTAATGTGTTAAACTTATTCTTGTTCGCGTTATTCTTTAGCAACTGTTTAACTCCTGGATGGATCCGTTGGAGAGGTATTGATAGTACTATCGGGCTGACGCCCCCACCCTTGTGTCCCTTATTCTTGACCTTGGGTGAATATAATCTGGTATATTGTGTATTCTTGTCATGAGGTTCAGTTGTCTGTTATTCTTTACATTAAGTACTTACATATATCGTATACACATATGTCCTACTCATAACGCATTCAACATTTACAGTTATTAAATATGAACTTATATGTGGACCTAAGATGTTACAAGTCTTGTATGAGCGGGATTTGTAATAGGATTAGGTTGACATATACTTGTCATGGGGATTTAATCGTAAACACTTTCATCTTATTTGCAACAAACTCTATGATCTCACCAACCATTGTGTTGACACTTTTTAGCATGTTTATCTCGGGATCTTAAGGAATTAACGTTGGCTTGAAGCATAGAGTTGCATGACATGTTTTGAAGACTTTATACATTCGTATTTACCATTCGATAGTACATTGAAAACATTTATATAATCTTGTACTCTGGGACCTCATGTTTGTAACTCTGATTTCATTTATCGAATGGTAACTTTTTAAAACGTCTCATTTAGAGGTCGTTTTCTATAACTTGTACTTTGTATTATGAAGTAGCACCCCAGTGACACAATCTTCCACTGCGATGTTTTGGGGGTGTTACAGATTGGTATCAGAGCATTGGTTATAGAGAACTAGGTTGCATATATTACCTAGACTATAACTGCTTTATACGTTAAGACTCTCCTCTTTATTTTCCTTACACACACACTTCATGTGCATATGATTTTTGTTAGTTGTTTGTTTATATCCACGCTGTTGGATGATATGACTTTAGTATTAATAAGGAAACCCCAGAATTTAGTCGAGTCATTAAAAATATGGAGCTCAGTAATAATTAATTATTTAACTTAATCTTGTGACAGTTCTTGTTTGATGAGACATAAGATTTGAGTTAAATAATATTATTACTTAGCTTTAGTGATTTGATGACTTGGTTATCTTACTATCTGTCTGAGAAAGGGAGTTTTGTGTCGGGAAATCTTAAGTAGGATGAGTTATAATCTCCTTATTTGAATGGATTGGTACGCCTCTTTATTCAAATAAAGAAATTATAGACCACTGAACCATAAGTTTATAATTCATTACTTACATAAATTTGGACGCTTCTTTATGTTAGTAATAAATTATAAATGAGTGGGCTTATTTGTATCCGATACGATTCCCTAACCACTATTTCCGAGGAATCAGAGCAAACTCCACTGATTCAGAAATCCCGAAACCACGCATTTTCTTAGACACACCGTAAGTAGTTAACATCAACAGAACTTCGGGACGAAGTTCCCTTAAGGGGTAGGTACTGTAACAATTCGCATTTTCGGAGTACTATTCACTTTTACTCGTTTAATTACTTTATAAACTCTTTGGGGGAGATACATGGTCAACTACTTGCTTTTACTTTCACAAGTACTCTAGACTTTTACGTATTACCGTGAGTCATATCACCACTCTTACTCTTTTAATACTCGTTTTAAACTACTTGGGGGAGATACATGCTTAGAAATACTTTACTCGTTTATCAAAATACATGATTTGCATTTACATACAGATACAAGTACTCAAAACATTTATACTTTTATGTTACGCTACACTTTTTATACTTTTTGGACATGATGTGTAGTTTTATTACGATATGTGCCTTAATGTGTTAAACTTATTCTTGTTCACGTTATTCTTTAGCAACTGTTTAACTCATGGATGGAGCCGTTGGAGAGGTATTGATAGTACTATCGGGCTGACGCCCCCACCCTTGTGTCCTTTATTCTTGACCTTGGGTGAATATAATCCAGTATATTGTGTATTCTTGTGTATTTTTGTCATGAGGTTTGATGTTGTATATATGTTTATTTATTTTTGAATCCAAAGAAATTGTAACGAATACAATTCCCCCGGGTCGTTCTCCCAACGAAGGTTTGACGGCGAATTTGTCGAATCGGAGTCGTGAATATGTGAAGTGAATAAGTGACGTGAAAGATTATTTTTTTTTAGAATTGATTACACTATAATAAGAAAAATTAAAAGCAATCTACACTATTAAAATAAATGCACACAAAGAAAATTCAAATAAATGCAAATCCCGGGCTAATCCCGAGATTTATAAATCTATTAGTGAAATTATAAAGCTAAAATGCAAATATTAAAAGCTAAGGGACTAAAACTGCAATTAAATAAAACTAGTTTTATAAAAGAAAATTAAGAAAATATTTATAAAAACTAAAAGGACTTAAATTGTAAATTCAGAAAATTGTTTAAAACTAAAAACATTTTGAAACAAAGAAAGGGACTAAATTGTACTTTTCTGAAACTTGATTTAAACTGAAATCAGCTTGAAACAAAGACAAGGACCTAACTCGATAAAAATAATACTCAAGGACTGAATTGAAAAAAATCTTAAAAACTAAAAACGTTTTATACTAACTAACACACCCAGGTTCGATCCTGGGTATTTACAAATTAACTCAACTGATTTTTTTTTTTTTTTTTTTTTTTTTATTTTCTTCTTTCAAAACTCAATTAACTACTTACAAATCTAAGTTTTTAGAAAAGAAAAGAATTTAAAAGAAACTAGACTAAGCTGGAAAACAACTTTGACCAAATCTTGAACACTGATGATCAATCCAAAACTCCAAATTGCAGCATACTTAAAAGAAAATTTTTAAAAGAAACTTTTAGAAAAGAAAAGAATTTAAAAGAAACTAGATTAAACTCCAAAACTACAACAGGAACACTACTCAAAAACTCAAAATCAAACCAAAACAAACACTAATGATCAATCAAAAAGTACCATGAACTCAGCTGCCATATACACATTGCATCAGTTGCACAGGTCATTTTTGACTAATAAAATGCTCTCTATAGATGACTAATGTGAGATATAGCACCTTAAATCTATTAAACAAATTGTAATTAAGCTGTTTAATATCTATCAATCCTAAACTAGATTTCTAACAAATTATCCCAACTCAAGTCCTATTTAGCAATAGATGACAGCAGATTAAGAGAGAACAACTGATTTTGACTTTTGAATTATAAACTACTGATGTGAAACTTTATTAAGACTATTATAAAACTGAGTGAACTAATGTTTCCAATTACACAAGCCTACAACTTACTGATCCAACTCCCTCTTAGTGACTGCTATGAAACTGATTTGAACTACCAGTGTGATCAAGACCAAAATTCCATCAAATAAACTTAAACTAGGAGCAATCAACCTTAATCATACCCAAAAACAAAATCATAGATCACAAAGTACCACAAATTATCAATAAGCAAATATGAAGCAGCTATGAAACATAATGAAGCAGCAGTCAATTAAACTTATTCAAATTATGATTATCTAAAGCAAACAACCTCTATTAGGCAACAAGCATACAGGAAAAACAACAAAGAACAGCAACAAACTAGCAAACTCAAATCTACTCTACTTTAAGCTACTTATGCAAAAATTGAATAAAAATGAAATCTAGAACTCACAATGTAAAATCCCCTCAGCTCAACAGAGGGGTCTCACTAAGCTTGCCTATCTTTAGATAGGCTCAAACACTTCCAATTTGCTGTTTGAACTATCAGATTAACTCAGAATCATAACCTTCATAGCATTGTTGACTTTTGTTGACCAGAGTAACTTTGAATGTTAAATCAGTAATGACACTAGTACTCACTTACAATAAGCTATAGAGCTTACATAAGCTGATTTTAAATGAAATAGAGCTTAATGAAGCAGTTGTGAACTATATATATATATATATATTTTTTTTCTTTTGTTCTTTTGTGATGATCAGATACTGAAACAAAGTAAATAAACTAATAACTGAAATCAATTACAACTAAATGAGAATTCGGATTAAAAGTAACTTCAAATTTAAACTTGCATTAAAACTTTAAAAATTACAATACTCAAACCGAATTAACATAAACAGAAAAATTACAATCCGAAAACTAAAATTCTAAAATTATTTTGACAGCATAACTTTGCTAAAGAAAAATTACATATCGAAAATGAGAAAAACCCTCCTCTATTTATAGGCTTACACCGAACCTTCGGGTCTTGCCACGCTGGCGATCCGCGTGCTTCTTAGCTCCATATCCACCCTTAGATCATCTTTGCTCTTCAATCTTTAGCTTCCCACCGTTTGATCAAAGTTGATGCGTGTTCGGTCCAATAACTTGCTCCCACGTGTCATTCTAATCATCAGGGTCTTCTAGAAGATCCAATCATTGACTATTGTACCCTTAATTGCCGTAATTTTGCGGGTTAGGTAATTAGGGTTCGTGGGATGGGGAAATGGGGGGAAAGGGTAAAGTTTGGGGATCGGATTTATTTATTGTGAGAGAGATAAGGTAAAGTGAGGTGTGTTTGTTTGTTTTTTTTTTTTTCTTATTTAACTTTGACCGAGTGGGTTTGTGGGTCGGGAGGTGGGCTCGGGTTTGGAGGAAAAGGGGTGGAACGGTTATAATTTAAGTGGGTTGGGCTATTGGATTAAAAGGGAAGGTTGGGTAAGAGACTATTTATTTTGGGCAATGTTTAAGTGAAATGGGTTTAACTATGGATCCGGGTATAAAAGGTTAAAAAGGTTTAAGGAATTTAGTTTAAGGGACCACTTATGTAATTTCTGGATTCTTCAAGGACTGGTCTTGTCACTTTTTAAAAAAAAAATAATCTAAGGGTTGGAGTTGACAATCTTTGATAGTGGAGGACCTCGGATGCCTTTTTGACCATTTTCTTTGTTCCCGGTTCCGGTTCTGAGCCTTTCCGTATCTCGTGCTCGTTTTCTTGATTTTCTTGTGTCTTTTGTCAATTTTCACGATATCCATCCCTGCATATGCAAAAACACAAAAACACAATATCTTTTGGCATTTTGGTCGGGTTTTTGGTTATTTTGGTCCGGTTTTGGTCTAGAAATGGTATGTGTTTAAGCACATACCAAAATCCCCCAGACTAAGTATTGCAATGTCCTCATGCAATGTTATAAAAACTCCCCGATTTTCCTTTTATTCTATTTTTGTATTTTTCTTATTATTCGAGTGACGGCTTTGTTGATAATCATTATCTATCGATAATTTTTAGGGTCATAGAGTAGAAACACAACTCATAGAGGAGTGACCATAAGGATAAAATTCATCGTCCTTGATTTTTCACATGCTCCCAAACTAAGCTTATAAACGAGATCACAACCTACTTAGAAATTAGATGCCAACACTACTCATGGAAGTTACTTGTGTAAGAACCTCTCGCTCCCATTTTCTTATTTTTGTTTCTACTTATTTTATTTTTGTGAGAGAAATGAATTTCTTCATAATCTTCTCGTTTTTATAATTATTATTCCGATAAAGATATCAAGTTTAAAACGCTAAGTAGTTTTCCATCTTCTTGCAAGAAAGTTTGCCTTAAAAATAAGGTCCAAATCAAGGTTATTACATACGTCCAAGACTAAAGAACTCATACAAACATGTAGACATAAGTTGTGGAGAAACATCACGTGCACCTCATGTGCCCGATCTAGGGTCATTCACATGCACCTCACGTGCCATCAACTTGTCTAACACATTAAGCACAAAATCCAAACATCTCAACATACAATTTTTTTTTTTTTTTTTTTTTTTTTTTTTTTTTTTTTTTTTACTCAAACTTTTCTTCACTCAATAACTTAATACCACGGGATTACCGGGTGATTCCAAAACATCAAACATTCAATAGTAACCCTTAGAAAACGAACCTTCACGGTTTAAATCCAAGACCTTACCGCCTTTAGAAGTAAGGATCCAAGGTCCGATCTCAATCCGAAATCTAAGAGCACTTTACAACTTATTCACTCAATACGGGACCTTGATGTGTACCCAATCTTTAGAGCAAAAATTCTTTTAAGAAGATGGAGAACTAAATTTCGTTCTAAACCTAAATATCTTTAATTATTTATACAATATATGGGGTGAAACAATTTTACGGGAGCAAAAGGCCACAAGTACCTACGACGAGCTCTAAAGAGAACCAACTACTCCACGTTTGGCATCTAACTGCTAAATAAATTCTATCATTTCTCGCTCTTCGCACATTTAAAAATCTCAAGTAATGAAATTCGCGAATACTTAGCCGATAATCAGCCACGCATATATAAAGTCAGTTACAGAAACTTGCAAATTCTTAGAAAAGAATTCGCGTTTTCTAGCTCCTTATGTAAAAGACTAGCGAAAGCTTTAAAGCCATGCATGTATAAAGTCAAGTACGGGAACACGCAAAAGAGCAGCTCCTTGTGTACAAGACTAGCACAAGCTTTTATGATCATCATTGGTTAAGGGAACAAGCTAGGGCTCAACACGCCCGGTCAAGTCAAAATTTTATTCCTACTCTACCCAGCGGAAAGTCAACAAAAATGTCAAAACTTATTATATTTTTGCACAAAATTTTAAAATTTTCTCATTTTTTTGGACTTTTTTCAATTTTTGGAGGAAAACGGGATTGCATGAGAAAATAGCAAACATGCAAGGCAAAAATCAAATCGCAAGATTACCCCCCCAGACTAGAACGAGACATTGTCCTCAATGTCTTAAAGGTACGGGTATCCCTACAAAAATCTAAGGCCGTTTATTAATTATGCCAAAAGATAGATGTAAAACGATAAGATTTTGGATATTGGATAAGCAGCGGATGATGAAACTCGAGTAGCGTGAAGGAAACTACGAGCACGAGAGTCTTCATCATCAGCATTCCTGGACACATCACAGAAAAACAACGAGACACAAGATATGGAAGAGGAAGCCCTCCTCACTCACTTATTAGAAAATAGAAAAGAAGATAGAAGGATAAGCATGGGGTGCCTCCCACGAAGCGCTTGTTTTTGGTAACCGAGTCACATGAGCTTGACTCGACCCCGAATTTATTTGTCCTTGGGGGAGCAAGAGGAACGGACACCCTGTAACGGACACTCGGCACGAAGAACGGAGATGCCGGGGTCGAAGACGGTATCCTCACTCCCGGAGGAGTGGAAAGATGGAGAAATGATGGGATAAGTGAAGAATGGGTGAAACACACGGATGACGAAAACAAAGTCAAATTCTGAATCACGGGTGGGAAGGGTGGGGAAAATATCAAGCACCGGATCATCATGATCAGAAACATCGTCCACCACTCCAAAAATAACTTCATCCATATCGGATTCAAATTCTACATCCGGTGGTTTCGCGGGTGGACGAGAATATGGTAAATCGAAGAGAAATGAGTCAGCTTCGGAAAGTAAATCATCGTCATGAATTTCTTCAATAAGAAAATTTCTTCGAAGGTCATTCTCGTCATTCTCAATACCCGGTGGTATCGAGTCATCCGTAGCAAGAAATAGATCGGCCTCCTCTAAAAGAGAGTCACGTGACGGATTATCGGAGAGATTATTAAGTTCAGAGTCGATTTTAAAATCAAAACGCTCATAATCCGGAAGAGAGATATCATGAATAATGGGATTGCCACTACTCGTCTCTTCAAATCGAAAAATTTCAAGCTCGGGTAAGAAATCACTATCCATATCGGGGATAGGAGAAGAAGAAGTCGGAGGATCATTTAATGCCTCGATCCTAGAAATGAGAAGATTGATATTTAATAATTTCTCGCGAAGAACATCATCTTGGACTTCAGTTTCTTCATCATTCTCTTCTTCTAAGCTGACGAGCTCAGAAGGTGACTCATCAATATAATCGATGTCTCCACAAGATAAAGAATCGTCGTCATCAGATTCGGAGAACATCTCAACACTATCATTCGGATTGTCAAGAGGCGGTAACTCACACTCTTCAGCCGTATCAAAAACATATTTTTCAAAGTCGGATGAAGAATCCTTGAGCTCGGGCTCCAAAGGATCTGACGGCTCAACAATTATGAACGAAGTGGAATCATCAATAACAATGCTCGAAGAACATCTTGAAGAATCCGGAGGTGGGACAAGTGGTGTGCTCTGAGAGCTAGGAATTTCCACCACTTCCGTCATGGTCTCCGGTTCTTGTTCTTGATAAACGTGAAGATAAGGCAAGACGTTCTTTTTAGACTTTGTTTTAAGCTCAGCTCGTTTGCTTGACAAACTCTTAACCGTAAATCGAGAAAGGTTAGGATCAATTTTTGACGGTTTAGGAGGAGCAATTGTTGGCTTAGATTCTTGGACAACCGTAGGTTGGACGTATTTAGCACTTCCATTGTTAGTGGAAAGTACTGGGTCCTTTGTCACCTCGGTTTCTCGCTCCATTTCCCTTACCGGAGAGGGAATAGGAATCGATGGTCCATTATCAATACGACATTTCGACATTTTTGACAAAGCTTGAAGTTGTTCAATGTAGATCTTAAAAGCCTTAAGTTTAAAGAAATCATCCTCGTAACCCTCGTTGGGTGCTTGGAATGACTCCGAAATGGTGGGTTTGTCATTATCACACAAATTTGGCTCATGCTGAGAATTTTCAAATGACTCCCCATAAGGCTCAAAACTAGGCGTATACGGTTCTTGCTCATAAGAGTTTTGAAAAGGAAAATTGAAATCATTTTGAGGATAATTATCAAAGCTTGTATCATAAGCGTAAGACGTTTCAACACTCGGGACATAGCACATACAATTGGTGTATCCACATTGATTACAAAAACACTGTCCACAAGGTACTCCTTCTTCGGAGGGATTTCCACAATTAAAACAAGTGAATGGGGGCGGCGGTGGAGGGTAATCGGGAACGTTTGAAAGATTGTTGAACGACCTTTGAACATACGTGTTAGAATTACAATTCCAACAAACTCCGTCATGAATATCACCACCACATTGTTCGCACGTACACCAAACACACAACCCTCCGAAGAAGGGTTCTCCACACTTAAAACAAATAGGATCCATGAGAATTAAACATAAGAGGGTGTGAGAAGAAGAATCAAACTTTAGAGGGTAAGAAGATCAAGAATCAAACGGTATAGAGGGTAAAAGAAGAGAATCAAACATGAAGAGGATAACGGAGATTCTTTTTGGTTTTTCAAACATAAAAACAAAAATCAAATTGAAAAAGAAAATATTTTTGGGTTTTTATATTTTTATAAGAAAAATTATATTTATTTTCTTTTTGGTAACCGTTACGTTAACCGTAACCGTTTCCTTTAAAACTACGCGCAGCGTGGCGGGAAGGCAAAGGTAGCTCCGAAGATGCTTAAAAACCCGCCTTCTTCAGCTCGACAATTTAATGTCAAGCTTCCTTAAACCCCGTAATTAGGTTGTAGTAATAAAGTAATCCGAGAACGATTAATTTCACGATTTGTTTTGTTGTTATTTGGAATGGTTTACAATCGCCCTCCTTCAACGGAAGACGGAGGATGTTTATTAATGATGTATTTATGAAAACACTTTAGGAAAAGTGTTTTATTTATTATATTTTTGTATTTTTATTTTTATAAAAAACAATAACTTCCAAGGAAGGATCTTCAAATCACAAAAACAACGGACGAAATCGACGCACTCGTTTCAAGCCTTCCCCGGCAGCGGCGCCATTTATTGATGTTGTATATATGTTTATTTATTTTTGAATCCAAAGAAATTGTAACGAATACAATTCCCCCGGGTCGTTCTCCCAACGAAGGTTTGACGGCGAATTTGTCGAATCGGAGTCGTGAATATGTGAAGTGAATAAGTGACGTGAAAGATTATTTTTTTTTAGAATTGATTACACTATAATAAGAAAAATTAAAAGCAATCTACGCTATTAAAATAAATGCACACAAAGAAAATTCAAATAAATGCAAATCCCGGGCTAATCCCGAGATTTATAAATCTATTAGTGAAATTATAAAGCTAAAATGCAAATATTAAAAGCTAAGGGACTAAAACTGCAATTAAATAAAACTAGTTTTATAAAAGAAAATTAAGAAAATATTTATAAAAACTAAAAGGACTTAAATTGTAAATTCAGAAAATTGTTTAAAACTAAAAACATTTTGAAACAAAGAAAGGGACTAAATTGTACTTTTCTGAAATTTGATTTAAACTGAAATCAGTTTGAAACAAAGACAAGGACCTAACTCGATAAAAATAATACTCAAGGACTGAATTGAAAAAAATCTTAAAAACTAAAAACGTTTTATACTAACTAACACACCCAGGTTCGATCCTGGGTATTTACAAATTAACTCAACTGATTTTTTTTTTTTTTTTTTTTTTTTTTTTTTTTTTTTTTCTTCTTTCAAAACTCAATTAACTACTTACAAATCTAAGTTTTTAGAAAAGAAAAGAATTTAAAAGAAACTAGACTAAGCTGGAAAACAACTTCGACCAAATCTTGAACACTGATGATCAATCCAAAACTCTAAATTGCAGCATACTTAAAAGAAAATTTTTAAAAGAAACTTTTAGAAAAGAAAAGAATTTAAAAGAAACTAGATTAAACTCCAAAACTACAAGAGGAACACTACTCAAAAACTCAAAATCAAACCAAAACAAACACTAATGATCAATCAAAAAGTACCATGAACTCAGCTGCCATATACACATTGCATCAGTTGCACAGGTCATTTTTGACTAATAAAATGCTCTCTATAGATGACTAATGTGAGATATAGCACCTTAAATCTATTAAACAAATTGTAATTAAGCTGTTTAATATCTATCAATCCTAAACTAGATTTCTAACAAATTATCCCAACTCAAGTCCTATTTAGCAATAGATGACAGCAGATTAAGAGAGAACAACTGATTTTGACTTTTGAATTATAAACTACTGATGTGAAACTTTATTAAGACTATTATAAAACTGAGTGAACTAATGTTTCCAATTACACAAGCCTACAACTTACTGATCCAACTCCCTCTTAGTGACTGCTATGAAACTGATTTGAACTACCAGTGTGATCAAGACCAAAATTCCATCAAATAAACTTAAACTAGGAGCAATCAACCTTAATCATACCCAAAAACAAAATCATAGATCACAAAGTACCACAGATTATCAATAAGCAAATATGAAGCAGCTATGAAACATAATGAAGCAGCAGTCAATTAAACTTATTCAAATTATGATTATCTAAAGCAAACAACCTCTATTAGGCAACAAGCATACAGGAAAAACAACAAAGAACAGCAACAAACTAGCAAACTCAAATCTACTCTACTTTAAGCTACTTATGCAAAAATTGAATAAAAATGAAATCTAGAACTCACAATGTAAAATCCCCTCAGCTCAACAGAGGGGTCTCACTAAGCTTGCCTATCTTTAGATAGGCTCAAACACTTCCAATTTGCTGTTTGAACTATCAGATTAACTCAGAATCATAACCTTCATAGCATTGTTGACTTTTGTTGACCAGAGTAACTTTGAATGTTAAATCAGTAATGACACTAGTACTCACTTACAATAAGCTATAGAGCTTACATAAGCTGATTTTAAATGAAATAGAGCTTAATGAAGCAGTTGTGAACTATATATATATATATATATATTTTTTCTTTTGTTCTTTTGTGATGATCAGATACTGAAACAAAGTAAATAAACTAATAACTGAAATCAATTACAACTAAATGAGAATTCGGATTAAAAGTAACTTCAAATTTAAACTTGCATTAAAACTTTAAAAATTACAATACTCAAACCGAATTAACATAAACAGAAAAATTACAATCCGAAAACTAAAATTCTAAAATTATTTTGACAGCATAACTTTGCTAAAGAAAAATTACATATCGAAAATGAGAAAAACCCTCCTCTATTTATAGGCTTACACCGAACCTTCGGGTCTTGCCACGCTGGCGATCCGCGTGCTTCTTAGCTCCATATCCACCCTTAGATCATCTTTGCTCTTCAATCTTTAGCTTCCCACCGTTTGATCAAAGTTGATGCGTGTTCGGTCCAATAACTTGCTCCCACGTGTCATTCTAATCATCAGGGTCTTCTAGAAGATCCAATCATTGACTATTGTACCCTTAATTGCCGTAATTTTGCGGGTTAGGTAATTAGGGTTCGTGGGATGGGGAAATGGGGGGAAAGGGTAAAGTTTGGGGATCGGATTTATTTATTGTGAGAGAGATAAGGTAAAGTGAGGTGTGTTTGTTTGTTTTTTTTTTTTTTTCTTATTTAACTTTGACCGAGTGGGTTTGTGGGTCGGGAGGTGGGCTCGGGTTTGGAGGAAAAGGGGTGGAACGGTTATAATTTAAGTGGGTTGGGCTATTGGATTAAAAGGGAAGGTTGGGTAAGAGACTATTTATTTTGGGCAATGTTTAAGTGAAATGGGTTTAACTATGGATCCGGGTATAAAAGGTTAAAAAGGTTTAAGGAATTTAGTTTAAGGGACCACTTATGTAATTTCTGGATTCTTCAAGGACTGGTCTTGTCACTTTTTAAAAAAAAAAATAATCTAAGGGTTGGAGTTGACAATCTTTGATAGTGGAGGACCTCGGATGCCTTTTTGACCATTTTCTTTGTTCCCGGTTCCGGTTCTGAGCCTTTCCGTATCTCGTGCTCGTTTTCTTGATTTTCTTGTGTCTTTTGTCAATTTTCACGATATCCATCCCTGCATATGCAAAAACACAAAAACACAATATCTTTTGGCATTTTGGTCGGGTTTTTTGGTTATTTTGGTCCGGTTTTGGTCTAGAAATGGTATGTGTTTAAGCACATACCAAGGTTCAGTTGGCTGTTATTCTTTACATTAAGTACTTGCATATATCATATACACATATGTCCTACTCATAACGCATTCAACATTTGTAGTTATTAAATATGAACTTATATGTGGACCTAAGATGTTACAATTCTTGTATGGGCGGGATTTGTAACAGGATTAGGTTGACATATACTTGTCATGGGGATTTAATCATAAATACTTTCATCTTATTTGTAATAAACTCTATGAACTCACAAACCATTGTGTTGACACTTTTTAGCGTGTTTATCTCAGGATCTTAAGGAATTAGCATTGGCTTGGAGCATAGAGTCGCATGACATGTTTTGAAGACTTTATACATTCGTATTTACCATTCGATAGTACATTGAAAAACGTTTATGTAATCTTGTACTCTGGGACCTCATGTTTGTAACTCTGATTTCATTTATCGAATGGTAACTTTTCAAAACGTCTCATTTAGAGGTTGTTTTCTATAACTTGTACTTTGTATTATGAAGTAGCACCCCAGTGACACAATCTTCCGCTGCGATATTTTGGGGGTGTTACAGATCCCTTAACAAGGAATTTGGTGGTTTTGTGCGTAATTTCAACATGCATTGCATGGGGAAGACAGTGAGTGATTTGCATGCAATGCTCATTGACTATGAAAAAGGATTACCTAAAAAAGTTGCTACACCTCAAGTACTTGCTATTCAAGGTGGTAGGATTAACAAGCCAAAACCGCAAGCGAACAAGAAGGGAAAAGGAAAGGGTGATAAGGGTAAGCAAGTTATGGCTTATCAACCTAATCCTAAGAAGAACAACCCTCCAAAGAAGAAATAGAATCCCAAGAAGGATCAGTCTTGCCACCACTGCCACGAGGTAGGACATTGGAAGAGGAACTGTGCTCTCTACCTTGAAGAGTTGCGAGTGAAGAAGCAGAAGTATGATGGGAATGCCAGCACTTCAGGTAACTTCTTTATGATTGAATTATTTACATTTTCTCATAAAATAAATTCCTGGGTATACGATACTGGATGCGGTATTCATATTTGTAATACACTACATGGGTTTAGAGAAGAAAGGAAGCTGGCCTATGGGGAGCAATATTTGCACGTGGGAAATGGAGCACATGCAGCTGTTGAAGCCATATGATCATTTAATTTAGTTTTGCATTCGGGCTTCGTACTGTTATTAAATAATCGTCATTATGCACCTTCTATTATTAGAGGTGTTGTTTCAGTTTCATTATTGTTGGATCTTGGTTTTATTCACACATTTACAAGTAATGGAATTTCAGTTTCTTTAAATGGTGTTTTTTATTATAATGCTATTGCTGTGAATGGTGTGTTTGAGATTAACATGAATGATAATGTATCCAATAGAAATAATTCAATGTTTAGCATCAATAATAAGAGAATTAAGACATACTTGGATTCTACTTATCATTCGCATTGTCGACTTGCTCACATAGGCAAGAAACACATGGAAAAGCTGCAACACGATGGGCTTTTGAAACGTATCAATGATGAATCATTTGATAAATGCGAATCTTGTATATCTGGGATGATGACAAAGAAACCTTTTTCAAATCGTTTAGAAAGGGCTTCAGATCTACTTGGTTTGATACATACTAATGTATGTGGACCACTTAGACATGTGTCAAGGATAGGTGCTAGCTACTTCTTAACCTTTACAGATGATTTCAGCCGTTATGGTTATGTTTACTTGCTTAAACATAAACATGAGGTGTTTGAAACATTTACGGTTTTTAAGAATGAAGTAGAACTGCAACTAGGAAAGAAGATTAAGGCTCTTTGATCCGATAGGGGTGGTGAATACCTAAGCCAAGAGTTTAAAGATTATCTAGCTGAGTGTGGAATTGTTCAGCATCTCACATCTCCTTATACACCACAACAAAATGGTGTATCTGAGAGAAGAAATCGTACATTGCTAGATATGGTACGATCAATGTTTAATCTTACAACCCTTCCTTTATCCTTTTGGGATTATGCTTTAGAATCTGCTGTTCGCATTCTAAATGACCAAGAAGGTTGATAAGACACCATATGAGATATGGCAGGGTAAAGCTCCCAACTTGTCTTATTTAAAGGTCTGGGGTTGTGAGGCGTTTGTTAAACGTGACTCACCAGATAAACTCCAACAGAGATCTGTTAAGTGTATCTTTGTAGGATACCCAAAGGAAACAATGAGTTACTACTTTTACTTTCCACCTTAAAACAAAGTAATTGTTGCTAGGTATGGAGACTTCCTTGAAAGGGATCTCATATCTCAAGAATTCAGTGGGAGAATTTATGATCTGAAAAATGATCATGAAGATACATCACCTTCTGAAAACACTAGCCAACTTCCTATGGAACCTGAAAGTCTGGGTCCTCCACCTGAAGTTATTCCCATTCATAGGTCTGAAAGGATTATGCGTGCTCCTGAACATCTATGTCTTAACGTAGAAGTTGAGAAAAATATTTTAGGGGATCTTGGAGAACCTTCTAACTATAAGGCTGCCTTGGCTGATCCTGAAAAAGACAAATGGCAAGTTACAATGAATGGGGAAATGCAATCCATGAAAGATAATGAAGTCTGGATTGAAGTTGACCTTCCTCCCAATGCTAAAGTCATTGGAAGTAAGTGGCTCTTCAAGAAGAAAACTGACATGGATGGTAATGTACACACCTTTAAGGCTCGTCTGGTAGCTAAAGGCTTTACTCAAACCTATGGGATTAACTATAAGGAGACCTTTTCTCCTGTAGAAGATATTAGAGCTATTAGGATTCTCATAGCTATAGCAGCGTACTATGACTATGATATTTGGCAAATAGATGTCAAAACCGCATTCTTAAAGGGTCGCCTAGATGAAAACATCTATATGGCGCAGCCAGAGGGGTTTGTGAATCCACAATTTCCAAACTGTGTATGCAAACTTCAAAGATCCATTTATGGATTGAAGCAAACATCACGGAAATGGAATAAGAGATTTGACGAAAAAAATCAAGGAATTTGGTTTTACTCAAAATCCTGATGAGCCATGTGTATACCATAAGGCTAGTGGGAGTAATATTACTTTCCTTATCCTATATGTCGATGACATATTGATCATGGGAAAAGACATTCCAAGTTTGAAAAATGTTAAGTCTTATCTTAGAAAGTGTTTTTCTATGAAGGATTTAGAAGAAGCTACATACATCCTCGGAATCAAGATCTACAGAGATAGATCAAAGTTGTTAATTGGATTAAGTCAAAGTGATTACATTGATAAAATATTGAAGAGATTCAATATGCAAAATTCCAAGAAAGGATATTTGCCAATGCAAGTAGACCATGGCTTAAGTAGCGAACTATGTGCTTCAACACCTGAAGAGGTGGCACGCATGAGTAAGGTTCCTTATGCTTCGGCTGTAGGATCTATCATGTATGCGGTAAGATGCACAAGGCCAGATGTGGCGTTTGCTCAAAATATCACCAGCCGATATCAACAGAACCCATGTGGACTTCACTGGCATGCTGTTAAGAACATTCTCAAGTATTTAAGAAATACAAAAGATATGTTTCTAGTGTATGAGGGAAATCCAGATGCAGAACTTGATGTTACAGGTTTCTGCGATGCGTCCTGGAACTGTGATAAAGATGATACGAAGTCTCAGATGGGTTATGTCTTTGTCATTAATGGAGGAGCAGTAAACTGGAAGAGCAAGAAGTAGAGTACAATTGCGATGTCTGCAACAGAAGTTGAGTACATAGCTGCTTCAGAAGGTGCGATGGAAGCTGTTTGGATTAGAAAATTCATTTCAGGGCTCGGAGTTATGCCTTCAATTGAATTGCCTATAAATATGTATTGCGACAATTCTGCTGCAATTACATTCGCCAATGAACCTGGAGTCATGAAGGGCGCCAGACATTTCCTACAGAAATATCCCTATGTTCGAGAACAAGTCAACATAGGTGAAATTAATCTACTCAAAGTTCACACAGATGATAATCTAGCTGATCCCTTCACTAACACTGTGTTCTCGAGTTGAGTAAAATGGAGAAAGTAAAGTGAAAGTGAGAAAGTTTGTGTTCTCCAGTTTTTTTTAGAAAGTAAAGTGAGGTAAAGTGAAGTAAAGTGAAGTTATATTTTAGTTATAAAACTTTCACTCAACTTTTGGGGTGAAAGTCACTTTACTTCCTCTTTCTTTCACTTTCATTCATTTTTTTTCTCTAGAACGCAGCGTAAGGCTTTACCTAAAGAAAAGCTTACTGAACTTGCCAATGG
This sequence comes from Artemisia tridentata subsp. tridentata, assembly GCA_021014915.2. NCBI lineage: Eukaryota > Viridiplantae > Streptophyta > Magnoliopsida > Asterales > Asteraceae > Artemisia > Artemisia tridentata. Next base: position 290,502,263 of record CP139501.1, read on the forward strand.
CATTGGACTTCGTTTAGCTAGTAGTTTCATGTAAATACGTTGTTATGTATTTGGATAAAGGATGTTATGAACAATTATTATTTTAATGAAATAAAATATCTGTTATGTTTATTTTTCATTTTCTTAATATTATATCATGTATTTGCATGTTTAATCCATGAATAATTTAGTTATTCTAAATAGCCCGTTGTCAATTAATGATATGAGAATATCATTGAATTAAGACAAATATGAGTTTTGGTAGAATATACTTGAAAGTATATTGATGCGTAGACATACCAAATTCACATGATATTCAATGAATTGCATATAGGAAAGATCCCAACCGCATGATTGTACTTATGGATCTATGTCATTAAGTAAATCATGAATATTTATCCTCAGACTTGAGATACTAGATAACTGTTATGGATGTAGTACATTTTTGTGAAATAGTCTAACGTTATCCGTAACAGGTGGTCACAAGGACTATTTTCAGAAGTGTTGCAAAGTTCATGAGTTTTGCTTGTAGTCAAGAAAGAATTTGTTACTTCGAATTTGTTTTGAAGTTTAATACTGTTGGGCCCCTCGTAGGGTTGACAAAATGTTTGCATGGCCATGCCCAAGATCTATCTGGAATATGTTCAGATGATTTGGTAATCTCACTCAATCAGATATAACGAGAAACATAATAGTTAATTATGGAATGACTTAGATCCATATCCATATTAACATGGTATTATTAACAAAAGGATAAGTATAATGATGAATCATTAAACAGTTTTCCAGGAAACCACACTCAGGATCGTTCTAGGGGCATTGGCGTGTTATGCTAGACTAACCAATGTCATTACTATATTAAGATATATCCAAGTGGGAGCTGTTAGTTTCGTGGATATAAATTAATATAAGTATGACCGGATTCGAACTTGAGACTTCGGGATTGTACACTTTACGTATGAGATTCAGTGTTTAATAATTAATAAAAAAATGTTATATTTAATTATTAATTTCACAATAAGCACTTAACGAACGTTAGTATTTAACAGGGTTTGGTTAACGATCATTAAATATTAACTTAAGGGACTAGAGATGAAATAGAAGGCAAGAAGGTTCCAGAATCCCTTTTGGGAGAAGGTTCCGATCGGTTTGGGTTTAAGAAACCCAATACCACTCTAACTTGGTCTCAAAGATTTGTTATCCTATAAATACATGGTCTTGGCTCCATTATTTGTAATCTTGGTTCCTTAGCAAACCTAACTTCTTCTCTTTCTCCCTCTCTTGTGCTTGGCCGGTCGTACAACCCTTCACCAAGGGATACGATTTTTGTCTTGCACAAATCAAAGTGTTTGGTTTTTTTTGTGATCAAGAACCTAACTTTTCTCATTGAATCGTTAGTAATACGTGTGCACAAGAACGAAGAACAAACACATTATTGTTTGTGAATTTTTCCCTAATCGACTAAATAGTAGTCGACTTTTCTAAACCCTAATTTTTTAGGGTTCTTGGTTCTTGGTTTATTGTATTGCTTGAAATTGCTAAAAGGTACGCATTACTTTTATGTTCGGTTAATTATATTACAAGTATTTGATCCTTATGCTTCCGTTGCGTGTTCTTGATGTTTATTTGTTTAAGTATATGATTGCCATGATATTTAAATTCCAACACTGATATTATCAACACAAAGTAGCATGAAAAATATGTTCCATTTCTCTTTTGTTAGTTCACATTACATTTAACCATCCTATGTTTAAGATTTTGCGTCATATATTCAGTATTTTATGTTTTGCAAATCATGTTTGGCATTGGATTCGGCCTTATAATTTAAATTTTACTTATAAATATGGTTCTGGTTGCTTGTATCTAAACTTGAAAGTAGAGAATCCTTTTAACGACATGATAAACTATTAAATATTACATGATCATGTTCAACAAAGAAGCATTTAAACAATCACATACAATATGTGTGATGCTCAAAACAATGAAGATACAAACATCGACAAATACATAGAAGTTAATCACTAAAGTTTGTATGCATTATCCCAATCCTTGGACTCCACTAGAAATAAATTAAGAATTTCAATCCAGACCTGTAAAAAGAATTTAGATTATTTTAACATTAATAAATTAAATATCTTATGTAATCGTAAAATGAAACTAAATTCATAAGATTGATAGTCTTGCTGATGTAGCTCCACAAACCGTAATTATGCTTTTGGTAGAATAACCGATGCTTGAACCTGCCACATATCCTCCTTTAATTGTAATATTGAACAACTCCACCACTTAACCATCACAGCAGGATCACGACTCTCTTTCAAACATAGCCTAATAGTAAAAGATTTTAAAGAATGATATGTTCTTTTTTTTTCCTCTTGAAAGTTTTAAGTAATGGGTCTCCACATTTGTCAATATTTTATTCTTTACGCGGAAGTTGTATATTTCTTTTCTTTTTTCAATTTGACTTGTATATTTCATTAAGTAAAATTTTCATTTACAGCCCTCAACTTTACCGAGTTGATAAGTAAATTAATTTGTTTATGATTTATACCCCAGCTTAGACTCAAAAAATGTTTTGTATCAAAAAAAGAAAAAAATAATAAAAAAAAGAAAAAAAAAAAAAAATGTTTTGAGCACTTTTTTATGTAGGAACACAGTCTAAAATGAACAGCTTAATTATAAACCACTTATACAAATAACATCAACGCTAAATGATTTTTAATTTTTTATAATTTTCACAAAGCCACGAAGCAGTTTTTGTAATTTACATTTAAATTAATCGATAGCCGAACTAAAAATATTCCACATGGGTGCCAATTTGAAGTTTTGAACAATACACGAATTATTCAAAATATAAAAATTTACTATTAAAATTTAAATAGTTAATAGGTGTAATCAAAAAGGGTTTGTCAGTAACTTAATTCAAACGGATGCGTTTAGTTAAAGAAAAATATGCATGTTTTTCAAAAAATAGTACAAAATAAGAAAAATATAAATCATGTTTTAATTGATTTTTGTTTTTTTAATTCTTTCTTTCACAAAATTGAATTTTTCTATTTCCAACATATTAAAGAAAATTGCAAAACATATTTTTAATCTTTTATGTATCACTTGTTTACTTTGTAATCCAACCCTTCATTCCCTTATTTTAAATAAATAAAAAAAAATTAACTAAATGCATTTTTAAAATTTTTAACATTCTTGGAATTGAAAGATAAAAATCACCTACAAATTTCTACAAAAGAAAAATAAAAAAGTTTTAATCAACTAAACGCACCTAAGTTTTATATAAATTCGAATTAATGATTTAAGATTTATTTCAAACAAAAACACGTTAAAAACTCGATTCCTTTATTTTGCATTTTTCAGCACTCATGAGATTCACTTTATTTTTTCCTCGTTTTCTCCTAAAAAACAAATTATACTCGATCTATACATGGTATATATCGAAAATCCTAGAATTACTAATAAATTTTACAACAATCATACATTCTGTTAACCTTTGTATGAGAACATATTAAAACTCATTCCACCAAATAATTATTTCAAATTTTGGTTTTCCAAATGAAAAAAATTGTCTCTATGTATGGCAAATTGAATAAGACAGAAAAAACATTGATATGTTCAAACATAAAATAAGTACTAGAGATATTCAGTTACCGCCATGTATAATCATTAGTGTGATCCTGCTGGTAAGGGTTAAGCGAAGTTGTTGTTCAACGACTTGACATTTATATGGCTGCAAATTAGGGGACATTTAATGTGATCCTGCACATTTGTTAGACCGTTTCTCAACAACCGGACCGACAAGTGATCGAGGAGAACTAAAAATGGTGCTCGGTTTGATGTGAATATATAGATAAGAGATCATATAGAGAAGCCGAGGAGGTGAAGGGTTTCCTCCACGGCTGCAAAAAGCCGGAAGCAGATCGAAGGAGAGAAATGTATATATGAAAAACCAAGAGAGAGGATAGAGAATATATAGTTATCGAATTTACGCGTCTTATCATTCAATGACATTTTTCAGGAAATTCGTGTCATACTTCTTGGTAATTTCTTGCCTATTTCATAGTATTTTAATCTTCTTAAATAATTATAAATATACAAACATATAGATCTATCAAGGCTACAATGTGGAGCAGAAGAAACGGAAGAGACAGACCAACATTAGCTAGGTAGATACCATTTGAACTGAAAATTAATACTCACACATGTTTCACGTTAGATATGAACTACAAAGAATGGTTGGCGTGGGATTATATTCCCAGTTATTCAGTTTTGCGTGTGGGTTTGATTATGGTTCTTTTAATAGTACAGTAGTATTATTTTAGTACGCTAATCGATTTTTATTTATTTTTTGATCTTGGTTGAACTTTGAACAATTATGAAGAAGATGAAAGTTATTAAAGATGTATGACATGGTGCAATTTTTACAAAGGCAAACTTACTTTGTGCATCTATCATATATACAAGGATTGAGATCCTTTAAAGTTGGTTTCAACATGGTATGTTATATATGTTGATCAATCATGCCTAAGTTAAATTGATGAATGTTTTTCTTTTAAATAAAACAAAAGGTCCACTTGTTTTTTACTTCTCACGGTACACAACATACTATCATGTTAAATCAACTTGAAATGATCTTTTTACTTAATGGAAATATTAATGGATAACATAATTTGTTAAATAAAACGACGACCTCACACAATGACTCAAAGAATAAATAAATAAATAAAACTAATTGCGTGTCCAAGGAGAAAGCTAATACGACAACAAATTTTTTTATTTTATTTATTTTATTTTTTGAACAAAGACAAGAGTGTTCACTAAATTAAGGAAGACATACGATGAAGGAATGAAGTTTGATGAAGGAATGAAGTTTGACCTAACACATTTTCTAGGTCTTTTCTTAAGTCATCATATATTCAATCATTGGTTTAGGTCAAAAGAATGAAGTGAAAGTGAATCTATCTAAAGTTGTCCGGTTATCGTTAGTTTGTATCTTTACAACCGTTTTATAGATAAATAAAAGTGGACCAAACCAGCCAACTCTCAATGTACAACTTCCCATATTTGTATGGGTTATACTATGGTAACACTCCTTAGTAGTGAGCCCCTACCTATTTTTAAAGAATGTACAATCCGACAAAACAGACAGTACAAGCGGCGGCAGCGGTAAAAAAGTCAACACACCTCTATGGGGGTGTCTGTGTATACCGACCCTATTTGTATATGTTTGATCAAAGTAAACTGTCAACTCACCAAATTAAATATGTACGTAGGTCAATAGTTTACGTTGATTTTAAAGCTAATTTTCACATCAATGCAACATTTTAAAAAGTTCATATCCTAAATTTAGTTATATCTTTACAGGTTTGACGAGTTAACAACGAAAATAACCATGCACCTTAACTCATTGTCAAAAAGCTAGTACGGAGTATCACTTTTTAATAACCTTGTATTTCAAAAACTTGTTACATTAAGCTAACGTATTACTCCTTATGCCGTAACGCATCATAAGCTTAATACGACCAAAAGTTGATGAAACAGCATTAAGGCTAGTCGTAATGATTGGGTCACTATTCGGTTAGTCGAGTGGTAGGATGCCCCCCCCCCCACACACACACACACGCACACACTACAAGCTAACCATGAGACACGTCCCCCCATGGAAAATGCTTGGTTTGGTCGGGTGTCCGAACGAATGAATTGCACAGAAAACCAGCCGTTGGCTAGTTTGCGACCGTTGTGGGTGATTGTTGAAAAAAAAAAGAATTATGTGTTGCAGCCTTACAAGGAAGAAGAAGAAGAAGAAGAAGAAGATAATATATATATATATATATATATATATATATATATATATATATATATATATATATTATATAGGGGCGTTATTGTGATGTACACCTTAAAGTAGACTATAATAGGTACAGTTGTTGAACATTAGATCAACCATTATAGATAAGAATTAATACTAATTAAATTAGTGGTTATTTTAATATGATAGTGGCAATTTCGTAAATTAATAGAAGTCAATGGACTTTTATTTACCGTAAATTAATAGACGATCAGGTTTTTTGATATTGTTATGCATAATAATATTTACCGTAAATTATAGATTTATGTTCATGTGGTGTACACTTTAAAGTAGAAAACAATAGGCACCAATCAGTTAGAGACAAGTGGAAATTTACTACTTAAATAAATTTAAAATCACTAATAAACAAATAAGGGTATTATTGACATTTGGTTTCATCCTATCTTTTAGCTGTAACTCTAAACTGTCATTGACTTTACATTCATTAGATAAGAAATTTCTCTCATTGAAAAAAAACACACAGCTTTCTCTTGAGTCTTTCATGTATGATAAAGACGAATTCATTGTTGCCAATATATAATGAGTCCTTCTAATCTCCTTGTGCCACATTTTTTTTTCCAATTTTTTCTTGTGGCCGACGGTTTCGGTTTATGATCCCGCGACTATGTGGTCGGAATTCATTGTTGGGTTTCACATCTTTGTTACCGGAATTTTTATGCAAAACGCATAAGATATCGATCTCACGGTTTTCGTCGACTTTAACGCCGCCATCACCGTTTCAATAATCAACGACCATCGTCATCTAATTTAACGCAGTTTTTTTGTTGGAATCTAGATCTACGTTTTCCAAGTCACGCAGATGGGTTATCAGATCAAGATCTAGTCGTTGCCTTCATGTTTATCAAATCGAGTTAAATTTTTTATGATAAGTGTATGTGCATCTGTAGGTGTTTTTGGTTTTTGATTTATGTATCACATTAGATTATTCTTACGTAATACAGTATTGGTTTTTTGATTTGTTTATGGTTACTTATAATAATGTGTCATAAAAATTAATGTATCATCACAAATGTATCATAAAATGTAATGTGTCACTATATATGTATCAAGAAAATTAGTGTGATAAATATAGTATGTCACCACAAGTGTACTACTAAAAGTTTGTAGTCTCTCATTACAAATGTGTCAAAAAAAATGTGTGCGTCACTAAATATGTATTAAAAATTTTAAAATGTCACTAAAAATGCATCAATGCATCACAAAATGAAACGTGTCAAAAACATAGTGGGTTATTATAAATGTATCATAAAATTATGTGTCACTAAAAATGTGTCAAAAATATTAGCGTATACCGAAATTGTGTTAATTAAAAATATAAAATACTTTGCTATACATAAATTTGTCATATTGCTTTTTGATTTGACGGGGTAAACTAATACTCCTCAAAGTGCAAAAAACCTGGTCGTCAATATTATTATGCATAACAATATCAAAAAACCTGGTCATCTATTAATTTACGGTAAATAAAAGTCCATTGACTTCTATTAATTTACGAAATTGCCACTATCATATTAAAATAACCACTAATTTAATTAGTATTAATTCTTATACCTATTATAGTCTACTTTAAGGTGTACACCACAGTAACGCCCCATATATATATAAATATATATATTATATATATATATATATATTATTACCTCCTATATAAGACAAGGTTTTGTCCAACTATTTCTCCCCAAAAATTCTTAATTAATTGCCACGTGGAAAATAAAATGATTTGATGGTCTATAATGATTCTGTATTCTAAGCATTCAATGGGAGGAACTTTGGGCGGGATCACTAAAATTTTTGTCATTTGCTACAACCCATCTAAAAAAACACACACACCATTCTCTCCCTAGATCCCCTTTCTAAACCCCTAAACGACTATAAAAAATATCCATACTTCACTGATTATAATAACAGAATGCGTAATTCATGATTAGAACAATAGATCCTTTTGGGGCAACATTCAATTCCGGATCAAGCTTTTATATTTCCGATTTCTTCCAGATAGTGAACGAACAAGATTAGGGTTTGCCAACAGGTCATCTTTTTAATTCGGATTTCTTGGATTAGTTGAACGAACAAGATATTATTTGCAATAAGGTCCTATTTTGATTTTATATTCGCGTATCTGAATCTTCGATTCAATCAGGCATACTATCAATTTCATCATTTTTTGACTTGCGTTAATTTATAAAATCAAGATCATTCATTTTCATGATCAAATATCAGTTTCATTAATTCTTTTATTTGCATTTTGTTTGATTGATTAGTTGATGGATGTATTGATTCAATGTAATTGTGATGACATTGTTTTAAAAAATAATCATTGTTCTTGATTGTCTTTAGGATGGAGATGATGAAGCTGTTAGAGTTTATGTATAATTATTAATATATGTATGTCCGGTTTCGAACCCGAGACTCGGGATTGCACACAATATGTGAGAGTTCCAATGGTTTGAATAAATTAAATATATTTTATATTTTAATTATTCATTTCACTAAACTAATATTTAACGGTCGTTAGTACTTAACGGGGTTAGATAACGCTCGTTAAAGGACTAGAATTGAAAACACAAGCAAAGAAGATTCTAGATCTCCTTTGGCTTGAGAGGGGCGGCTGAATGATGTGTTTGGAAGGGATTAGGAAATATTTTCCTAATCCTTATCAAACTTGGAGTAGGGAACAAGTTTGGGTCATTATAAATACAAACCCTTTTGTGTTCATTAAACCCTAATCTTGATTTCTAGCTCTCCAACTTCTCTTCTTCCCCTCCTCTCCTTGTGGCCGGTCGTACTACTCATCCCAAACACCTTGGGAGTTTTCGATCTTGCTACAATACAAGTGTTGGATTTGTTTAGTGATCTTGAACCTAGCTTTTCCCATTGGAACGCTAGCATTACGTGTGTACAAGAACGAGTGACAAGCTTCTTTTAGCTTGTGGTGATTTTGCCCTATTCAACTAACCCTAGTTGATCCATACCCTAAACCCTTATTAGGGTTTATCTTGTTCTTGTAGATCCGATTCCTTGTTCTTGCTAGGAATCAAAAAGGTACGTTTTCTATTTAATTTTAGTTAATTAATTAACATGTTATTGTAGATCTTTCCGCTGCGTGTACTATGATGTTTATGTGTTTATAGTATTTTTATGATTCACATATTCCAACAGAAGTATCATAAGCTGTTTACTCGAGGTATTTCGTATACCAATCATTGTTGTAAAGGTTAGTGATTGTTATCATTGATGTGTTTAGATGGATCGACTACTGACGGCAAATTATTCTGAAGATAGTGGATTAAAATTACCGTCCGGTATGAATTAGCATTTCTTTTCTTTATATATATATATATATATATATATATATATTATATATATATATATATATATATATATATATATATATATATTGATGGTTCATGTTCTTATTTTTTTTTGTTTGGATATATATTTTTTAACCCGAAATTCAATTTCATGTCATGAAAATGATTATGTGTTTGACCTAATAGTTGACCAATTAATTTCGGTTCTGGAAAATTATTTAGTAGTTCAACATTTTAATCTAAAAAGCATGAAAGTGATTAATAGCTTTTGTAAAGAAGGTCAAAATTTAGGAATGTCTCATTTAGGATTGCTTATTGGACAAGTTTGATGATTGCTTATTGGAACTGCTTGATAACAGCTTATTAATTCTTGCATATATAGGGGCTGTTTGGCATTGCTTATTAAATCTGCTTATGTAGGGACTGTTTTGGAATACTTCTTTAATCTACTTAATGTCATTTTGCTTTACGTTACTAATATCTTAAACAAACACGAACTTTGTTAATCAATAGAGTGTAAAATCTTGCTATCTTGCATCATCTCAGTTTTAATACATGTTGGGACATGTTATGTTCATCAAGTTTTGGCCCAATTTTTATCAAGTTCTTATTAACAGTTAAGTGTATGGAGTTAAAGTAAGTGACCCATTTCCTTTTAGCTTGGTAATTAACGTCTATTTTTTATATTAATTTTTGCTTGTGCAAACATAAATAACCAGAAACAAGAGCAAAGAGGCCCTCCAGTACCTTGAGAGGCTAACGATATTGAAGTTCAGAATGTTGAACTTGAAATTAAAACTCAACATAATGGTGATGTTGATAATGAAGGCCTCCTTGCAAAGAGAACATGCATTGTTCCACTTTCCGATTCCAGCAACACAAAGATGGAGTAGGTGAAAGCTTTGTGCTTCTAATCCTTTAATAAATTAGATGTCATGAATGCGTTTCGTGTACTCAACCAGTTTATTTAATTGCAGACATATAATCAATATAAACAAGTTCCCAATCTATAGTCGTACATGAAGAGACTAAAGAAATAGCTGGTGAAATATGTGAGCTTAAGCATCATAAGCAGCAGAACGAAGATCTAGAGAATCATTGTCCTCTAAAGAGTGACCATTCTAAACCACTTCCTTATGTCGGTAACTTATTGATGCAACAGGTATGCTATTAATCTTCTTTGTATCTACGCCATTTTTTTCTTTCTCAGCTATCATTGTTGCATACAGTTTAGATGATGTAATAACATGCTAGAGTATCTAAATTACCAGTGTTTAGATGTTAACATAGAAGTTTAGTTACTGAGTATATCACACGTAAAGCCTATAAACATTTAAAGAACATTGCTATGTATAGTCAATTTGATCTCAAATTATCTTAAATAACTTTTACTATTGTGTGGTTTATTTTAAGTAACTCATACTTTGATAGATTTCAAAAACTATCTCCTATAGATGATTTCTACATCGTAATAATATAGATATACCGTATGGGTATGCAAGTTCACCTATATTATCGTCTATAAGCATTAGTCAAGAAGATGAAGTACACACAGGTTATTGAAAATATGCTTAAGCTAAAACAACAATCTCCTTAAAATTCTAAAATTTAGACAAGCATACACGTGCCAGTTAGGTATTAACTAATGTAGGTCGGGTGTTTGGTTAAGCTCATTTTAGGTGTTTACGGGCTTATTACAGTATGGTAGTAATAAAATAAACTTATTCAAACACTTATACTGAAGTTCTTAATAGGGTGTTGAAAAGTTAGAAAGAGTTTTAGCATAAAGCTCTTTTAGTATGACAGTTAGCTAAAGCCATAAGATGTTTTGTCAAGCTTAGCAAACACCCATTTACTTATGTGTCATTCGTTAATTTTTTGGGCCTGGTCATGTTAGAGGTGGGTTGTGTTTAAGGTTATTTGTTAGGATATGGTAGCTTTATATACCTTGAAACTAATTGGTTGGTGTGGCTTACAAATTGAGGATTTCCATTAAGAAAAAAAAAGACTTTATATACTAAAGTTGTATAAAGAGTAAGAAATAGAGGTTCTCTATGATGGTAAGCATCTTCTCTGCAAGTTTGTAAAAAAGTATGTAGATTGCTGATGGAACTGCGGTAATTTGCTCATCCACCCCTGTTAAAATTTGGCACATTTGACATGGTTACTTCTAAGTTAAGTTTCTTTTAGTCTTTACCATTTTGATTCGTTATATACTCGGTAAAGAAAGCTTTTAAGCAACATTAGCTCTGCAGGCTTAGTCAATATTTCATTTTCTAATTGTTTTACGCTTCTGGTGCATGGTTTTTTTGAGTTGTTTTGTAAAATTTGATGACTACAACAAAAAGTAGGAAAATATTTAAAGTTCTTTGTACAGGTCTGTGTTCAAAGTAGGAAAACATAGGTTTAAACTTGAGCACATGTAGAGCATTTTAACTTTGTAATTTGTGAACACACTATCTTTATGATAAACTGTGATTGCCAGTTGATTGAAAAATATAATTGCTGTCTAAATTACTCAAGTAATTATATTGTAACATGTATCTACAAATGTGTTGTTGTTCAGATGTAACTTTGAAACTACAATGCATAGGAGCGGCCACATAGGGCGGAATATATGGATGCAGTTGACATGCTATTTTTTTGGAACCGATTGGGTGGTTGAAAGTGAATGTGTAATTAACATGACGGGAAGATATCCGATTCCAATGATGGCTAAAAGCATGGACAAGCCTGTTCGAAACCACTTCCTTATGTCGGTAACTCATTGATGCAACAGGTATGCTATTAATCTTCTTTGTATCTACGCCATTTTTTTCCTTCTCAGCTATCATTGTTGCATACAGTTTAGATGATGTAATAACATGCTAGAGTATCTAAATTACCAGTGTTTAGATGTTAACATAGAAGTTTAGTTACTGAGTATATCACACGTAAAGCCTATAAACATTTAAAGAACATTGCTATGTATAGTCAATTTGATCTCAAATAATCTTAACTAACTTTTACTATTGTGTGGGTTATTTTAAGTAACTCATACTTTGATAGATTTCAAAAACTATCTCCTATAGATGATTTCTACATCGTAATAATATAGATATACCGTATGGGTATGCAAGTTCACCTATATTATCGTCTATAAGCATTAGTCGAGAAGATGAAGTACACACAGGTTATTGAAAATATGCTTAAGCTAAAACAACAATCTCCTTAAAATTCTAAAATTTAGACAAGCATACACGTGCCAGTTAGGTATTAACTAATGTAGGTCGGGTGTTTGGTTAAGCTCATTTTAGGTGTTTACGAGCTTATTGCAGTATGATAGTAATAAAATCAGTGTTGCGAAAAAAGGTCTACAAGGCCGATTAATCGCCGATTAGGTGCTACAAGGCCACCAACCTTGCCGATTTATGTAACTGGGTCAAACAAATAGGTCAACCGTGGTCAACGGCGATCAACGGCCGTCAATGGTGGTCAAACTTGCTGAAAACCTATAAATCTTGCCGGAAGTACCCAAAACTCATTATAAACTTATTTTGCGCACACATCCGATGGTTCAACAAGTTGACCTCAACTATGAAGTATCGGGATGTCCCTCGCAGTGCAATCAATTTGATGCTATTTCCATTCTCTTTAGAGGGGGCAGCCCGGATTTGGCTGGAAAAAGAGCCCCCTCGATCCATTACAACTTGGGAAGACCTTGTCTCCAAGTTCGTGAATCATTTCTTTCCTCCGTCCAAAACGACTAATCTTAAGAATGATATCACCAATTTTCAGCAACGTTTTGGCGAGAGCTTTGGTGAGGCATGGGAACGATTTAAGGATCTCCTACGAAAATGCCCTCATCACGGTTTCTCTGAGTTGCACCAAATTGACACGTTCTATAATGCTCTAACGCAAAACAATCAAGATTCGCTAAATGCAGCCGCCGGTGGCAACATTTTGAATCGAACTCCAAGGGATATTATGATCATTATCGAGAACAAGTCAAAAGTGCCGACCTCACGAAACAAGCCGGTTGTTTCAAAAGTGAATACCCAAGTTTCTAGCATGGATGCTAAAATTGACAAGCTTAAGCTTTGATTCTCTCTAATCAGAAAAATCTTTCTTCTACACCACAAACTTCCCCACCCACTCAAGTCAAAGCGGTGGAAGAAAGTTGTGTTACTTATGGTAGTCCTCATGCTTACTACAATTGTGCCGCCACCGATGGCCGGCCTTTTGAAATCAATGCCGTAGCCGGGTCTTACAACCAAGGAGGTACTCAATACCGTCCTCAAGTTGACCCGAGTTATCATGCTAGCAATCAAGCAGGACCACCCGGGTTTTCTCAATCAAATAACCAAAATAGGTTCAATCAAAACCAAGGAAGAGGGCAAAATGTTCAAAATCAAGCCCCAATCAATCAATACCCGACTCAAGGAGTCAATCAAGGGTATCAAGCTCCTAATTATCCATCTCCGATTGTTCCCTCCAATGATCTTTCAAATTACATTAAGACAAATGAGGCTAACATGAGGGCTATGCAAAACCAGATAACAACTTTAAAAAATGTTTTTTCCAAACAGGGTAATGAGCTTAAGAATGAATTAAGAGCTACAAACAACAAAATTGATCAATCTCAAAGCAAAATTGAGAACATGTTTGATACTCTTATCAATCAATTTCAATGTAATCAAGCTTCAACTTCAGGATCTCTCCCAGCTAATACCATTCAAAACCCAAAGGGTGAATTGAAAACCATCACCACCCGAAGTGGTTTAGCTTATGAAGGACCTACGGTCCCATCTACTACTTCTTCTTCTCCTAAAGTAGTTGACCGTGAGACCGAGGTGACCAAGGACAAGGAACTTCCTATTAATAACGGAAGTACCAAAGACGTGCAACCTCCGGTTGTCCTAGTATCTGAGCCAAATGTTGCTCCCGCTTATCATCAAAAGTTTAATCCTAAACCGTCAATTCCATACCCATCGAGACTTAACGATCAGAAGCTCCGTAAAAAAGCTAACAACCAAATTGAGAAGTTTTTCCAACTCTTCAAAGAGTTTCACTTTGACATAAGCTTTTCGGATGCTCTTCTTCTCATGCCAAAGTTTGCTTCGACAATCAAAAATTTACTAAGTAATAAAGAAAAATTATTCGATTTAGCAAATACCCCGCTGAATGAGCATTGCTCGGCGGTTCTCCTTAAAAAACTTCTAGAAAAATTAGGAGACCCCGGCAAGTTTCTCATCCCATGCGATTTCCTTGGAATGATTGAATGCCTAGACTTGGCCGATCTTGGCGCAAACATCAATCTCATGCCATTCTTCGTGTGGAAAAAGCTTTCCCTTCCAGAACTAACCCCTACACGTATGACTCTTGAGTTAGCCGATCGGTCGATCACTCGTCCTATCGGTATAGCCGAAGATGTTTTCGGGAAAGTGGGAAAGATCCATTTTCCTGTTGATTTCGTCGTCGTAGATTTTGATGCCGATCCCCGAGTTCCCCTAATTTTAGGGAGATCTTTCTTGAGAACGGGGCGTGCTTTGATTGACGTTTATGGTGAAGAACTTACTCTCCGTGTTGATGATCAGGCTGTGACTTTTAAAATCGACCAAACTTCAAGCTACTCCTCCAATTCTGATAAATTCTTGGTTAACCGAATCGATGTAATTGATGTTGAGGAGTATGCTCAGAAAGTTCATGGATTTTCTGAAAATTCTCCAAGTGGCAATCCCACTTTATCCTCAGAACCTATCGTTACCGACTCTTCCCCTTCTCTCACTTCGTTTGAGGGAAGTGAGTTCACTTTGGAAGAGATTGAGGCTTGTTTTACAAATGATTCAATTTCGCCGGAAATTGATCCGGAGGAAGTTATTCTTTTACAAATGATTAAAGATGACCCATCACCTTCACTCCCTCTAAAGGAAATTGATAAGATGTTAAATCCTCTGGAGCTCGAGCTCAAGGATTTATTTTCTCATTCGAAATATGAAAAATTTGTTTTTAATCGTACCAAAGAGAAGAGTAGTGGCAGTACCACTCCTCATTCCAATTATTCTCTTCCGGATTATGAAGCATTCCATTTTGATCGTATTGAAGAAAAGAATAGTGGCAGTCCCACTTCTCAATCTCATCTTTCTCTTCCCGAGTATGAATCGTTTCATTTTGATAAGTTTCCTCCTACCGATGGGAGTGATCTTTATCATGAGGAGTTCGCCGATGAAATCGCTCACATCATATCTCCACCGGAGTATGATCATTTCTACTTTAAACCTAAGGACGATTATCCTCACTTGGAGGGAGATGTTATTTATCTTGAGAGTTTGCTTGAAAATGACTCTATCTCTAATCTCCCTCCTGTGGTGTTTTTAGACCAAGACTTAACGAGCTTTAATGATGATTTACAAGTTAAGGAAAATGTGAGGGGTACTTTTGAAGATCACGGTTATCTTTCCCTCACATTTGTCCTTAGAATCTTTCTTTCTTTTCTCACATATCATGTGATTTCTCCTCTTCTTTATTCCCTCGGGAGTGAGGATACCATTTTTGACCCCGACATCTCTACTTATAGTTTCTACTATCTAGAGCCGGTGGCATCTCATCAGAGTGGAACTTTCATGTTTTTCAATGTTTATCCAAACATCTTGAATGGAAGTCCGATGGAGATTTTCTCTTCCACTATTTGCTTCCCCAGGGACAATTAAATTCGGGGCGAGTCAAGCTTAGCGACTCGTTAATAAACAAGCGCTTCTCGGGAGGCACTCCGTGTCTATCTTCTTTCTATTTTCTAATAAATGTGATGTGAAGAGGCCCTCCTCTTCCATTTCTCGTGTTTCATGGTTGTTTGTTTATGTCCAAGATTTGCCCGAATTATGAAGACTCTCGTGCTCATGGTTTTGTCTTTTCTCCACTCGAGTCTCATGCTTCAGTGCTTATTGGGAGATCCTATATCCTATATCTTATCGACTAATGTTTATCTATTAGCATAATTAATAAACGGCTTTAGATTTGCATAAGATGACCCTTTTCTCAAAACATTAAGGATAATGTCTCATTTTAGTCTTGGGGGGAGGGGTAATCTTTCGATTTGATTTTGCCTTGCATTATGCCTTATACTCTCGCAACCCTGTTTTTCCTCCAAAAAAAAAAAAAAAAAAAAATGAAAAAATTGAGAAAATTTAAAAAATTTTGCAAAAATTTCATAAGTGTTTTGACACATTGTTGACTTTCCGCTGGTGAGAGTAGGAATAAAATTTTGACTTGATCGAGCGTGTTGAGCTCTAGCTTGTTCCCTTAACCTTTATAATTGAAAGTTGTGCTAGTCTTTTATACCAGAAGCTATAAAACGCGAATTCTTTTAAGAGTTTGCAAGTTTCCATAATTGACTTTAAATATGCGCATCTTGATTTTATTTGACTAAGCATTCGCGGATCTTATTATTTAAGATTTTAAATTTGCGGAGAATGAGAAATGACAGAGTTAAAGATAAGTTAGATGCTAAGCGTGGAGTAGTTGGATCTCTTTAGAGCCCATCGAGGTTATTTGTGACTTTTTGCTCCCATCAGTTAGTAAACCCAAAAAATTTAAATTTTCTGAATAATTAAAGGTGCACGGTTTTGGCGATAATTAGTTTTTACTCCTTCTTTAGAGAATCCTTGCTTATAAGAGTTGGGTACACATCAAGGTACTGTCAGTGTTGCAGGGAAATAATACAACTGATTCCTGATAGTACGTGCTATTGTTTCGGATGTTGAAAGACCGCAGGACTCGGAATTCGGCCCCTAATTAATATGTAATAAACCGAAGCCGAAATAAGACTACTATTTCCTGACGGTTCGTACCCGTTGACTCAGTTGTTTAAATGGTGGAGGTAATAATAATAATAATCCAAAGCCGATAAAAGTTTTATGTTTCCTGACGGTTCGCTCCCGTTGACTCAGACTTCAAAAAGGCAGAGGAAAAATATCCAAGGTCAAAATAAGACTCCTGATTCTTGACGGTTCGCTCCCGTTGTCTAGGTTGTTTAAAAGGCCGAGGATTAATAATATGTGCTTAATAATAATAAGGCCAAATTTCGACTCCGGGGATATCCTAATAAAAGCCTCTGTTTCTGGACTCGTAGATGAGTTGTTTTGGTCGTAATAAAAGGGATATCCCCAAAATCATGTTAAATTAGGACCTTGATGTGGACCTCATTTTTATGGGCAATGATTTTCGAGGGAAGGATTTTAAACTAGTTAGCGTCTAAACTTAGTTCCTTTATCGGATTAAAAATATATGAAAACAAAAAAAAAATCATTTTCCATAAAATACGTAGAGGAAAATAGGAATAAGGGAGCGAGAAAGTCACACTTAGCATCCATGGGTAGTGTTGGCATCTAAATTGTGTTTAACAATGATCTCGTTTTTAAGCTTGGTTTGGGGACTCGTGAAAAATCAGGGACGATGAATTTTATCCATTTGGACGCTTTTTTATGAAAAGTGCTTCTTACTCCGTGATCCTAAAAGTTATTGTGAAATAATGAAGGTCAACATCCCGTCATATCAGAAAAGTGCAAAAAGATAATATATAATTAAAAAAATGGTCATACAGGGCATTTTTGAAACTTTTCTTAATCTCTTTTGAGGGACATTTTGCTACTTTTCAAAATCTTTAGTAGAAAGAGGTTGAAATCTATGGTTTTAAAAATGTGATGTGATGACATTGCGTGAGGACACGGCAATACCTTAGTCTGGGGGATTTTGGTGTGTTTTAAATCACATACCTTTGATTTACCAAAAACGGACTTAAATAACCAAAAACTAACCTAAAATGCCATATATATGTTTGTTTTTGTGTTTATGCATGAGCAGGTAACGGATATGAGAAATGGACGAAAAGAAAGACAAAATGGATAAAAACCGAGCACGAGAATGAAAAAGGAAGAAAAGCCGAGGCCGGGGACATGATTTGCAAGCTTTCATCAATCTAAAACCCAAAAAAAAATCCTCAAAACCATGCATTATGGAAAAATCAATTTCATTTAACATCCCAAAACATTTTTCATCAGCAAATAAAAAGGACTAATGACAAAAAAAAAAAAAAAAAATTTTTATCAAAACCAATCCAAATAAAATACCACATATCCAATCCAATATATACCCAAAACCAACACAAGCCCAATCCACATTAAATCCAATCCGGATCCCATATACATAGATTCCACCCGTATCCATTAAAATAACCTATGGTCAAAGGAATTAAAACCGGGTCAAATAAGTGATAAAAAGAACGGGTAAATATTGAGAGTTACTGTTCATCATCCCTTACCTCGCTCTCTTGTACTTTACCCTGTCTACCCTTCTAGAAGCTGACAAGTCAGATGGGATGAGCTCATATTCCTTCCCACATGACAATTTAGAGCTTCCTTATTGGCTGATAATGTGTGGCAATCAAATCAAGGGTCAAGATCATAGAATTGATGTCGACATCAAGGATGGAAGGCTGGGATTAGACTGAGGAAACCCTAGAAGGCTCCATTGAAGGCTATAAATAGCCCCTTCACTCACACTTGATGATACCTTTTTTTTAGCTTTTAATTTAGTCGTATTTTTAATGTATTAGCTTATTTTTGTCTTAATTACTGTTTTTCTTTAAGCTTTGTAATCTTTTCAAGTCATTAATAAAGTTCAGCTTTGATTAATTTCTTTGTCCCTTTACTTTTATGCATTAATTTTCAATTATGTTAAAAATAAGCTAATAAGCACTTTAATAAGCACTTATTTTAATTACTTTCTGAAACTCAAATAAGCTAACTCATAGCTTATTCTGAGCTTCTGTGTTCTTGAATTAAATAGTACTTAATCAAAAATAAAAAATACCTATGCTAAATGTGGAAATAAGCTTTTGGATGATAAGCTGATAAGGGAAGGGCTTATAAGACTGTACCAGCTTGTTTCTAACAAGCTGGAGCTTGTAGATAAGCTCTGTGAGCAATTTATGTCCTTGTTTTGAGCAAAGGACCTTGTAAGTCCCATTTTTCATCATTTTCTTATTTAAACTGCTTATTCACTGTTTACTGCTTATTTGTATGCTTCTTTGAGTTATTTTGAATCTATTGTGTTTATATGAAGTTATTTTGATGCTGAGTTGGTGTATTGCATTGTGGTTTATAGATTTGAGCTTATTTGTTTATATTGAGGTATATTAGCATAAGTGCTTATCTCATTAATAAGCACTTGTGTAATTCTGGTTTGAGCTTAAAATCACTTAAACAAGCTTATTATAGGTCTGTCTTTCAGAATTTATGAGTTTTGCATCATGAATCAGTTTAAAATTCAGATTATAGAAACTTAAGGGGTGTTTGGCACAATGGTCAAAATGGGTCAAATGAGTTGTTTACTGTTCATGTGCCATTAATCAAACTTTGGCTAGCTTAATTTAACTTATTTAAGCTGTTTTTAAGTTGTCTTAAGTTAATTTCATTGGATTTGTAGTTTCTAGTTGATTCTCCTAGTTTTAAGGTTCTGAACTACTAGTTTGAGCTTATTGTTGAGATTAGCAGTTATAGTCCTTATTTTTGCTATCTTTGAGTTCATTCTAGTATGTTTTGATGATTTTTAAGATTTGATTACTTCTCATACTGATTTTGGTCATTTTTGTTTAATTTTTTCAAAAATCTGTCATCAGAACCCAAACAATAGCAGTCTGCATAAGCAGATGATTAGGAACTTTTTTGTGCTTAATTGTAGTTGAAATTTAATTGAAAATCATATCACTAAGTTGGTTAGTTGTTGCTAAATACTGGTTGCTCAATTTCATCTCAAATCTTTGTATTTTATTGGCTTATTTTTACTTTAAAAAGCTGTTCATTAGGCCAATTTTGAATACTGTCATCAATAAGTCAAGTGTCATGACCAACCCTTTTCCAAGCTTCCTTTTAAGCATCCATTAAGCTTTTTGTGGTCTTCTTTTCAGATTATAATCTCTTTGATGTCCTAACTTTATTTGCATTAAGCTCTTGAAGTTTTTCTCTTTGATTTTAGAGCTTTTTCATAGGCTCAAAAGTACCAGGTTGTTTGCTTATTTGCCTTTTGTTGTGCTTATTTCCCTGTGTGTTTTGCTTATTCTGAGTTCTATTGCTTATTTAGGTTAGCTTTTAGCATTATAGCTTATTTAAGTTCACTTTAAGCTTTTAGAAGCTTGTTTGCTTATTTCCAATTAGCATAGCTTCTTGTCTTCCTTATAAGCAGTTTGTTCTATTCTGGCTTTTTCTTGCTTATTTTCCAACTTCTAAAAATAATTTCTTCACAAAAGTTTCTTTATTTCAACTTATTTACAAGTTTTAAAAGAAAAAAAAAAGAAAAAAAAGGAAATGGGAAGTCCAGGGTGTGTAAGATGTTCACAAAACATATAACACTTATGGGTTAGATCTTGGCCGAATAGTATGAGGAGATTTAGAGAGAGAAAGTGAGTTGGGAGCCTTTGTAGAGAGAGAAAGTAGAATGTGTTAGATTAGAATGAAAGGTCCAACCCTTCCCACACATGGGAAGGGGTATTTATACTTCTAACATATTTTCCCCTAGTGGGCTATAGAGTGAGCTGACAGTGGGTAAAGACCCGACCCACTCCACGAACACTAAAATAACTAAACTATTACTAATTATATTAATAATCCTACGAGCTACTTAATGCTAATAGATCCTCGGGGTGACCGAGTCTTCATATGAATATTTATATTCCTAACAATCTCCCCCTAAGGGAGGTCACCCCGGAAATTACATTTTGAATTCTAGCATTATATTACATAACTGTAAATGACTAGCTCGTAGTCTTTTGATTCTTCAAGTTAAGCGCACTTTGTACTTTCAGCAGTGAACCTTTGATGACAGTTCATTTGTCTTGAATGATCTTTGAGGATTCTTTGAGGTCATCATCCAACATACGTCTTCAAGTCATCTTGTTGTAGTATGGTTTCCATGTGATGTTGTGATCTGTGAGCATTCTTTGAGATCATCAACCACCGTAAATCTCCAAGCTCATCTGTTGTAGTAATATTGCCTCCATGTGATTTGTTGTGACCTTTGGACTGCATGCTCACACTTTTCTGGATCATGATAACTATCATCAGAGTTGCGAAAGCTGTGTTGTAGGTCTTTCAACTATCATGATGTCTTTGATAATGATTTGGAAGTGTGAGCATGGAGTGTGGATTGACACATCTCTACTGGAATCAGGAACCACCATCACCATCTTTATATGAATCTGAAATAAAACAGTTAGCAATAAAGTTGGAGAACGAATATGGCTTTGTCATTCGTTCGGGGTGGTTTGATTAACCTTCAGTTCCGTGAGGACTGACCTGTGATCAGGTAGAATCCCCTTTAAAGAAGATTCTCCTTGACAGGAATTTCCAGCTTGTTGTAAAGACTAATTCAACGAATTAATCATTGGAATCGTCATGCAAGCATGTTCTCATACCGGAACGTCTCAAAGCAGACAGCACGGTAGAGTGAATCAGTGAATTAAATACCCACTGATTGATGAGAAATTGATTAGAAAAATCACTCGCGTGTCACTGGATAAACATTTTATACAACACGATGAGGGTTTTATAAATTTAATCATATTTCCATCATAAACACTTTTGTTTGAAAATTTTCACAATCAATGTGCTCGAAACTCAGTTGGTGAGCACATTGAAAGGTTTTTCAAAAGCATCCGTCAATCCATTTCCTGGAATAAGGTTGATTCAAATGAGAATCGCCCATCGTTTCTTTCCAGTTGTCACTAGTTTGATCCATGAAGGATCTCACATGTCATTCACCAAGAGCTTGTTTGATGTTGGGTCTAGAAGGATTTCCATCTTCATTGTGAATACTACGTATCACTCGGATGTTCTGGCAACACCACGAGGATAATGCGTAGGACTCTTCATATATATTTCTTGCTTTTCATGGTGTATGAAACAGCAAGTATATTGGAAATGTGTCCTAATGAGATTTATGGATGATCTCTTGGCTCTAGACTCAATAGTGCATTTTGATTTAGTGATCGGAGGCTGGAGAGGACTGGCACCTTTTCAATATCATCTAACTCGGAGTGAGAGAGACGATAGACATGTATTGATCTCCGTGACAAATGAAACAAGAGTCCTTTGAGGGACCTTGAGTGGCTAGGGAGGGTTGTGCAGCGTATCACTGGGTCCATGATACTTTGTCTTCAATGTCAGCAATCAACTTAGTGATTCTGACAGTATATGAATTGACCCGGTTTCTGCCTAATGTGTAAGGAGGGATTCTTTCTTTTCACCCTTTATCTTTACATTTCTTTTTCATTCTTCAACCCCTTTAGCGCTTACCGAGACTTCATCACTAGCACCTTGTTGGGTTTGTTCTAGTACTAGCTCCATCTCAGTCAGCACTCTTCCCTTATTCAATTTTCTCCTTTTTAATCATTCCTAAAGACTTCTATTCTAACTAGAGGATTGTCCCTGGGAAGATCCCTCCGGTTCTGGCTGGATCATGGGAACTGATACCTAACCTTACCATCCTTATAACTCTAGTACATTAAGTAAAATGGTCGGTCTTTGGTATTCTTCCACAATTGCCATCGCAAATCATTTTCTCCCCCTCAATATGTGCATCGATATACGAAAGAGTTTAGCACATATGAGAGAGCCTACACTTGAGTTCAAAAGACCACATTTTATCAGTTTTTATATTTAAATCACATTCTCTCCCCCGATCAAAAATTTCAAACCTTTTCAGATTTGTGATCCCAATTGATTTAAATAAGTTTAGAAATTATGGGAGAAAATTTGGTCTGATTTAATATATACTGATAATGGAACATTACGATGCTCCCCCTTAATCTATGAGGGAGAATGTTAGCGTCAGGTATGATAGGTATGAAAGATTTTGAATTAAAACAATCATACACTGACACATAACAACAAATGTTTATTCACTGCTTATTATGTACAAAGATAATCGTTATGACACAAATGATGTTGACCTTTTCGCTTTCCTGAGGGAGTCAGTAGTCAGCATCAATTATCCATCCACCAACAAATCTTCCCAAGTATTGTAGATCCCCACTCGGCGAGACCAGAATAAGTAATGCTTTGTTGAAGTGAAGGTGGTGGTGGTGATGACAGTGTTGTTGTTGTTGTTGTTGCTGATGTTGTTGTTGCGGTGAATTCAGAGCCAATCAATAGAGTTTGAACATCTGATCAAATGGTTAGAGCGGGAACTGGCACATTCATATTGGCCGTGGAATCTGCATAAGAATATCAACACATATATACATACAGATTCACTTTTCATTAATAGCTACCACGTAGTAGCTTGCCAACTCATAATACCATATTCATCTCATAATCAAACCACAGTCAGGAAATACATCAAACCGCTATCTAGCATGAAGAGCAATCAGCAATCATGAACATGGCAATTCACTCATATTTCAACATTCAACTCAGGATCTTAGGGACAAGATTCTATCATGATAGGTATATACCTAAGCATATCCTGAGTGCACATGCACTAAATCAACAAAAATTAAGCAGCTATCGACTAACAAAAGTCAAACAACATTTGAAACTCATTCATTCAGATCATACAAATGCCAGTGGAGTATTAAAGAACATCAATCACAATGGGTTTTCTAACTTCTCTTAGATTTTGAGTTTTAAAAGTATTTAGGGGATTAAACGAGGATTCCAAGGTGCTACAAATGAACCTTCTAGTTACATAAAGCTAGGAAACTATAAGTAAATTGAACATAATGCCCTAATCTTTCTAGAAACTAACACATTTGGCCATTTGGTATAAAGCTTAGTAAGTTCCTCTTCAACTAATACCCCATTAACTACAAAACCTTTTCTAACAATTATGAGATAACCAAGAAACCCGTTTGATGATATAAAATTTGAAAACACTCTCCCCCTTAATCAATGACCCGTATTCTAGTTAAAGAGCTGTAGTCATTGATTGAGTGACAAATTTTATGCACAATCCAAGTCTGAAAGAATTTCAACCAACATGTTACCACCATGTGTCTCACAAATAATTTTCAGAAGAATCATAGAAGGAAAATTATTTGCATACAAAGAATATTTCTCTTCCTTTACAAGAAATGATGCACTAAAACGTACATCAAATCGGGAAAACATGGATATAAAGTAATCCATGCCCGGGTGAACTTCACCCAGTGGGAGGAACAACCGTCTTTTTGGCGACGTGCTTTCCCCATTTTGAAACGCGGGTTGCTATCTAAAGTAATAGCAAGCCATCATGACATGTTTTAACAATACATTTTAACTTCTTCTCGAGCTTCATTTAAAGTCCCGTGTCATGTTATCGATAAACAGAAGACATGCCTAGAACAACTATTTTTGGTATTTTCTATTTTTTTTTATGGTTTTTCTTGGATTTAATATTTTTCTATTTACATTTTTCTGGTTTTATAATTTTCTATTTACAATTTGGTTTAAGATATGTACAAACTATATTATTCAGTTTAAGAAGATGATGACATGAATACCAACATAAGGATATCGTTCTTGTACGTTGTGGAAGTCTGCAGTCAACATCTCTTAAACTTTCACCACCAAAGCTTTCAAGGCTCCTGAATAATTGCCTGAACTTGAGCCTTCTCAATGTGAAGCTTTGATAGCTTCCCCCCAAACCGACAATCTTCTTTTTGAGCAGATTCAAAGCTCTCTTTCAAGCTTACATAAGGTGAGTGTACAGCGGAATCCGTAGCAAACCACATCAAATATTGCTGCTCCTTTTAAGAATAATCATCGTGATTCTCCATTCGGGGGATAATCAAATAGATCAGCAACGTATCATCTCACGCTTGAATACTTCTTCTCACATTTCTTCCTGCTGAAGTCTGAAGTAACGCCTACCGAAAGTATCCAGAGACCACTTCTCCCAAGTAGTTGAAGTGATGCAATCAGTCTCATTGTATGAAGCCCAAAAACCCGAAGTACACACTCAATCCCATTGAGATTAAGACCCGTAAATGCACTTTTCTCCCTTCAGGAATTTGTAGATGAGAATTGCTACACCAAAGTCAACTGAGTCCCGAGTGTAGGCAATTTATCCCGTATGTAGTCGAAATGATACAGACTAACTAGAGGAATCATCATACCATTGTGTACCTCTTTTATCATCAGAAACTGTTTCTTACATCTCTTCCCCCACGTAGTTGGAATGATACACCAGAAGGCACGAGTTAAAACACTTATTTTCTCTGCGGTTATGACATTTGTCTTCCCGGAATAACTTCAATTCAGAAGAAGTATAAAGTTCATCACGTGTACTTGTTGTGCGTCTAGATGTATGTCTCCTTCCCCCTTGCTGGTTTTGATACCTCATAATCAGCAACACATTTTGCGCACATATACTTGAAATCTTGTGAGAAGAACAGACTTGGCTCAAATGTATCATGTGAGAATCAACTGCTACATAAACTCTCTCTGACTATCTTTACCAACCCTTATGTTCTATCGGCTATTTCTGTGACCACTTGGTGAAGTAAACCCGATATACCAAACTTGAAAATGATGAAGAATTCCCCAAATTTGTTACTTAAGCTTGCACTGTTGATGATTGAATAATGATGCAGAAGAAAACCCCTAAGTACCCTTATACACTCAACTAAGAGCCAAAGGAAGTACAACACCTCTTGAAACTATCCACATTTGCATCTGCGTGAGACACTGAGCACTACAATGTAACTCCTTGAAGTGATAGCTATAACCCGTGAGAACTTCATTGTAACTCCTTTCATTGGGTATAACTAGATAATCCAAGTCCCAATCATAAATTTTAAGCACGTGCAAGTTATCATTGAAAGTCATGCATCCAACCAACCCCGACTTCGAGATAAATTGAGATCACGCCTTTGTGAAAGTCAACTTCAATCTCAAATAAGGGATGCCAAATAAACTCCGTGATCACTTGACATTCTATGTCCAAAATCTTATCCGTTTTGACGTTTTAGCCGACATTTTCCTTTATGTTCTTGTGGTTGCTTTATAGAGTGCACATTGGAAGGAACAACAATCGGTGATGAAGGAGATTCTTCAGAACCTGGTTCTGGGAAAGGAATACCAAAGAACGGATCATTATTCAAGCGTGCAACTTCAATATCATGAGAGTCATTATCAACACCTTAAGGAATGACAAGAACATTAGGTGTTGGAGGAGAGTCGTATGACCATTTCTCAAATCTCAATCAACATGTTGTTTATTCACCTTTCTCCCCCTCAAAAATTGCATATGACTGCCAGCTGCCATTTTTGATTGAACGAGTGAATAAGAATACAATCAACGGTAAGTAGATCCACTTGATGACTAACAATTTGTTTATTCACCCTTCTCCCCCTCAAAAATTGCATATGACTAGAATACCATTAACGGTAAGTGACTCCACTTGATGACTGACATGTAGTTTATTCACACTTCTCCCCCTCAAAAATTGCATTGGAGATTGCCATTTTTGATTGAACAAGTGAATAAGAATATACTCCAATGTACGTTGATCCACTTGATAACTGAATGAGCATGGGAAGAGCATGAAGCTTGTTGATGAGAATGGTCATGAACAAGAAGATTTCTCTTCTTCCAAACATAAAGTGCACTCAAGCGTACGCCTTTCTTTTCTTTGAGGAACGGGGCCTGAAGTGTTATCTGCAGACGCCATTGTGTTGACATTGAGGACCGAGGCTTGAACTGATGTATCCAAACGTCATTATCAATGAAGAACGAGGCTTGAACTGATGTGTTCAAACATCATTGTCGATGAAGAATGAGGCCTGAACTGATGTGAACAGACGTCATTATCGTTTCCCCTCATATGTTGTGAGCAGCCTGAGTCCAAATGTCAAAGGACGATTTGTACGACCTGCATTTGAAAACAGACGAAAGAAGAGAGTTTGGAGTGCCGGATCCCCAATTTAAGTTGGGTTCCAGTTGGTTAGTGCAAACAATCTTTGGAGCTGCTGAAACCATAGGTGCCTTGGTTTTATCAATAGGGGCAACACTAGTAGATACAATGGACCTAGTTATAAGGCATTGTGTATCTAAAGGGATAACTCTACCAGTTGGCTTGCATTCCTTAATAGGCACTACTCTAGGCATGGTAATCCTCGTTAAAGGGCAATGTTCGCCTAATGTGAAGATTCGGCCCGTGGGCTTCCACTGAAAGCCCACATTGGTAACATTTTCCCTGTAGGTTTCCAAGATTGCTTAATTTGTCTAGCTCTCCAAACTTTCTTAATTGGGGTTTTGTTGGATGACTTCAAAAATTTCTCAACACATTTATCATGATTACCCAAAATTAAACAATCATTACATGTTTTGCAAAGTGAATTTGGATTTGAATTATGATTCCGTTTGTTCAAATCTGACTTATTGTTCCTCATGTGGTCTTCTACTTTCTTCTTAGGAACACTTTTAGCTTGTGAAGTCCTATAATTCTTTATATTTCTCCTAGGTTTTGACTCGCTAGCTTTAGTATCTCTGGTAACTCCTGTAGAAGGACTGATGGGAATCTTAGTCCTTTTCACTTCCAGTTGCTGAACATGTTTTGATGTGTTGGGATCTGAAGTTTCCAAGGGTTCCTCAAAGGTTACATGCTTATTCTTAGTTGTAGAGAATGATGCAACAAATCTATCTCTTTTGTTCTCTATCTTAGGAACTGTGCCAATGACGTATTCTAACAGTTCCTGAGACCGTTTAGTGAGGAAACATGCATCTACAATTGCACTATCATGTGGTTTATCAATCATGTCCTCTTCTACGATCTCACGAAGAATATCAAGGCTTTCCTTCAGGTGATTGAGATATACTTGATGGGCAGACCTATTGTTCCTAAGGGAAGGCGAAATAGGTACAACATCCATAGCATACTTACAACAAGCAGGAATCTTTGACACAACATTATCACTAGTGATGAATGGCATTTTCCCTTTCACCTGAGTCTTTAGATTCTCGATTTCATTTAACAAAGAGGTTATCTTTTCATTATGACTATTTGTTGGGTCAAGAATTTGACCCAATTACCCTGACAAGATTTGAACATAAAATAGCCTAACTCACTGATAAAATAGTGGGTTACTCACTGATAAAGAAATCAGTGAGTGTTGTAAAAAGCTCGTTGTTAAAGAAACCCTTTGATTACTGATACGGTGTCGGTAAGTAAAGTATACGAGCTACAAACAACTCTAGTATCACTGAGAATTGACAAATGTCTCAGTGACCCTGGAGATACTATCTCTACAAGCAGACTGATAAATATGGGCGCGAACTTCTACAAGAAAAGATAGAAGTCAGACAAAGATAAAGAGGAAGAAGAAGAGGGACCACTTGGTGGATGACAACTCATACCAAGTGGATGACAACTCACAACAAGTGGATGTCTACTCATACCTACCCCACATGTCTTTGTCTAGTTACCTGTGTATATATTGTCTATGTTGTAATAGAGATAGTATGTTTTCCTAAACAAACAAAAGAATAAACAAAGTGTATTAGTTGATAGGATCATCATCTCATTGAATCATCAAGCATAGCTTGGATCAATGAGAGTTTATTAGTCACCCAAAGGGGATATTTACCGAAAGTATCCCCTTTAAGAAGTTGAAGATGTTATCATGTAGTCTAGTGGGTTTTGAGTAATCTTTGTAACAATTGTTCATTATCAATGAATCTGTTCTTGTTTTACTCAATTACATGGACCAATAAGTGGTACCAGAGCCTAAGGTTCATTCTTATGAGCCAGATCCATGTATGACTGCTGATAACATTCTTAAAAAAAAACAATTAAATGTGATCTTCAAAAAATGCTACTGATATAGCAATTTTTGAGGGGGAGAAACACATTTATTGGTGACTGACAAACACCAAAACTCTTCCTGAACCTCACAAAACATATACCCACCACACAAATCTTATCCCCACACAAATCCCATCACACCCCACACCACACAAAAATCTTATCCTATTAACCAAAAAAAAAGGATCAGATCTATTCTACCATCAACATCTTCAAGAGTTAATAACTCTCGATCTACACAAAACCCCTCATCTCTGATTTCACTCAAAAATAACAAACACACAAAAACCTCATCACTCCAAAATCAAATCGATCTATCATCATAAACAAAAAGTCCTCATCTTATCCACATATACAAAAACAAGAAAACCGAAATCATAGATTCATTATCATAATGAAAATAAAACCCACGCAGCTGTTCAAGAAACCTAAACTTAACCCGATTCTTTGTCGATCTGTGATGGTGATATCACAAAAAGCGGCGGCGGTTATCAAAATGACAACAAAACCATGTCAGATAAATGACAGATTTCGGGTGAGGTCAAATTTGATAGAAGGTTATTCGGGGTATGAAAGGTAAGTGGCTGTGATGGTAAAAAGGATTTGATATGAGTTTGTGTTTTGGGAGTATAGCTGTTAAGTGGATAAGGACAGATTACGAGTTGGTTGATGATTCGGGTCAGTTGCGGATGGGATTATCAGGAGTGATGAAGGAAGGTGGGAGTAATGTTGTGGCTGAATATAAGCTGTAATGCTTATCAGTGTACCTGAGAGAAACAGGTAACTCAGGGTGGGTTAATGAGGTTTTCGCAGTGAAGTTTTCTGCAACATCAGGAAGCTTTCAATTGTGTAATTCGGGCCAAGCCTGAAAAGGACTCAAGAATCCATGAACACAGATACTCTAAACCCAGGGCACTGAAAATCAGTGAAATGACAGAAGTGTGAATCAGGGAGTGACTGATGAGGTCCCTGATAAGTTTCAGGGAGTTGGGAGGATTAAAGATGTGACTCAGTGTCACTGAAATAGACTTAGTGTCACTGAAGAAGAGTCTTAAGAGATGGTGAGAAAAAAAAATTCATCAGGGTGTTAAGGTTCATCAGTTGGTTTTGAAGTTGAGTAAATATGAAGAGGACACTGAAGTTTGGTGGAAAAAACCTGGTTACTGACCAATGAACCAGGTTACTCAACCCTGAACCTATCACACTGAACTCCCGGCTAGGTCACTGAACCTGAGACCTGCACCCTGAACTCCCTTTGGTGACTGAACCCTCAGTCACTGAACCATCAGGTCATTGAACCTGAGCCCTCTCAGTGAGACAAACAATGAACTTGTCAAAGTGAACCCTCAGGACCCCATGAACCCTAAACCCTATCACTGAACAAGTCATTGAACCCCTGAACCCTACTCACTGAACCTTCAGGAACTAAACCCAAGTTCCTGAACCCTTGAACCTCAGGAACTAAACTCAAGTCCCTGAACAAGCAGGTTTGAACCCAGGCTATTTGTATATTCAAATAGGGGGAGATTGTTGGGTCAAGAATTTGACCCAAGTACCCTGACAAGATTTGAACATAAAATAGCCTAACTCACTGATAAAATAGTGGGTTACTCACTGATAAAGAAATCAATAAGTGTTGTAAAAAGCTCATTGTTGAAGAAACCCTTTGATTACTGATACGGTGTCGGTAAGTAAAGTATACGAGCTACAAACAACTCCAGTATCACTGAGAATTGACAAATGTCTCAGTGACCCTGAAGATACTATCTCTACAAGCAGACTGATAAATATGGGCGCGAACTTCTACAAGAAAAGATAGAAGTCAGACAAAGATAAAAGAGGAAGAAGAAGAGGGACCACTTGGGGGATGACAACTCACACCAAGTGGATGACAACTCACAACAAGTGGATGTCTATTCATACCTACCCCACATGTCTTTGTCTAGTTACCTGTGTATATATTGTCTGTGTTGTAATAGAGATAGTATGTTTTCCTAAACAAACAAAAGAATACACAAAGTGTATTAGTTGATAGGATCATCATCTCATTGAATCATCAAGCATAGCTTGGATCAATGAGAGTTTATTTGTCACCCAAAGGGGATATTTACCGAAAGTATCCCCTTTAAGAAGTTGAAGATGTTATCATGTAGTCTAGTGGGTTTTGAGTAATCTTTGTAACAATTGTTCATTATCAATGAATCTGTTCTTGTTTTACTCAATTACATGGACCAACACTATTACGTGTAACTTTAATTGAATCATATAACTCTTTGAAATGCTGTTTGACTTTTGAATTTTCAGCTCGAAAACACTCATTTTCATGGTGTAACTTATTGATGGTGTCTTGATAGTGAAAATTCTGAGAATCTAAAGACGATGGTTTATTGGTGCCATACACATCACTCTTGTTTGATTTTAATTGGGCAATTTGGGCCCTTAATTGTCGAATCGTGTTAGTGTGAGCTTGAATTTTTTCATCACGTTTGCTTAATTCAAAATATGCATCAAATTCAGGAGCATCCAAAGATGTCTTGGCATTTGAGATTTTACATCTTTCTTCTAAATGTTGATACTTTAATTGCAAGTTAAGATTATCAACCTCTAGTTTTGAAAAACGTCTAACCATGTTATCATGATCATCATTTTGAATTTTCTCATACAATTTTAAATTCTCCCCCTCAAGCTCAACAACATGATTCTGGGTGACATTTAATGCAATAGACAACTCATGAAATTGACAAGCAGTTAATGTATAATCAGTACCAGTATAAAATACATCCTGAGCAATACATCTAGCAATCAAATTATCATTGGTGATGAGAATGTTCTTTCTCTCAATCTCACAAATCTTAAGTTCTATCACATTTTGGGACACCTCATTTTCCATATCTTTAAACACTTCTTTCATCTGTTTCACCTCATTTTTAAGGGTTTTTTGCATGCCCTCAAAATGTTCCTTGAGGAGTTTAAAGAATGGAATAACCTCAGTTAAGAAGCACTGTTTTGTTAGTTCAAAACCTCTTTCCCCCTCAGTAATTCCCGTTGGCGTAATTCTCTTCTTACAAGTTTTATCAAAATCAGCAAATAGTTGACAAAGAACATATATGCTAATTAGAGTTTTAAATTCTGTGGGAAGAGTTAAAGGAACTAATTGTCTGGGTGTATTGAGAGGATACACCGTTGCAGCCGCAATTTTCCTAAGGGGTGGATTTTTGGCTTTAAGTTCTTCTGCCTTTCTTTTTTCTATGTCCAAAGACCAAAATATTTGTTCAGGCGTCAACTTAGTCTGAGGTGCAAAGACAGTCAAACGATTTTGCTCATAGTAATTATGGGGTTTAACTATGACTCGTTTGGCTATACATTTCGGGTCCTTCATTTTTTCAGCTAATCTCTCTCTGTTTCTGTCCTCTATCTCATTACTCTCTTCAAATGATGACACATCAGGGGGGCATGGATAGGCTTAAGCATTTCATTTCCATCATATAACGCAGGTTGGGCTACTTTAGCATTCCTAAGGAGAGCTAATTTAGGTTCACCTCCATTATTTTCACTATGCTTATCACACAACTTTTTGTGCTTTTGCATCATTTGAGCAGTTTGTCTGGTCTGGTCTTGTGTGTACAATTTGTTTTCTATCTTATTCTTTAACGTTTTAAGTCTGGAAAAATCATTTAGAAGTTTTGATTCTTTTTCTTTGAAATCCTGTTTTAGTGTATTTACACGCTCTTGGACCTCCTGTTTTTGTTTAACAGTCTGATCCAGTTGTTTTTGCAAAGAATATAACTCCCTTTTTAATGTTTCTTCCTTTAAATTACGTTCAGTTATGAATGTACGCATTTGACTATCCATTTTCTGCTCACATTCAGTTAGCACAAATTTAGCACGTTGTTCATATATGGCCACCTGATCTTTATAGATGTTAAGCCTAGTGGTCAAGGTGTCATCAGGGATAAACACGGTGTTCTCATGCAACTCACAAGCATTATCTACAACAGAAGATGCACCACTTGGTACAACAGATACTTCGTTTTGTTTCAGATGCTGTTCATATGGGATAACATTGCTATTTCCCAGATTAGCAGCATCTGACTCAACAACGTTCGTCTGTTGTACTTTGTTGGGAATCTTCCGTTCATGCAACACATCATCATTATGAATAACAGAAGATACCCCACTAGGTTCAACAGTCGCTCCGTTGTTTTTCACGTGTTGCACGTTGTTCATAGCAGTATCTGAAGCAAGACATTGTGAAGAAGGAGCCAATTACGTGGACTCCATTGGCACACATAAAACTGGCCGAATCTTGTCAACTTATGAAGCGACTACGACTTGCTGACTTTCATGGTTTACAGAGGAAAGCATCGCCAAGATGAAGCTCTTTCTCTTGAGAATTCGAGCACACAAAGTCCCTATTGACACCAAAGTACTCAAGCACATTTATCTGTTGTACATCTTTGGGAATCGTTCATTTGTCAATCATGTTGTACAATCTGAGTACCTCAGATATGGCATAATCTGAAGTAGTAGACATGATGTAAACGTGTACGGGAATTTACAATTCTATGATTTAAACCGAGAAATAGATGCTTTCGCGGGATTTTACAAAAAAATCAAGAATAAACCGTGATTTGATTACTTGAATGTGTGATGATGAAAGTTTGGTGGACTTGGTGATATGTTGTTTAGTTGAGATTTGGTTTCAGTTAAGTGCCTTAGTTGGAGTGAAATTTTGGTCTAAAAACTTCACAGCTCGATAACTTCTTTCTGGAGCGATTTCAGGCTTCGAAAGTTGGGTTGAATGAAATTCATTCAACGTGTCCTTCTCCTCGGTTTCACGGTCGTTTTGACGGGTCGTGGGCTGAAAACGGAGTTACGGTTCAAAAGCTATGGCCGTTTGAAGTTTTGACGTAAAAAGTCAAATTTGGTCAAACCGCAACTGATCAAATCGCAACAAGTTAAGTCATACTTTGTCAAATCGCAACACGTCACATCGCAATTAATCAAATCGCAACTTGTCAACTCGCAATTAATCAAATCGCAACTTATCAAATCGCAGTGACTTTGTCAAATCGCAGGCACACTCAAATCGCAACCCAGAAATAAGCTCAAATCGCAACTACAAATCGCAATCAGAATACCCAAATCGCAAATGTCAAATCGCAGGCACTACCGGACAAACCAGTCGCTATATGGTCAAATCGCAACCCACAAAACGCCAAAAGATTCCCTGTCACGTGATTTGTCAACTTTTTTCCTTTTTAAGTTAAAAAGACAAATCGCAATTTCGATGCACGAAATCGCAACTGCACCTTTCCTTAATTAACACAAATCGCAACGAAGAAAGTCTTAGCGAGACTCAAATCGCAGCGAAGAAAAAGTCACAAAAACCACTCGAATTTGCTCAAACTTCCAATATACGACTGAAACAAGCAATCCAACTACTAAACAAAGCTTATATAACAATCTTCAACAAGAAAGTACAAGCTTTAAACAAATATAACCACAAACAAGGCACAAATGAGAGATTTTTGTGCTATTCTATTCGAACCAAAGAAAACCATAAAAACTACACAAATCCGTGAACATGTAATCAAATGAACCTAACCATGGCTCTTGATACCAATTATAAGATGTTCACAAAACATATAAAACTTATGGGTTAGATCTTGGCCGAATAGTATGAAGAGATTTAGAGAGAGAAAGTGAGTTGGGAGCCTTTGTAGAGAGAGAAAGTAGAATGTGTTAGATTAGAATGAAAGGTCCAACCCTTCTCACACATGGGAAGGGGTATTTATACTTCTAACATATTTGCCCCTAGTGGGCTGTGGAGTGAGCTGACAGTGGGTAAAGACCCGACCCACTCCACGAATACTAAAATAACTTAACTATTACTAATTATATTAATAATCCTACGAGCTACTTAATGCTAATAGATCCTCGGGGTGACCGAGTCTTCATATGAATATTTATATTCCTAACAGGGTGATCCGGGCTCGAACCCTGGACCTCAACCATCTCTACATTCTCACCACACACAACATCACCAACTGCCCTTGGGTCTTCTTCGGGTTTTATCTTGCACATTTTTTTATTTAACCCAACTTTGCAGTTTTTGCTTATTTCTACCTTTAGCTTAATATCTACTTATTCATATAAGTTCATTTGTGTTTCTTATTTTTCCTGTATTCTCCATTTCATTAACTACTTTTCTGGAATTTTTGATAATTTTTCTATTTTATTTAATATTTTTTATATATATTTCTTTTAAAAATAGTTTTTAATTCATAATAAATAAAATAAAAGTAAAAAAAATACAAATCTTTTTTATAAAATTCTTTTTTATTATTTAGGATTTTTAGAAATTAATTTTGCACCTCTAGAGTAGTCTCTTAAGATTTTGACTTTCCGAGCCCGTTTAAGGCTCGGGAACGCTCGTTTTTTAGGTTTTATTTGCGTTTAGGATTATTTGTGTATTATTTTACCTTTTCATATGTTTTTTAATTGTTATTTAGTTTATGCTTTATAATTTTAGATATAAATCTCAAAAATTCCTCTCATCATCAAATCACCCGATCACAAACACAATTCACGTTTCCATTCACTTCTTTTGGAACAAATCACGACCCGGGAATAACACTTGCTTCCGGTTATATACTACTTGGCTCATGCACACACCAAGTTTTTGGCCCCTAATTAATATGTAATAAACCGAAGCCGAAATAAGACTACTGTTTCCTAACGGTTCGCTCCCGTTGACTCAGTTGTTTAAAGGGTGGAGGTAATAATAATAATAATCCAAAGCCGATGAAAGTTTTCTGTTTCCTGACGGTTCGCTCTCGTTGACTCAGACTTCAAAAAGGAAGAGAAAAAATATCCAAGGTCAAAATAATACTCCCAATTCTTGACGGTTCGCTCCCATTGTCTAGGTTGTTTAAAAGGCCGAGGATTAATAATATGTGCTTAATAATAATAAGGCCAAATTTCGACTCCGGGGATTTCCTAATAAAAGCCTCTGTCTCTGGACTCGTGGATGAGTTGTTTCGGTCATAATAAAAAGGATATTCTCCAAAATCATGTTAAATTAGGACCTTGATGTGGACCTCATTTTTATGGGCAACGGTTCTCGAGGGAAGGATTTTAAACTAGTTAGCATCTAAACTTAGTGCCTTTATTGGACTTAAATCTATAAAAACCAAGAAAAACATCATTTTTCCATAAAATACTTAGAGGAAAATAGGAATCCATGGGTTTTTAAGCTTGGTTTGGGGACTCGTGAAAAATCAGGGATGATGAATTTTATCCGTGTGGACGCTTATCCATGATTAGTGCTTCTTACTCTGTGACCCTAAAAGTTATTGTGAAATAATGAAAGTTAACATCCCGTCATATCAGAAAAAGTGCCAAAAAGATAATATATGTAATAAAATGGTCAAATGGGGCGTTTTTGAAACTGATAATTTCTTAATCTCTTTTAAAGGACATTTTGCTACTTTTCAAAATCTTTAGTAGAAAGAGGTTGAAATTTTTTGTTTTAAAAGCGTGATGTGGTGACATTGCGTGAGGACACGGCAATACCTTAGTCTGGGGGATTTTGGTATGTGTTAATTCACATACCTTTTATTTACCAAAATCGGACTCAAAAGACCAAAAATTAAACAAAAAATGCCATATATATGTTTGTTTTTGTGTTTATGCATGTGCAGGTATCGGATATGAGAAATGGACAAAAATCAAGACAAAATAGACAAAACCGAGCACGAGAATGAAAGAGGAAGAAAAGCCAAAGCCGGGGATATGATTTTATGAGTTTTCATCAGTCTCAAACCCAAAAAACTTCAAAACCATGCCCTATGGAAAAATCAATTTCATTTAACACCCTTAAACATTTTTCACCATTAGTCATTTTTATTTGCAAAGTTAGTCCTTGTACTAACTTTGTTAAGTATAAAAGACTAATGTCAAAAAAAATGTATTTACCTTAAATTAAATCCAATCCACAATCCGGTCCAACAAAAAGCCCAAATCCAATAAAACCATCAGATCCGGATCTATAAAAGCCAACCCGATCCACCCTTTGGAAATAACCCGAAGTCAAAACATTAATCACTCGATCACAAACACAATTCACGTTTCCATTCACACTTCTTTTGGAACAAATCACGACCCGGGAATAACACTTGCTTCCGGTTATATATACTACTTGGCTCACATCAATTTGCTTGTAAAAATGGGTCACTCTGCTCAAACAATTCATATGCTTATTAAAGATCCAAACCCGTTTTTACATACAATAAAGAAAATGGCTATCGGTTGTGAAAACCCTTATCATCTCAAGAAAGCGCAGAAAGAACAGAATGTGTTATATAATGGTAATGTGATATTTGCTGAACATGATCCTCCCACTGTTCGGGATTTTGATGAAACGATTGAGCTTGCGGAAGAGAGTAGAATCAAAATCAATCAAAAGAACCCAGAAATTAAACCAATTGATTATAACAAACTTAACATACTTTCTGGCGTAAATTTGGTTACACAATAGCAAACACCAAAGGTTTTCAAAACACCAGTTGTTTCAACAAAACCAAAAGTTGTTTCAAAAAATCTTTCAAATCTGGAACGAATGTCCTCTAGCAACCCTTATAACACAAGTGAAGCTAGAAGATATTTGGATGATCTCAAAGATAGAGTAAAAACACTTCAAAGTATTGTTGAATCTAAAACGAATCTCAACATCAACAACTGGCATTCAAGTTTTCATATTGAAATGAAAAAGGTGTTTCAAACAGAAATTACTACTCCACTCCATAACATTAGTGCGAGAGTAATTCATGTTGAAAATCCAATTTTAAAAGAAACAGCCGACTTTGTCAAGGACCACAAATCCCTGGTGAAGGCAGCTAATGAAAACATTGAACACATCAAAGTTTTAGAAAACCAACTTGATTCTCTCTTCGAAGCAGCTTTGTCAACTGATATTATGTCTATTATTTACCAAACATATTCTGTTGAAGACGATGAAAGACTTCGAGCTGAGACTTCTGCAATTGTTTCAAAATATGAAAATGCTCTCATTAAACTTGAAAAAGAAAATGTCTCATATTTTAAACAACTTGATCAAAAAACCGAGGTATGCAAGTATGACAAATTGTCGTATGAACGTGCCTACAAAAACATGAAAGAGCAAAACGATCTTTTGAAGTCTCAGCTTGAAAGTCAAAATAGGAAGGGTGAGGAAATTAAGTTTGCAAAACCATCGACTTCGGATCAACCAAAAATGTCAATTTCTCAAATGGTTCCAAAAGTTGATGTGATAATTGATTTGACAAAACCAATCACTCCAACACCCTTGCCTAAACAAAATGAAAAAGTAAAAAGTGTTGACAAAGGGAAAGCAGTTGTCGAAACATCAAAAGTGATAGCACCTGGTCTTTATAGGATTAATACCACTATTGCATCTGCCTCTACATCTCAAACATATAGGGCGAAAGACAAGAGTGTAAAAGATAATCCAACAGAGTCTAGGAATGCTAAAACAACTTCTCAGGACAACAAGATAAATCCTAATGTGTGTGCCTTACCTTCTACAGGACTAGCAAGCACCTCTAGGAGCAGCAGACTAAAGCCTAGGAGCAATACAAGGAACAATAGAGTCTCGCCTGCCCCTGAGAGTGAATGCAAGAATAAAAATGAGAAAGTAGAAGAACACCCTCGGAATTTATCGCTTTCGAATAAGAAACATATGTCATCTGGATGTAATGTTAAAAGTACTGATTCTAGTGCATGTAATGACTCTGTTAGTTTAATGTGCAAGAAATCTTTGTCAAAAAATGTCTGTGATGATAATGTTTATAATAATGTGAATGTGAATGCAATGTATGAACAGAAAGATGTTCCTCCAGGAACTAGTTCTAGATCTAGATATGTTTAAAGACTTATTGCAGCATCTAGGGCAACCACTAGTAGCATTTTACCTAGGAACTATCTTAAGCTGTGCGTATGGAAACCAACGGGTAGACAATTCATACTTGTGAATGGAAAATTAAAAAAGGCTCCAAAAGAACCAGTAGAAATCTTCTATGAGTGTGATTCGTTTGTTACCCCTAACCCCATGGAACCAAATGATAAACGGTTTCCAAATGAAAAATCATCTGTTCTTGGCAGGTTATTGAAATATGTCTTTGGATCGTCGACTCGGGTTGCTCCAAGCACATGACCAGGAATCTAAAGCTGCTGATCAACTTCGTCTGGAAGTTCATGGGAACTGTACGTTTTGGAAATGATCATGTAGCAGCTATTCTGGGTTATGGAGATCTTCCATTTGGCAATTTCTTAATCACTCGGGTTTATTATGTTGAAGGGTTGGGACACAATTTGTTTTCAGTCGGGCAGTTTTGCGATGCAGATTTAGAGGTTGCATTTTGGAGAAACACTTGCTTCGTTATAAATTTGGTTGGAGATGATCTCTTAACTGGGAATCGTGGCACCAATCTATATGCTATCGACATTAACCAAATGACCTCTTCATCACCAATTTGTCTCATGACAAGAGCATGAGAAACAAAGTCTTGATTGTGGCATAGATGTTTATCCCATCTCAACTTTGACACCATCAACAAATTAGCCAAAGACAACATCGTCAACGGACTTCCAAAGTTCAAATACACCAAAGATCACCTATGTCCATCCTGTGAGCAAGGAAAAAGCAAAAGGGAAACATATAAACCTAAAACCGTACCCAGTTCGGTGGATAAGTTACATCTGTTGCACATGGACTTATGTGGCCCAATGAGAGTTGAAAGCATTAATGGGAACAAGTATATTCTTGTGATCGTCGATGATTATTCAAGATATACATGGGTAAAGTTTCTGAGGTCAAAAGACGAAGCACCAGGCATCATCATCACCTTTCTGAAGCGAATTCAAGTCCTACTTCAAGCTCCAGTAAGGATCGTAAGAACAGACAATGGCACAGAATTTACTAATCAGGAGTTAAGAACTTACTTTGAAGATACTGGAATCACTCACCAGACATCAGTTGTTAGAACTCCACAGCAAAATGGGGTAGTTGAAAGAAGAAATAGAACTCTTGTGAAAGCTGCCCGCACGATGCTGATTTATTCTAGTGCACCACTATTCTTATGGGCTGATGCTGTTGACACTGCTTGTTTCACTCGGAACCGTTCCCTAATCTATCCAAGATTTAATAAAACCCTATATGAGCTAGTGAACAACAGAAAACCCGACATCTCTTACCTTCATGTATTTGGCGCTTTGTGCTATCCAACGAACGACAGAGAAGATCTGGGGAACCTGAAAGCTAAGGGTGATATTGGAATCTTCATTAGTTATTCAGATAACTCGAGGGCATTCAGGATGTATAACAGAAGAACTAAAAGGATAATGGAAACGATGAATGTGAAGTTTGACGAGATTTCACAAATGGCTTCTGAGAGACTCGCTCTAGAACCCGCGCTTAACCCAATGGATTCTAATCATACCAGATTAGGACCCGCACCAAACGTTGAGACTTCTGGACATATTAGTTCAGGACTCGTAACTCAAGGAGCTCAATCAACCAACAATGAACAACCGAAAACTCAAGAACTGGAAAATTTCTTCGAGTACATGTTTGATGAATATTATGGTGGAGCTTCGATAAATGCATCTCAACAACATTCCGCTGCACCCGCTCAACAACATCAACCACCACCTCCACAAGATGCATCTACCACAATCGAAGCTAACGCACCAACTCCCTCTACGTCATCAACATCTACTCCAGCAACTCCAGTAATTTAGATTGTTCTACCAAGAGTTGATGAGCAAAACCACAATACCCCAGTTCAAGAAGAAACAAACCAAAACAATGCTGTGTTAGAAGAAGAAGTGTTCGAAATCCCATTTGCAATGGATTCTGCTGAATCATCTTCAAGGTTACATGAACAAGCTAACACACATTCGTTCAACCCAAGGTACCCTTCTACGTTATAGTTGACTAAAGACCATCTAATAGAACACGTTATTGGTGAACCTTCAAGGCCAGTTCAGACGAGAAGACAACTCGCCACCAACCCCGACATGTGCATTTATGCCTCCTCAGTCAGTTTAAAAGAGCCAAAGAACATTTGGGAGGCGATGGAAAATAATGCATGGATTGAAGTGATGCAGGAAGAACTTCTCCAATACAAGCTACATGACACATGGGAATTAGTTCCAAGACCAATTGACAAACTTGTTATTGATCTTAAGTGGTTATGGAAGAACAAAAAGGATGAAGAAATGACTGTCATTCGCAACAAAGTTCGTCTAGCGGCTAAGGGATTTAGACAGGAAGAAGGGATAGATTTCGAAGAGTCATTCGCGCCAGTAGCAAGACTTGAAGCAGTCAGGATTTTCTTAGCCTATGCAGCTCACAAGAACATCACAGTCTATCAGATGGACATCAAGACGGCTTTCTTGAATGGAACTCTGAAAGAAGAAGTATACGTGAGTCAGCCAGACGGATTCGTTGACAAAGATCATCCAGACTACGTCTATAGGCTAAAGAAAGCCATTTATGGTTTAAAACAAGCTCCAAGGGCATGGTATGACGAACTATCATCTTTCTTGCTGCAAAACAATTTCACCAAATGAACAATTGACCCCACCCTGTTTACAAGAAAATTCAAAAATGACATTTTGATTGTTCAGATTTACGTGGACGACATTATCTTTGGGTCCACTAATCCGAAATATTCAAAACATTTTGAAAATCTCATGAAAAGCAAATTTGAAATGTCCATGATGGGGGAACTAAAATTTTTTCTTGGTTTACAAATACATCATTCCCCTCGTGGTATTTTTATAAATCAAGCTAAATATACAATTGAGATTTTGAAAAAACAAGGTATGAAAAATTGTGACTCTGTTGGCACTCCAATGGTCACTTCACCAAAAATAGGGGCTGATTTATTTGGGAAACTCATGGATCCGAAGAAATATCGGAGCATGATTGGTTCTCTCATGTACTTAACTGCTAGTCGACCCGATATACATTTTGCTGTTTGTTTATTAGCATGGTTTCAAGCAAAGCCTACCGAACTGCACCTCCAAGAGGTTAAACGGATCTTTCGGTACTTACGAAGAACCATTAACATGGGACTTTGGTATCCGAAGGATTCAGAGTTTAAACTAATAGCATTTTCAGATGCGGACCATGCCGGTTGCCAAGTCACAGCAAAAAGTACATCAGGTGGAGCACAATTTTTAGGAGAAAAGCTAGTAGGCTGGTCATCAAGGAAACAAGACTGTACTGCATTATCAACCGCTGAAGCCGAGTATGTGACTCTATCTGCGTGTTATGCCCAAGTTCTATGGATGAGGACACAGCTCACAGATTATGGCTTTACTTTCGATCGCATACCTATGTATTGTGACTCGAAAAGTGCCATAGCCATCCCGTGCAATCCAGTGCAACACTCAAGGACCAAGCATATTAGAGTCCGCTACCACTTCATCAAGGAACAGGTCGAAGAGGGTATTGTTGAATTATTTTTCGAGAAGACTGAATACCAACTCGCCGATCTATTTACTAAAGCCCTTCCAAAAGAAAGGTTTGACGATTTAGTTCGACGAATTGGCATGCGAAGCCTAACTCCTCAGGAGCTAGAAAGTCTTCTCGAATCTTCTTGAATTTTATCTCAAAAAGCTTCGCATGTAAATATTTTTGAAAAACAAAATACAAAATTTGAAAAACCAACAAAAACAAAATATAAAAATATAAAATTTTCAAAAATACAAAAACAATACAAAATAAAAAAAAACCAAAAATATTCTTCTCACGACATGTCTCTCGTATAATCGATATTCTGTACATATCTAGAATTGTCATTCAACAATGATACGGACATGTAAAGATGCTTGAGCGAGAGTGATGTGCTCTACCGTGTACAAGTTTTAAAATTTATAAACACGATTTATCCGGTTCTCTATTTAACACATACGAGCAAGTATACTCGTCCGTGATAGTAAAGGTGGGTAAGTCGAGATCGTCCCAAGGGATTTGGTATTTGTATTAAATTATAACTAGCTTTGTAAAAAGGGTTGTCAATCCAATTTTTTTTGCGAAAATTCAAAAACGTAAATAGAATCCAATCAAACAAAACATATACTTGTGTGTAATTCCTTAACCAATTGCATAGAGTATTCTACAAAGTTTGGTGTAACTTGTAATGATGCACAATTTTATATGAATGATTAACAATCAATGTATTATATCATGAAGAATCATTACTAAGAATTCAATCTCCTAGTTAACTCCTTTCGGCCTTATTAACCATTATGACAATTCTATTAAACACTAGTTGTTTGAAAAGCAATTCTTATCTAATAAATTTCTACGAATCCTTTCGGCCTTTTCTCGTGTTGAAATCGTTTCAAATCCATTTTAATGAGTAAATATGTTGCTTGTCACACACCATATCCCATACTAATTCGTGCCTAATGTTTTGGAATAAAAACATAAAGAAAATCATTTCGGCCTTTTTATTCTTTAAAATGTTTTTACCAACAAATTAAGCAAGATTAGATATTATTCCAACAAACTCATAAAATAAGAAATGTTTTCATGCATCACTTTTTAAGATAAGAATACTCCACAATTAGTTACATCATACACACAAGTATACCACAAATTACTCCATAGCAATCAACATAACAACACGCAAGTAACAAATGAAACTTTCATTAAACTCAAAGTAAAAATAGTTCATTGTAAGTAAACAAGATATACCTAGCTTAGGAAATCGTGGAACTATAGCAACCACACTCCTCCAATCGCCTACTATGACAAGTAAACAACTCCAAACTCAAACCAAACTATTGAGACTTAAACTCAATATCTCCTGGACGTTTCTACAGCAATACTAGACTTTCGGGCAATAATAATAAGATAGTAAGTACTTTGGTGTAAGCCTTTTACTAATTTGGGGTGTCACACTAAGCATACATGCATAGGGTCCAATATATAGTGTAAGAACACTTATTCTTCAAGCCAAAACGTCCCTCCAGAGTTAATATCAAGAAATGATCGGACTCCAATGATTAATGGGAAGTAAAACCTTCATTTAATGCGAAATGGTAACTGCAGATCTGTCCAACCGATCGGTTTTTGGACCAACCGATCGGTTCCTCACCTCGGTAAATTCCAACCGAATCGGATGCTGGTTGCATCCGATCGGTTGGATGCTTCATGCACTCACAACTTTAACTTTTTCTTGCCATTTCTTGTCGCATGCTTTATCCTTCATTTAGGTGCTGATTTCTTCCATAGAACTGGATATTTCCTTGATATATGAACATGGAAATCCTAACACTATCAAATCCTTGAGTCCTTGTGTGGTTTCTCTCTTGTCTCCATCTCGAGAATCTTCCAAATGTGCATAATCACTCCAATTCTTCGTGTTTTCATCATCTTTTCCTGTACTTGGCTACATTTACTTGCATATACACTTTTTCATGATTAAGTATCAAATACATACAAATATAACCAAATATGATGCACAAAACTAATGATAACGCAACTAAAAACATGCTCATTCTGAGTGTTATCAAATTCCCCCACACTTGAGTTTTGCTCGCCCTCGAGCAAGTCTAGCATTTAGAAAAATGATTTCAATGGTGTCGTTATCGTGGTTCCAAAAATCTAACAACCATCTCGAAGGAATAATTGTTAATTTAAATTTT
This sequence comes from Artemisia tridentata subsp. tridentata, assembly GCA_021014915.2. Lineage (NCBI taxonomy): Eukaryota > Viridiplantae > Streptophyta > Magnoliopsida > Asterales > Asteraceae > Artemisia > Artemisia tridentata. Next base: position 290,546,973 of record CP139501.1, read on the forward strand.
AATGTGAAAAATTCTTGAAACATAAACAATTTAATCTTGAGTTTGATAACATAACTAAGCACCTCACGAATGATTTTGAAATTTACTCAACACTCTTTAGGTAGATTGATTGGTAAACCACTCATTGCTCAGTCATGATTCATGTGTCTTACCATAAGCTTGTACAAGTATCAAAACAATAAAATAAAACATCAAAGAGGTCTTTTATTCGGGTTTAAAGTTACTGGCTAATGTTCAAATATTTCATACAAGAATATAATAGCTCGCTGGCGCGTATTTTTGACTAGCTAAACAACGGATGATCACTAAATTGTACCTTGGTTCGCTGGCGCGTTACTTACATAACGGATGGTCACCGAAATACGCACTAAATCGCTGGCGCGTCTTTCAACTATTCAAAAACCGGATGGTCACTACAATATTCATGCACTACATATCTTTACAAAGCCATCACTTAATCCGGATGCTCGAAAGCTAACAACGAATAAAGTAATTTGGTAAAGGGTAGGGATAAGGCATGGGAATATTTATATGATAGATTTCTACAAAATGAAAAAAATAAAAATTAAATAAGAACCAAGTTCAAATTCCGTTCCCAACTCTTTATACCACAAATGATTACTTTCCAAACTCATTCGATCGTTATTCCGCATCACATACTCACTTATTTCCTCTTAGCTCATTGGCTAATTGATACTCATACATTATAGCTCATTGGCTATATTCATTTTATTCACAGTTTTTTTTTTTTTTTTTTTTTTTTTTTTTTTTTTTTTTTTAACAAACGAAACTTTCTCGTCACCCCCACACTTAGGATGAGCACACGCTACAAAAAATACAAATAAGAGTAGCAACCTCCTTCTTCGTTGAAACAACACATACACATATCAAAGTGTGGCCAACGCATAATCATCAAAAAATAAATAGTTTTCGAACTTCAATTGAACTTGATTCGGGTAAGGCTAAGGTGTAAAGTGTAAAATATTTTTTTATTTTTCTGGATTTAATCAAAAGAAAAGAATGGCTCAGAAGGTGTAACTAAGGGTATCTAGCGTAAGAGATTAAGGCCAACAAATGGGTTCCAAATACGAGGATAACTAACCGATGTGGTCAACAAAAATGTTTTTGTAAACAGATGGCCATTTGGTGTAAATCCTAAGTTGCCTCTTATCATTTGAATATATTTTTACCACTCGAAAGTGATTTTAACCGTAATGCATAACAAGTACAAGTTCTAGAATCAACATAATCACCGGCACACTCATAAAGAAATATATAGCATAAGAAATGCTTTATACAAAAAGGCTTATATCCTCACAATTTAAGGTGAAAAAGGTTATAACATGTACTAGTAAATGTTATCGATTCCAAAATAAAATTGCTCTCATAACTTGATTAAATTCCAAAAATTTTCAAATAACCTCATTTTTACCATTGAAACAATCTAGTTCTTTAAACTATATGAATTATGTGAGAAAACAACTAGAAAATCAAGGGCGAACGAATTCTAGTTACTTAAATCCAAAGTTCTACTAAACCTAAATATTTAAAATTAAACCATTTTCCCTATTTTCTTCCCTCCCCCACACTTAAGTTTTTCATTGTCCACAATGTAATAAAAATGAACTTCAAAGTAAAGGAAATGGGAAAATTTTAGTTAAAAAGGTACTACCAGGGTAAATACGCATACGCATATTTGATCATAAATAAGCAAATGAGTTCTCCAACTCCAAATATTGATCAACAATAAGCTTCCGGTAATTCACCCCTGCAAAAATTGCAAAAATATACGAAACAAAACATACAAACAAACAAAATACTAAAACAAACAAAGTAATTAAATTAAAAACAAACCATACGTTATTAATCGTAAAAGAAAAAAAAATAAAGAAAGTAGAGATAGAAATTATTCGACACACATAATTGTTTTTTTTAAAACACAAACCATAACATCAAGACGATCACTCGTCATCGTCATCCATACTTTCTGGTTCCTCGCTGCCTTCAGTCTCATAGTTCTCGGCCTCCTCGAAAACTTTATAGACTCTGTTTCTCTTCTTCTTCTGCCGCCCAGCTCCAGATGATGAACCACCAACATCGAAACTTGAACCTACAACCTCGGGAACTCTACCATACACTGGAACTGGCTCAAGAAAAGGTGCATACCCAGGATATGGGTAAGGATACGGACCAGGATAGGGATCATACTGAAATGGGTATGGTGGAACATTTGGTGGGTTGTAGGGTGGTACCGCATAATTGGCCTCATGTGCCAAGTGTTGGAGCATCGGCATGGATAATCATAAATATAGTTATCCCTCATCATTATTGAATCTCTCCAAACATCCCTACGCTCAATATCATTTAGCTCACGGTTCCAATCTCCCCATCCCGAATCAAAACTACTCGGTGTATGTCCATAAACATTTCCCATTGGTGGTGGTGGTTGAGGTGCGGTAATTGCCGGCTCAGTCCAAGCTCCCAATGTCTTGTTCTTCCTATCCAACGCTTTTCCAAAACTCTTATCATCCCAAGTCTAACTCTCAATCGGACCTGAACACTTGTCCAACTCTTCATGCTCAAAATATTCTAAATTCCTTGCCAACGCGGTTACATAATGACCTCCACAAATATCACTCTTGTCTTTAATCCCCGGTGCTCTCCTAGAAAGATATTCGGCTATGATCCAAGACGCATTACCATTCTTATCCTCCTCTAGCAATTTCATCACCCACAAGTCAGGTTGATTACACTTATCTCTACTACCCGTCCTATGCAAAACTCCACAAGCTATCAACTTTTGCAAAATCTTAATCAAAGGGTTCCTTTACTTGGATGAATTTCTCCTAGAACACCCCGGATCACCAACTCGATTCGAATAAGCTGGAATACCATCATAGTCATTATGATACCTCACTAAGCTCACAAAATGAGCTTCAAACAACGTGTGTTCAACCTCATGTTGCTCATACAAACCAAGAGCCACAGCAAAACCTGGCAAAGTATACGCATGCTCATTCCCGCAAAACCTAAACCAAATACAAGTCTCCCTCATAAGATCAACCACTTTCCTTTCAAAATAGAAAGTTGAAAAGAATTCCAAACACCATTCTCGATACACATCTTCATTGATACTAAAAGCTCTTTCCCATGAGAAATCTTCAAACGTATCCCCATCACCAGTATACACATAAGTCATTTTCATCATCTCCCTCAACTGATTTTCACATTCATACTCCGTAAACAAACTCCAATCAATTAAACGTGGTTCGGCAATAGTCCTAACCTGTAACTTAGAAAGGCGCTCACGATAGGCATGCTTTTCTTCCTTCTTCAACTTACTGAACTTAAGATTCTCATTGCTTTCCGATTGAACATTATAGGTAACCTTGCTCCTTGCATTTCTTTGAACATACTTAGTCACAATCGGGTTAACTCGAACACGCGACGAACTTGAAGAACCTACAACATTACTCTGTAGAAAACGCAAATATATGTTATTATAAGAGTATAAGAACCAACGCTACACGATTTAGAAGTCCAAAGAGCTCATTTGAAAAAATTTCAATAAATATTAACGAGCCCTCCATCCGATCGGTATTGGCTTCCATCCGATAGGATGGAGTAAAAAGTCTGTCCCAACCGATTCGGTTGGGGTTCTGCTGCAAACGAAAAAACTTTTTATTTTTGACTTCAATCAATTTCTAACAATTCCAACTCTCTCCTAACCTGCATTTGAACACTTATGATGGTTTCTACAACTCCAATTCGTTCCTATATCGATCCATAACATCTCCAAATGATTTCTTAATCAATTCTAGAACACCCAAGAACACTAGCAAATCAAACTCTTCAATTAGTGTTCTAATCAACAATGCACTATCCTAACATCACTAATTAACAAGCATATAACATCTGGGAATCATCAATTGCAACTTAATTCGATTCAAAGTTTTGACCCAATTCAATCCGAAAATTCAATTAACCAATTCTTCCTCAAAACTTAATCAATCAATCTAATTCTTTTTGCAATTTATTCCTCTATCAATTACCCATCTATTCCTAAAATATTACATCTTAATTCGAAGTCTATAAAAAATACCCAAATCTTGACCTAAGTCAATAAATCCGAATTAAAACCTAATTAAACCAAATTGATGATGTTACTTACTTGTTTTGGAGTCATGGATGATCTCTAAACACTCCTGCAACTTCTAATTAACTTCTTATGGTCGAATTTATGGACCAAAATATGGTGGATTGTGTGTGTGTGGGTTTCTTGTGATTTTTGAAATTGTAGGCTTATATATTCAACTCCATCCGATCAGCTTCATGATCCAACCGATTCGGATTAATTTTTTGTAAAAATTCACTTTTCCTTGTAAATACACTTTGGTAAAGTTGTAAAAGTAAACTCAAATGTATTTTTCCTTCAAAAATCCCTTTTGGTATGTAAATGTTCCACCGCACTTGGTCTACCAAAATTTGTCCGAGTCTGTGACTACTAACTCTAAACAAAACTAACACTAAAAATCTCAACTAAAAACATAAACTCCGTAATCATAAAAACTTAATAAAAAGAAGTCTTAACATAAACCTTAAAACTTAAAACTTAAAATAACTTAAATGCAAATATTAAAATACTAAAATGCATAAAAATTAAAAGAAACAAACAACTAGCACAAGTTTTGTGCTTTATTCTTCAACTTGTTGCACTTGATCTCCTTCATCCTTGAAAGTACTCATGCCTTAGAATATCTTCACTTTGAAATTTTCTGGACAACTTCCGGTTTGTCTTTTGTGTACAACCTTCTTGCAAAATTCCTTCCACTTGGGCAAACAATATCGAATTTCACATGTCACTCCCCATCTCCATCTTCTTTCTTGTAAACACTCGGACCGTTGGGTCCCCACTCCAAATTTTTGAGTTGGACCGGTAATGATCCAAGAAAATCTGTAAGTTTATTAAACACACAAATATTTTTAAATGGGTTAAAGAAAGCCTCCATTGCTAGAGCCCTCTCCATTTCGTCTTCGATATCAAAGAAACTAGGAGTAACCGGCCCATATTTAGGCCTACCTTCCTCATCTCTTCCTATTTCAAAACATCCCAAGTATTCTTCCTCATTATCTTTCTCATGCACTTCCTTTACCATTTTCCCTCTAGGTTTTGGGTAGTAAGTGTGTTTCAAAATCCATCATCAATAGTCATCGTACCACGGCCCATGTCTATTATAGCCCCACATGTTCTTAAAAATGGTCTACCTAACAAAAGTGGTAATTCTTTGTCTACCGGTATGTTAAGTACTAAAAAGTCGGCTAAAAATGCTTGGTACCCTATTTGCAATCTAACATTTTTCACTTCACCCATTGCTTTTGCTATAGAATTGTCGGCCATAGTGAGATTGGATTGATTAGGTTGGGGGTTACTAAGTCCTAACCTTTTGTATAACGGATATGGCATAACACTCACACTTGACCCGGTATCGGCCAATGCATACATAGGAGTTGTTCCATTTACCTTGATTGGTAAAACAAAGTTCCCCGGATCACTCATCTTCTTAGGTAATCCGTTCTCCACAATTCTTTCTCTTTCTACCTCATCAAAAGTTTTGTCTTCTAGCCTAGATCTAGCCATCATGACCGCATCCAATTTCTTACGGTAGGTCATATAGTTATTCAACACTTCTATCACGAGCTTCTTTTCCGTAAGTTCATGAAATTTCATCTCCAAATTCTCCAAGATAGCCTCCTTTTGTTCTTGAGTCAAAGGCTAAACGGTTTGTGGTGAGTTAGGTGGTGAATTAGATGATGACGATGATGAATTATCATTCTTTGGGGTGGAGGGTTGGGTTAATTTGTTAAGAGGTGCTTTCTTCCTACTAGCCTTTCCCATTTTAACAACTTCTTCCTTCCCTTCCTTCACATAATTCCGCAAGCATCACATCTACCTCCTTTTCTTCTTCTAAATCGATGATATCAAATCTCATTTCACCAAGTGCGAAATCAAATTTACACTTAGTGGTAACAAGAAAATCCCTTCCAAATACTACCTCCGGCTCATCGGTGTTTCCATAGTCTAGAACAACAAAATCAACCTTAAAACTATGACCGTGAATATTCACTTTCACATCTTTCACTTTCTTTCTCCCGTAATCTTCATAATCAAGGCGAACAAACCCAAGTTTATCTAGCACATCCTCGGTTATATAATTATCTCCATACTCCATATTCAATTGTGCATCCCAAGCTTTGACTCCTTCCACCCCACAAGGTGTAGCAAACCTCATGTGTGGTGCATCAAACTCCTTCGTAGGAGCTCTTGTGAACACAAAAACCTTTTTCTTCTTTGATTTTCTCCTACTTCATCTACCTTTTCAAGATCCATCTTAACTTCTTCCAACATGTTCTCCAAACGTTCCAAGGAATCTCCAGAATCCTTGAACATTTCCTCTAAATTCCTCAAATACTCCGAAACTTCGCTCAAACTTTCCATCTTACTAAACAAATAATAACTATAACATAACCACAAACACAAAAATCCAAATCATTAGCATTAGGGTTAGTCATAATCGAAACATACTCAAAATGAAATCATATCAAGTAACCAACAAGTTCAAACACTCAAAACACTAAAACAACTAAAAATTGAAAAATTTTGAAAATTTTACCGACGCATCCATCTGATCGATATCCATATCCATATCCATCCGATCGGATGGTTAATTCGTAAAAACCCAAAATGGCCCAGCCGAATCGGATGCGGGCAACATCCGATCGGTTGGGTCGGAAAAAAAAAAAAAAAAAAAAAAAAAAACTCTAATTAACTTTAATATAATAACTAAGAAATAAAATTAATTATCTAGAAAAAGTTAACCCATAATTAATAACTTTAAATAAAACAAATTAACTCAACTAATAACTAATATTAAGTAACAATATAAATGTAAAACTCTTAAGCTACTTTAAAATATAAAATTAAAACTACTTACTAACATTAAATAATTTAATAAAACATTAAATCATATATTAAATACTAATCCTATGATTATCATTAACTTCTACTTAAACATATAATTAAAATTATCTATTATTAAACTTAAACAATCATTAAACTATCATTTAAGACTAAAGAAAACAGAAAAATAACAAAAACAAAAAACTTTTCCGAGAGCTCCAACCGATCGGATGCTAATCCATCCGATTCGGTTGGACTTAAAACCAAACTTTTTTTTACTTTTTAACACAAATTTTCTAAATCAAAACTTATAAAATTACAAACAAAAATCAAAACAAATCAATTCAAATCCATTCAAATCAATTCAAATCCCCGGCAGCGGCGCCAAAAACTTGATGTGCTCTACCGTGTACAAGTTTTAAAATCTATAAACACAATTTATCCGGTTCTCTATTTAACACATACGAGCAAGTATACTCGTCCGTGATAGTAAAGGTGGGTAAGTCGAGATCGTCCCAAGGGATTTGGTATTTGTATTAAATTATAACTAGCTTTGTAAAAAGGGTTGTCAATCCAATTTTTTTTGCGAAAATTCAAAAACGTAAATAGAATCCAATCAAACAAAACATATACTTGTGTGTAATTCCTTAACCAATTGCATAGAGTATTCTACAAAGTTTGGTGTAACTTGTAATGATGCACAATTTTATATGAATGATTAACAATCAATGGTTTATATCATGAAGAATCATTACTAAGAATTCAATCTCCTAGTTAACTCCTTTCGGCCTTATTAACTATTATGACAATTCTATTAAACACTAGTGGTTTGAAAAACAATTCTTATCTCATAAATTCCTACGAATCCTTTCGGTCTTTTCTTGTGATGAAATCGTTTCAAATCCATTTTAATGAGTAAATATGATGCTTGTCACACACCATATCCCATACTAATTCGTGCACAAACGTTTTGGAATAAAAACATAAAGAAAATCCTTTCGGCCTTTTTATTCTTTAAAATGTTTTTACCAACAAATTAAGCAAGATTAGATATTATTCCAACAAACTCATAAAATAAGAAATGTATTCATGCATCACTTTTTAAGATAAGAAAACTCCACAATTAGTTACGTCATACACACAAGTATACCACAAATTACTCCATAGCAATCAACATAACAACACGCAAGTAACAAATGAAATTTTCATTAAACTCAAAGTAAAAATAGTTCATTGTAAGTAAACAAGATATACCTAGCTTAGGATTACAAAAACTAGAATCGTGGGACTATAGCAACCACACTCCTCCAATCGCCTACTATGACAAGTAAACAACTCCAAACTCAAACCAAACTATTGAGACTCAAACTCAATATCTCCTGGACGTTTCTACAACAATACTAGACTTTCGGGCAATAATAATAAGATAGTAAGTACTTTGGTGTAAGCCTTTTACTAATTCGGGGTGTCACCCTAAGCATACATGCATAGGGTCCAATATATAGTGTAAGAGCACGTATCCTTCAAGCCAAAACATCCTTCCAGAGTTAATATCAAAAAATGATCGAACTCCAATGATTAATGGGAAGTAAAACCTTCATTTAATGCGAAATGGTAACTGCAGATCTTTCCAACCGATCGGTTTTTGGACCAACCGATCGGTTCCTCGCCTCGGTAAATTCCAACCGAATCGGATGTGGGTTGCATCCGATCGGTTGGATGCTTCATGCACTCACAACTTTAACTTTTTCTTGTCATTTCTTGTCGCATGCTTTATCTTTCATTTAGGTGCTGATTTCTTCCATAGAACTGGATATTTCCTTGATATATGAACATGGAAATCCTAACACCATCAAATCCTTGAGTCCTTGTGTGGTTTATCTCTTGTCTCCATCTCGAGAATCTTCCAAATGTGCATAATCACTCCATTTCTTCGTCTTTTCATCATCTTTTCCTGTACTTGGCTACATTTACTTGCATATACACTTTTTCATGATTAAGTAACAAATACATACAAATATAACCAAATATGATGCACAAAACTAATGATAACGCAACTAAAAACATGCTCATTCTGAGCGTTATCAGAGAGTTCACTTAAATGTTTTCTAAAACATTTTGTTTCTCAAAATTTCTTCTCTATGGCTTTCGTATACTTCAGTACGAAACCCGAGCTACATTGATGACTTCTGATTATTTCAGATCAGGACTCGTAATGTTAATGGCAACATAAAAAATCCTTGAGCACATGATCAAGATTTTTCAAAAAGATTTTTCGAAATCTATCTCAAAATTCTGTGCTCAAGACAACTCCCTCCAAAACCCTTAAAATTAATTTATGCTTTATTTAAGGGGGAGTATAAAAATGAAAAACAAAAGGTTCCATATTCATGCTAAAAATGATTCGTCTATCTCTCCAAAAGCTTTATTTTAATCCTTTGATATCAAAAATATCACAAAATGCTATTTTTGAGGGGGAGAAGACGTGATTAAAATGTGATCAAAAACGTTTAAAAGATCGTGTATTAAATCTCAAAAAGAGCTCTCCAAAAAGACTCAGTATGAGCCCTTGAATTGACGAAAATACAAAGTCAGAAGTCGAAAAGACTTGTCTGGGACAGTTAATAATTTCAAGCTGGTTATCCAGTGATGTAAACGTGTCTCACAAAGGACTTGTCTAAGTAGAATGTACCAATTCGAGAGATTTTCCTTGAATATGACCGGGACGGGTAATAATTTCAAGCTAGTTTAACTAGTGATGTAAACGTGTCTCGCGATAGTCATATTAACTGAAAATCAATCATTTCAAATGTGCGAACTCTACCCAACATGTGCAAATTTATCTTAAAAATGCATGAGCACATGTGAAGGGGGAGTATTTCAGAAAAATGCAAAACTCCCGAAGTGTTAACCAAAATGTGTTTTATTCATAAACACTTTGAGAGATTTTCACAAAAAGGTTTTATGGCAAGTGATCAACAAATTTAGGATAATCATGGAGTAATAAGGTGATTATGGTTAGGTTATGTCCTATGATCCACCAGAGTCGGAGGGATCTACCCAAAGACAGTTCCAATAGATTAGAATTAGAAGTCCTTAGGTAAGATTAAAAAAAAAAAATAGTAAATGAGAAAGGGAAAGAAGGGGTTGAAGAATGAAAAAGAAAAGTTTAATGAAAGGGTGAAAAGAAATAGCCCTCCATGAAAACTTAGGTCAGAAACCGGGTTAATACATCTGCTATCGGTTATCACAAGTTGATACTGATATTGAAGACAAGGCGTCATGGACCCAGTGACGCGCTGCACCACCCCTCCTAGCCACTCAGATATCTCTTAAAAGATATTCGTTTCATTTCTCATGGAGAACACTGCATAATCTATCGGCCTCTCATTCCGAGATGTGTTGATATTGAAAAGGTGACACTCTGCTCCATGCCTCCGACTACTAAGAACCAAAACGCACATTATCGAGTCTAGAGCCATGAGATTCATTAAAGATCTCTTAGAAACACTTCCAATATAATACACTTGTGTTCGCCAAAAAGGACACAAGTCACTACAAAAAAACAAGCTTTCAGAGACTGAATTTCTAGGGACTGATATATCAGTCGCTGATACATAGCATCGGTAACTGAAACATCAGTTACTGATACTTTTAAGGACTGACCTTTTATTGACTGATTGCGGGACTAAAAATCAGTCCTCGATTCAGTGACCCCATATCTGAGACTAAATTTCAGTTACTAATATGCCTGTACGGGAAAAAAATTTGGAGGCAAATTTGTTAGTGACTGAATAAGGGTGACAATTCAGTCCCTAGTACATGTACATCATATCTAAGACTAAATTTCAGTCACAGTTCGGTCCCTAATACATGGAGATCATAGCTAAGACTAAGTTTCAGTTACAAATATGTCTACACAATAAAAAGGTTTGGAGGGAAATTTTTTAGTGACTGAATTTCAGTCACAGCTGCGTCCCTATTACATGGACATCATACCTAAGACTAAAATTCAGTTACAAATATGTTTGCGCAATAAAAAAAGTTTGGAGGGAAATTTGTTAGTGACTGAATTTGAATCACAACTCAGTCCCTAATACATGGACATCATAGCTAAGACTAAAATGTATAAAAATAGATTAAAACGGACTAAAACGTTTAAAAACGGACGAAAACTTATAAAAACGGACGAAAACGTTTAAAATCAGACGAAAACGTATCAAAACGGACGAAAACGTATAAAAATGGACGTAAACGTAAAAAAATGGACTAAAACGGATGAAAACGTATAAAAACGTTAAAATAAAACAGACAAAAACTGATGAAAACATAAAAATACGGATGAAATCGTATACAAACGGACGAAAACGGATGAAAACATATAAAAATGTTGTTAGTAATTGTAAGTTTGTATATAAACCTATTTACGGATTGCTATTTATGTGTAACACTTAGGGGTTCACGCACGAAACCTCGGTTTATACCCCCGTGACGTGGGAACTCGAGCAGAATTCAAGTTTCAGACGTTCATAACATCTTTAGTATTCACCGATGGCTTTCATTTTGAGTGTTGACAATTTAAGACGTGTAATCGGGATAATGACATCAATCAGTTGCTTCATCGAGCGCGACATCCCTTTTAAAGAAACGACTATTACGTTCTTACCATATATAATAAGTCGTGGTGCCTATAGCAATCGTCAATCCACTATACTATACACACCACTTCCATTCAAGATAATAACAAGAAAGTTGCATATAGGCATATAGCCAATCAACGCACTCTACTTTACACACCACGTGGACCATCATATTGCCTTTACGGGTTCTCACACCCCTAAAGGTCTCCTTATAAATACTATACCATTTTCTCGAAATGGATCAATCTAATCCCAAGCAACATATCCTGCCTCGGGAACTCCACATTCAAGTCTATTATCATCTAGGGTAATTGACACAAACCAACTGAGTCGACTCGTGAGCGTTACCCCAACTCGTGACTCTTGTCACGTTTTGGGGTCTTTACTGAACGTGGGAAACCGAACGGTCAACCAACCCAAACCATACGTAATTGTTGAGTTTATCCATATTTACTTTCATCTATGTGTATGACTTGATTTTATCCATAGGATGAGCTTTGGATGTTAAGTAATTTTACATTGATATTCATATTTTTAAACGCCTCACGTATGAGTGATTAGGGATACACAAATGTCACTAATTGGATAAACGCTTGTTAGACTATTAGGTTAAAGTAGCTAGTTGTAAACACTAAATTAATAAATAGCTAGATGACAACTAGGATTAGTTTGTAACGCAAATAAATCTCAATGATTAGCTGAGAACTTAATGAGTGTAGATTAGTAAACCATTAACACCCTGTTCAAATCGGCTACTAATAGACGTACGCGTTATAATTGTATTATATTTAATCTTAAAATAAGTTACTTATGAATTGTCACAATATTTAACTTCAATATTATTATAAAATTATTATAAAATTATTATCTATTATAATATCTGGCTAAACCCCGTGCGTAATATCTGGCTAAACCCCGTGCATTTATGAGTTCTAAAAAATGTTGGTTTATAAAATATATAAAATTAGATTCTAAAATACCTCCAAAGAAAATAAAATTTCCCTCTCTCATTTTCAGTTCTCCCGCTCTAAGTTTTCCCAAAAGTCAAATGATCCCTCCATCCACATCTCACCATCTCACATCCATAAACTTATCATCTTCATTCGTTCTCTCTTTTGGTCTTCAAATAAACCAAATTCGCTTGACCGTCTCCGTTATCGATCCTTGCTAGTCACCACCCAAAGTCGTTAGTCACATCCTCACCAGTCAGCCACCAGACCATGGCGATTCATAATCATCACTCCCGATTTTATGTCATATATTCATAAATAAGGTATTGTAACGTGTTATATATTTAATTTAATCATCAATTTGAGGTCTTTATGTGTCAATTTCGTGTTTGGTTTTTTTTTTTTTTTTTTTTTTTTTTTTTTTTTTTTTTTTTTTAATAAATTCACAAAACCTTTTCCTTTTATTGGAGTTTATTTGAAGAGGCTGTTTAAGGTTCTTTGTTGTATCAGTTTGCTGGTGAACCTAATTTTTGGGCAACTTATTTTGTCAGTTGATTATTATCACCTTAATCTAGTTTTTCATACAGGGTTTTTTTGTTATCACAGGTTCCATGTGGATAAAATGTCTTCTGCCCACGTCTATCTAAGGATGCGCAAGGGCCAGACAATTGATGACATATCGGAAGGGGTTCTTGAAGATTGTGTTCAACTTGTCAAAGCAAATTCCATCCAAGGCAACTAACCTCCTCCTTAGGATTATTTTGTGTTTGTTTGAATTAAATTTAAAGATCAATTATATCTTGTTTTCAAACGTGTGCCACCTATTTCTTTTGAACGTATATCACTATATAATTTGAGTCAATAGGTGAAAATTCAGGATTTCGAGTCAAGAGTCTAGTCATGAGTCGACAACTGTGGGAGCGGGTCTTGTTAAAACAGCTTTAGTTCAAACTGGGTTGACCTGCCAACTCTTTAATTTCTATGAATAAGTAGAATCATTGAATATGATAGCAAAAAGCCATTATTAAAATATTGATTTGTGTTTTTAAGTTTTTATCCTTTAGTAGAAATTGAGGAGGTTTTTGAATTTTACCTATCTGACTCGTGATCATTAGATTGCAACTTTAATACATTAGTGGGTTAAATTTGTTCCCTCCGCAGTACTGTATTGTGATTTTTCTGTGCCTGATGGCTGATGCAGGAAACAAAGTGAACAACATAGATGTTGTTTATACTCCTTGGCAAAACTTAAAGAAAACTCCAGCCATGGATGTTGGTCAAGTTGGTTTCCACAACAATAAAGCAGTAAGTAACACCTCTGTTTTGCTTTCTGAACTGTCCTTCAGACTTCAGTTATCACAGCAGAGATTGTTATCTGTTTTCAGGTGCGCACTGTGCTAGTGGAGAAGCGAATTAATGAGGTTGTTAATAGGCTGAACTGTACCAAAGTGGAAAGAAAACCGGATCTCAAAGGTACTCACTCTTTTGTACAAGATTTTTCAAAACCTCCATTTAACTCTCAGAAAATGAATTCTAGTGACAAAATTAGAATCAACAAGTGAAAGCTAACTATTGAATTTTTTTTTCTGATGTCTTGTAATTTCATTGTCCATCCGTGTAGCTGAGGGTGAATCAATCAATGCAGCAGAAAGGGCAGAGAGGAAGCTGCAACTGAGAGACAAAGTAAGTATATCTGTTTAGTTATATCTTTGGAAGTATCTAAGATAATATTTACATATATAGGCAGAGGTGGCGGTTTTAACCCGTTGACTTGGGAACTGGTCAAGGTGTTCTTGTTTACCTAGCTAGCAAAACAAGTTCAAATAAAAATGGAACCTCCGCTAAAATTAACGGGTTGGGGCCAAAGTCCTAGTTTTATTGCATCCAAGTTCCAACCTCTAAAGTGATTTTTTATTAAAAGTATTAGATTATCTGTGAAATAATGTAGTACAACTGTAATCAAATGTTGACACCATTCATTTGTTAATTAGTTAAGAAGGTTATAGAAGAAAGGTTTTTAAGGTCGACCCGGACCGACCTGTTTTGATTGGGACAAAAGTTACCCATTTTGACTCACTGCCCGTATGCATTAATCATGGATACAGGGTTTTTACTGATTTAGTCCTTTGTTATAAATATTAGCTTGAGTTGCTTATTAAATAAAATCTCAAGCAATAACATCTAGTTATAATATCATGCAGTGTTGTAAATATCGGTCTTGGCGGCCGATATATCACTGATATATCGCTTATCGGTGGTCAACTGATACGATTTTTCACTAATCGGCCAAAAAAAATCGGTTTTGGTCAATGTCGGTCAAGATCGGTCGAAATCGGTCCAAAACGGGTCAAAATTGGCAGTCAAAATCAATCTAAAAAACGAAAAACAAGTACGGTTTCATACCTTCTTTCATTCGGATAAAAGAAAACCAACAATCACAAAGGAACTAAACCTACCAACAATCACAAAGAAACTGATTATTGCAATATCTTATAGAAAAGTTTATAGTTCTTTATTATTTGCTTACGTTTTGTTTTTATTGCAGACGAGTAAAAAGGCCTTCGATCCTGTTGCTCCCATTTACAAGTATTGTGTTTTATCAATATCTAACATACTAACCACAACATGTCAATATGAGGTCACATGGTCTTTACACTCATTCTAATTCAGTCATAAAAAGTTCTTTGCTTTCAGTGCTCCAAATGGGCTGCATATTGACATTTTTGTCTTCTATTTCATTTTCAGGCTCTTAAATATGTTAGCTTTCCTGTTCAGACCTTAGCTAAGTGTGCCAAAATGATACCTGTTATGGTAAGTTTGGCAAGTACTTATTAGCACTCCAAATAAAAATGATTTACGGCTGACAATTGGTGAAAACTGTTTCGATGAAATTACTCATTGTTTTACGGGTGTTTGGATGTGCATTTATATTGATTAGATCAACTTAAATTTGGAATAAGCATTTTCTAGTGCATTTGTAAAAGTGATCATGATTATACCACCCTGTTAATCGTGTAATCTCTAGTGTTGTAAATACAATGGAGTTCACTTTGAGGAGTTTATGAATTTACCTGTCATTTTTTTGGATTAGAATTCACTGAAGTGACTTCTTTCATGATTATTTTGTGTGCAGATTTGGGGAACCATAATTATGCAAAAGAAGTTCAAAGGGCCAGACTATTTTTTGGCTGTACTTGTTACCCTTGGATGTTCATTATTTATTCTCTTTCCGATAAATACTCGAGTCCTCTGCAATGAGTATAATTTCACTTCAAGTTTGTTATAAGTTCATTAAACTTTAAAATACCCTAAGAATGAATGATAAGATATGTTTGTTACAATTATAGGGAGCAAGCGAGTTAAGTCCTTATCGCAAAGGAAGGGAGAGTACAGTATGAGGTGTCTCTTTGATGTTTGGTTATCTAGGGTATGACTTACTTCCTTTATATATCCATGCCACTTAACACATGATGAAACCAGTTCAAGTATGTAAAAAAATGTTAGGCAGAAAAAAATCAAGCAATGGGTTTGTTTAGTGTGGTTGGGTCAAATATGATATTGGGTGCAACTAGTTTTTAATTTTGTTTTCGTACCTTCGATCATGTTAGGAAAATATTTGTAAGCATAAACAGATAGCTCTTGATAAATTAAAAGATGAAGGAACGACTCAGATTACTACTGTATGGAGCACGAGGTTGAGAGACAAGCCATAAAAAGTGTTTGTGGCCGAAAGAAGACAATACAGTCAGCATGGGTGGGAGGTGGGTGTTGGCTAGTGATGAAGAAAAAAGATTATTGGATGAAACAAGCAGCTGAATCATCTCAACAAACTGACTCAACACCTAAACAAAACTCGACTGAGATTAATGAATTGAGAGCAAAGGTTAGTGAACTTGAACCGTATAAACGTAATTATGAGAAATTGGCAAAATTCTTGAGTCAAAAATTTCCAGACTTTGAGAGCACAATAGACTCACCAAATACTACTGAAGGTGATGGTAACGGTGATGGTAACGATGATGGTAACGATGATCCATTCACCGATAGTGATATATAGGACGTTCAAATTTATTTCTATTGAATTTGGTTTTATTTTTAAACATATTGAATTGTAAACTCTTGTTATTTGGATTGGTGATTATTATGCTTTAAAGAAATATTGTTATTATTATTGTTTATGTTTTGGATTTTTATATACTATTGTAAGGGGTCATGTATGCATTGTGAATGGGGACCGAATTAAATTGTATTTGCTACTAACTTTTAATTTATAATAGAAATATAATGGAACGACGCCATCATATTGGAGACTGATTTGAATGTTATTTTGTATCGATTAACATATATTTTGAAACTAATTTTCAGTCACTAGAAAAACAAATTAAGGACTAATTCATCTGTTTTTTGTGACTAACAATCAGTCTTTAAAGCCTTTCATCGGAGACTAATCAGTTTTTAAATCATATTATTAGAGACTGATTTGGTACGGTAATCTACAAAACAACGAAACGTATTAGGGACTATAAACAATGTTTATGGACTAATTTTCAGTCCCTAAATCCATGTGTTAGTAACTGATCTAACATAGTATTGGCGACTGACTTTTCAGTCGCCGATAATAGGCATTGGGGATTGAAATAACATGATACCAACCCATAGAAAGAAGGACTGACTTTTTTATTTTGGAGACTGATCTCTGGTCCTCGTTGGTTCGATACAACAAGGACTGAATTTCAGTTGATAACGTCACTTTCCGTAACTAAGCTGTTGTAACTGATTAGTGACTAGCAATATCAGTCCTTGATAGACCATTCGTAACTGATCATGGTGTATCGGAGACTGATTTTTCAGTCTCTGAAAGCCTGTTTTTTTGTAGTGAGTTGTAAGAGTCTTAATGAGATCTAAGGATCTTGCCTTGTATCATGATGGTTACATCCTTCAAACGGTCTACAGTCATGAAGTGATACCCCGGTATACTTCAGCGGCTCACAACGGCCATGGTAAAGATTAAAGAAAGTTTGCACACTATGCTGTTAACAATCTCGAAATCAGAACCTGTAAGTGCCGGACGATTTATTGCTAACTGTTTTATGCAGGTACTGACGAAAGTCCATCAACCATCATTATATATCTCAACATCCACATCTCCTCATATTCATACTTATGAAGATCATCCTCAACAAAGCTCAAGTGAAAAAAGTTCAAGGCAAAAAGATCAAGTTAAAGACAAAGTGATATGACTAAGTCAAGAAGCTAATCAAGATGTCAAGAACAAGTTCATGTATCAACAGAGGAAGACATAAGTATGAATATCAAAGTATTATCAAGAAGTATGAGTATGATGGAAGAGACGACGCTGCAAACATGTGAAGATATTGATCAAAGGCAAGAAGAACCAAAAGAAGATTACTTTGAAGATCATAAAAGCATGAAGGAACAAAAGATTCAAGACTATTCTACAATGACACACAAAACTCAAGACAATGAAGACAAAAGACCTAATCACAAGGAGCATCATTTGAATGACCATCCCTTAGGGGGAGATTGTTAGCTTTTATAAAAAGTGATGGTCATTTGTCGTGTATTAATATTATTGTAAAAGTGTCGTTGTATAATTATTAGAATAGTCTATGGGCTTTTAGTTAATCTAATAGGTTAAGATTTAGACTAAAGAAAGCCCAAGCCCATCTATTTGATGAAAACTATAAATACCCTCATCCTCCTCATTTTATAGGTTGGATGTGTGTGTGCTTTAGGGATTGTATTAGGAGATTAGCGTGTGTAATATATTTCTCTCTCTAGTTTCTCTCACTAGAATTCAAGAACCACTCTTCTCTATTTGATTCTTATTGATTAGTAGTGTGTATGATAGGATTGATTTAAGGGATAACAGTTACTCTATTAAACTTGAATAAAGTAATTCAAGTAGACGTTTACTCTCGTATTGATTATTTTATTAGATGTATTGATTATTGATTATTTTATTTGATGTATGTCTTGTTAATTTTCACATTTGATGCATCTCCTATTAATTTTCACATTTGACTCCCGTGTGTCTTGTTACTTTATTGAAATCTTGATTTGCTTTTATTGAAAATGATTACTTATGTTTTAGAAAATGATTACTTATAAACGGAATGCTGAAAACATGTGGTATGTTTTAAAACAGGCATGTTTTAGAAAATGATTACTTATAAACAGAATGCTTAAAACATGTATGTTTTAATAAAATTATTGTTGCAAATTTTTGAACTTTTCTTTGTATCAGGTGTAATTATAAAAATGTTCACGGCTACGGGTGTGCATATATGTCCGACTTTTGAAAAAATATTGATGGCTACGCGTGTGCATATATGTCCGACTTCTAAAAATGATGATAACATTTGCGTGTGCACATATGTCCATTTTGTGTTGAATATTTATTAGTGCTCACGTGTATAGATCGATTAGATTCATGTATTTATGCTTTTGAGAAATTTGTATTTTAATTGTGTTTCAATCAATATCGAAGTTTGTGTATGACATTTCTGTTCTTGGTTTGTTATAAATTTCATTATATTAAAAAACTCATACAATACATTATGTGTTCAACAAAGAAGCATTTAAACAATCACATACAATATGTGTGATGCTCAAAACAATGAGGATACAAACATCTACAAATACATAGAAGTTAATCACTAAAGTTTGTATGCATTATCCCAATCCTTGGACTCCACTAGAAATAAATTAAGAATTTCAATCCAGACCTGTAAAAAGGATTTAGATTATTTTAACATTAATAAATTAAATATTTTATGTAATCGTAAAATGAAACTAAATCCATAAGATTGATAGTCTTGCTGATGTAGCTCACAAACCATAATTATGCTTTTGGTAGAATAACCGATGCTTGAACCTGCCACATATCCTCCTTTAATTGTAACATTGAACAACTGCACCATTTAACCCTTCACAGCAGGATCACGACTCTCTTTCAAACATAGCCTAATAGTAAAATATTTTAAAGAATGATGTGTTCTTTTTTTTTTTTTTTTTTTTTTTTTTTTTTTTTTTTTCTTTTTTTTCCTTTCCTCTTGAAAGTTTTAAGTAATGGGTCCCCACATTTGTCAATATTTTATTCTTTACGTGGAAGTTGTATATTTCTTTTCTTTTTTCAACTTGACTTGTATATTTCATTAAGTAAAATTTTCATTTACAGCCCTCAACTTTACCGAGTTGATAAGTAAATTAATTTGTTTCTGACTTATACCCTAGCTTAGACTCAAAAAATGTTTTGAGCACTTTTTTACGTAGGAACACGGTCTAAAATGAACAGCTTAATTATAAACCACTTATACAAATAACATCAATGCTATATGATTTTTAATTTTTTATAATTTTCACCAAGCCACGAAGCAGTTTTTGTAATTTACATTTAAATTAATCGATAGCCGAACTAAAAATATTCCACATGGATGCCAATTTGAAGTTTTGAACAATACACGAATTATTCAAAATATAAAAATGTTTACTATTAAAATTTTAATAGTTGATAGGTGTAATCAAAAAGGGTTTGTCAGTAACTTAATTCAAACGGATGCATTTAGTTGAAGAAAAATAGAAATGTTTTTCAAAAAAATAGAAATCATGTTTTAATTGATTATTTATTTATTTATTTATTTATTTAATTCTTTCTTTCACAAAATTGAATTTTCCTATTTCCAACATATTAAAGAAAATTACAAAACATATTTTTAATGTTTTATGTAGCACTTGTTTACTTTGTAATCCAACCCTTCATTCCCTTATTTTAAATAAATAAAAAAAATTAACTAAATGTATTTTTAAAATTTTCAACATTCTTGGAATTGAAAGATAAAAATCACCTACAAATATCTACAAAAGAAAAATAAAAAAGTTTTAATCAACTAAACGCACCTAAGTTTTATATAAATTCGAATTAATGATTTAAGATTTATTTCAAACAAAAACACGTTAAAAACTCTATTCCTTTATTTTGCATTTTTCAGCACTCATGAGATTCACTTTATTTTTTCCTCGTTTTCTCCTAAAAAACAAACTATACTCGATCTATACTTGGTATATATCGAAAATCCTAGAATTACTAATAAATTTTACAACAACCATACATTCTGTTAACCTTTGTATAAGAACATATTAAAACTCATTCCACCAAATAATTATTTCAAATTTTGGTTTTCCAAATGAAAAAAATTGTCTCTATGTATGGCAAATTGAATAAGACAGAAAAAACATTGATATGTTCAACCATAAAATAAGTACTAGAGATATTTAGTTACCGCCATGTATAACCATTAGTGTGATCCTGCTGGTAAGGGTTAAGCGATGTTGTTGTTCAACGACTCGACATTTATATGGCTGCAGATTAGGGGACATTTAATGTGATCCTGCACATTTGTTAGACCGTTTCTCAACAACCGGACCGACAACTGATCGAGGAGAACTAAAAAAGGTGTTCGGTTTGATGTGAATATATAGATAAGAGATCATATCGAGAAGCCGAGGAGGTGAAGGGTTTCCTCCACGGCTGCAAAAATCCGGAAACAGATCGAAGGAGAGAAATGTATATATGAAAAACCAAGAGAGAGATAGAGAATATATAGTCATCGAACTTACGCGTCTTATCATTCAATGCATTTCCATTTTGCAGGAATTTCGTGTCATACTTCTTGGAAATTTCTTGCCTATTTCATAGTACATTTTAATCTTCTTAGAAAATTATAAACACATTAGAGATCGATCAAGCCAACATATGGAGCAGAAGAAACAGAAACAAAGTAGAGACAGACCAACATTAGAAGTTTAGAAGAAATAAAAGCGGACCATCAACAGCCTAAAACAAGTTCTAGATACCATTTGAACTGCAAATTAATACTCACTCACACATGTTTTAAGTTAGATATGAACTTACAAAGAATGGTTGGCGTTGGATTATATAATTTATATCCCCAGTTATCAGTTTTGTGGGTAGGTTTGATTATGGTTCTTTTAATAGTAGTGATATTTTAGTACCCGTTTGCTTGCTTTTTTATTTATATTTTGATCTGTTAGTTACGTTGTTTGAACAATTATGAAGAAGATGAAAGCTGTTAAGAAATGGACTACATAAACGGCTAACCCATGAGAAGTCTAGTATATACCGGCCGGTCGAAACTCGTTTAATAGAGTCGAATGATATCGTGCAATTTCTACAACGCCAAACTAACTTTGTACATCATTAATACAAAATATTACCGGATAAAATAATTTGATAAATAAAACAACGAACCCACACAATGACCCAAAAAAAAGAAAAAATAACTAATTGCGTGTCCAACGAAAAATATAATACGACAACAATATTTTTTTGAACAGACTAAAGAAAGACATATGATGATGGAATGAAAGGTTGACTAACATATTTTCTAGGTCTTTTCTAAAGTCGTCATTCAATCAATCATTGGTTGAGGTCGAAAGAACGAAGTGAAAGTGAATCTATCTAAAGTTGTCCGGTTATCGTTAGTTTGTAGCTTTCCAACCGTTTTATAGATAAATAAATGTGGACCAAACCAGCCAACTCTTAATGTATAACTTTCCTATTTTTGTATATCTTTGATCCAAGTAAACTGTCAACTCACCAAATTAAATACGTACGTAGGTTAATAGTTTACGTTGATTTTAAAGCTAATTTTCGCATCAATGCAACATTTTAAAAAGTTCATATCCTAAATTTAGTTATATCTTTACAGGTTTGACGAGTTAACAACGAAAATAATTCCATGCACCTTAACTCATTGTCAAAAAGCTAGTATCACTTTTTAATAACCTTGTATTTCAAAAACTTGTTACATTAAGCTAACGTATTACACTTTATGCCGTAACGCATGACAACCTTAATACGACCAAAAGTTGATGAAACAACATTAAGGCTAGTCGTAATGATTGGGTCACCATTCGGTTAGTTATGTGACAATTTTTATTTTTTACTTTATAAATAACTAATTATTAATGTAGTATTTTTTTAATTATTAATAAAATTTTAATTTTAGCATAAAAAAATAAATTGATGACCGCGGTCACCATTACGGCCATTTGATCTTAAAGAGAAAAAATTGTGTTGACGTTGACATAGCAGTGGTGACCGCGATTATCTGCGGTCACCATTACTACTAGTCTTGAGTTGACGCTAAGGTGGCAGACGTGACCACGGTTACCTACCACCATTACTACTAGTCTAAAGGGTAGATAATACGACCTAAAGCTGGACAAATGAACAGTTTACTTGATACCCATTTTAAATTGTTAACTCGTTTTAACTTTTTAAGCATTATTTTATTGGTGAAACAGTGAACAATATACTACTTCATGAACAATATGTACATACAACTAAACTCTAGGGGAGGACATTCCCAAGCACCCCATAAGATCTGCCAACATCAAATAAAATTGTCATACAATGACAATACAAACTACATACATTTCCATTTCATACAACATAAAATTCAGTACCAAGCACATATCAACTTTTAATTCACCAGTTTCACCGTGCAACTAATTAAGGATATTCCCATTGTAAGATTATCTTGCAACCCCTAGGTAGCAGCCACCTCACATAGAGCTACAAAATCCCATCACAAGTGGGCGTCACGATAAGAACAAAATCACTTGGTGCAAGTTCAATCCAATCAGTGCCTACACTTCCTTGCTCAGTCAAGGATAGATAATCACATTGTATTGTCTATCTTAACTAAGAAGACTACATCACCACTGATAGAACTCTACCAAGCATAACAAAAACTCTATGGATATCTACAAGAAATGGACTACATTTCATGTCTACAAGTTACAACCTCCAACTTGGCAACAAGATATTATCACACACAAGCATCATCCAGAACTTACTATCACAAAAGCTTCAATCCAACCACAATACTTAAAAGCAATGTTGCAAAAATCGTGAATCGGTAGTCGGGCGGTCGACCACCCTGCAGCGATTAATCAGTCAAGGCGGGATTAATCGGTGATTAATCGGATTGACATTTCCTGTAAGTTTTGTGTATTTCTGGAGACTAAACTAAAGATCTTAAGTGATTCCAAGCCTACTATATTTTCAAACCTCAATAAAATGCTTCAATTCTGATTATGAGGCCCATTGTGCGTTATAAGTGAAATAAAAGATCCCCAAATTAAGTAGAATGCCTAAATTATTATTTTTAGTTGACCGATTAGGCCGATTTTTTGCCGATTTGGCCGACTTTTGACCGATTCGGCTGATTTTGACCGATTCGGCTGATTTTTGACTGATTGGTGGCCGATTTTTGCCTAGGACGATTTTTACCACCGATTTTCAAAAATCAACAAGGTATAAGGCCGATTACCGATTAATCTGCCGATTCGGCCGATTTTTGCAACATTGCTTAAAAGATACAAATTCATTTGATAAATTAGGGTAGTCTCATCTTTCATGACCCACCCTATTTATAACAATAAAATTGAATCACCACCCCTTTCTACACAAACCAAACGCTTTGATATAACACTTTCTTATCCCAAACACCCTCTGCCTTATTAGCAAAAAGGCTCAATATAGACCCCCAAAACATACTATAACCTCAATTCTTCTTGATTTTGTACTGAAACTTGACATTCCATAACTCTGCAACTCTCATAGTATTTATAGACTTCTTTACAGTAATACTCATCAATTGTAGTCTCACATATTCATAAATAATTTGCAACACAGCTTCTACATTCTTGTGAGATAGAGTGTCTTTCATTTCTCCTTATATATGTAATAAACTGGAGTAGCCAAAAAAAAATCTTCTAAGAACACTCCATATATAATTGGTACAGGGTAAGGTAGCTATTTCTTAAATAACATGATCCCACTCATTTGGCATATTAACAGCCTTCATCTCCTTCTTCAAGTCATCCCAAATCTTTGATGAAAAACTACATGTAAAAAATAGAAGATTATGAGAATCATTAGTCTTCTTGCATAATGGGTACAATAATGTCACACCCCCAAAATTTGAATTGCAGCGGAATGAAATTCCGAGGGCGTAACGTTCTTGGATAACAAAGTACAAGGAAATAAAGAATGACCTCTAAGTGAGTTATTTTAAAACAAGCGTTTGATTTAAACATAAACGTTTTATAAAACATTAATATCAGAGTTCACCATCAAATGTAAGATTTTAATACATAACCAACCGCTAAGTAATGCAAAGAAATCTTCATCATGATGTGCGTTCCAAATTGTGACTCTAGTATGCTCCATACCTAGGTGATTATTATCGTCTAGTTACCTGAGAATACTTGCTAAAAAGGTCAACATAATTGTTGGTGAGTTCATAGGTTTAAGTAAACAAGTAAAGTACGGACCACAAGATTTCAATAGCATGACAATCACAATAAATATAACGTCATAGCCAAAAATAATATACAGTGCCCTAAGCTCATGACCCCCAAGCTCAACGAAATGATATGCAATCAAGCATAAACATAATCAATGCCCCAACTAAATGTTTGCCAGACACTCGAAAATAATCCGAATGATATGCGTCCGTTTGACAGGTTGGCGCGACCAACTCGGACGGGGGTGTCAACCCAAATAGATCTATTCATAACATTCACGCTTACAAGTAATTAACGGTTCATGATTCAAGGGGACTTTAATGGCAATGCGGTAACTTAGGCAAAGTAACAGTTTTAATACTTGTGTCCGAAAAATAAGCAATGTATTCCTACCCCGAGGGTTTTATAATAAGATACAAACAATGTAAAAACCGGGGCTCTGAAACTCACCTTAGGTAATCAATGCAAATCGAGATATCAGGAAATAAAATGAGTTTTCAAACGTGAGAAACTCTACGGCAACCTAGAATATATAAGTTGGCTTAGGATAAGGTAATGTGTAATGTATGCATTTTATAAAATAGTTTATCACCCATATATGTTTGTAACGTAATTTAGTAGCTAAAATGTAATTTCGCCAAAATATATCATTTATTGAAAATCGTTGTAACCAACTATATGTTTACAAGTATTCAAGTCCTTAATGTAAAACATCTCATTAATCATTTATTTGAAAACTTCCGACTCCATAGTGGTGTGTACGTAAAACACTATGTCTTTGATATAGCCCGTTTTAGTTCCTTTGACTCTAAAACACTTAAAATGTTCCAAAAACATTTTCCGACAACTTTTAACGAAAAGTTGTGAAAAGTAATTATATATTTTTAGTATTTCGTATTTTATCCATAGTTTTCTCGTTATTTGGTGTTCTAAAAACCTCCTAACGCGCTCAACAAATATATACGAGATTCTATCATTTTTGTTCAAGTCGTTTTGGCTAAAAATGCTTCTAAAGTGTCCAAAACCATATAGAAAAATTCTATCAGCTTTCTGTTAGCCAGGTAAAAGCTGTCAAACATTTATATTTCGTCACCACTTCATTAGGCCATAACTCTCTCGTCTTAGTTCCGTTTCTTAAGTTTTATGTGAAAACGTAGAGGGGGGGGGGGGGTTGAATACGTTACCGTTTTAAAATCTTAAAACTTGTTGTATCAAATATCCTTTTAAGCTTGTTCTAATATGAAAGATGTTTCTAACTTGCATAAGTTAAAACATGTTGTCACACAAGTATTATCAACAAGTCACACCAATCAATCACATAATGCAAATATAAAAGTAAAGAGATAAGTAAAAGAAAGCGCAAACCGAACACGATGATTTATAGTGGTTCGGTCACGGAGCTCCTCTCCGCCCTACTCCACTCCCCGAGTACCCAACTCGAGAGTTACTTCACTAGATCAACAAGCTCCCTTCTCGGCGGAGAAAACCTTACACACGTCGCTTACACTTTTTCCGGTACAAAGCTAAATACCGGGTTCTAGTTCGAGGTAGAACCAACCTAACGTCGCTTATACAATTACCGACACTAAGCTAGATGTCGAGTTCTTTTACATGGGTACAACCACTCCCGTCGTCGCTTATCCTTTTTCCGGTACTAAGCTAGATACCGAGTTCTTTACAAGGGTACAACCACTCCCACTATGTTTTATGGCCCAACATAGAAACCTTGTGTTTTATGACACAAACACATAAACCATCTAATTTAGTATGAATAGATTACAATGATGATCCATGACATAAATGGGTCATGGATATGAATGGCTAATCTAAATGAACTTCCATTGATGGGAAGCCTTCAATGGATGAAGATCACAAGCTCCCTAAACTTGTTGTGATGGATCTTCATATATGAATATGCAATCTACATGAACTTCTTAAATAAGAAGTCTTCAATCATTGAGGATGTCAAGTGCCCTTGAATCTTCATATGTTGGAATGCTTTGGTGGATGACTTCAAGATCTTCTAACCTTCATGGTAGATCAGGAAGTATGCTATGGATGATGACTCATGATCTTGAGCTTGCTTCACAGGATCATAACAAGTGTAAGCTTACAACATAATGAAAGTTAGTAACATTATGATCATTATGCAAAGGGTGATTAATATATGAATCTACATGGTTTGCTACTGATCTAAGTGTGTGAAATGATGAAGGGAATGTGTGTTCTAGTTGCTTGAAACTATGGGCAAACAATGGGCTTCTATTTATAGGGAAATTGTTTAAACAGTTGGCAGATTTGGCGGATCCTGAAAAAGGGATCCGCCCTTTATACCAAAGGGATCCGCCCTTTGTATCAAAGGGATCCGCGGGATAACAAAGGGATCCGCGGGATCCGCCGAACCTAGCAGCTAGCAAATCTTACCATATCTTCAAAAGTCAACTTGTTAGCTTGAAGATCTATACAAAATATATTACAAATCTTCCAAGATATGTAAGTGATGCATGCCATGATGTCATGTTAAATATTTCTAATTTAAGAAATAAAAATAAACATGTAAATGTATATATGTATGTAACATGTATCCTAGTGATCATGTAGCATGTATATACTGGCTTAACTAATATATGTTTACCAAGATGTATCATGTTAGTTTGACACCTAAAGTGTACTTATCCTATTAAATTTAGGAAACATGATGTACAAGTAAAAATACTTGTTTATGCAAAGGTGTAAAATGAGGTTCTAAGTAGAATGATTAGCCTTTTAAAATACTTAATAACCTAACCGTATTTTAAACATTCTAAATGGTTTGTTAAGGGTTTGATCATAATGCTACATAACAAACATGTACGAACCTGTGTTGTATCATACGAGGACTCGAGAGGTGTTGAATGTATGTTGAGACAAAATAAGATTACAAGTAACTTGTACATTTTACGTTATGTATCAAGTTAGATGTTTGTCATCAATCAAAACAAACGAGATTGCTTGCACTAATAATCTCCCCAACGAGACTGCTTGCACTAACAATCTCCCCCTTTTTGATGATGACAAAATATGTAAACATGATAGAAAGTAAAATGTAAAAAGTTACTTGTGTCCGTACTACCTTTAACATTACCTTCTCCGTTTACATCTTTCTCAACTCTTCTAGCCTATTACTTTCTCCGTTTACACCTTCCTCCCCCTTTTGTCGAAGCAAAAAGGGTGTGTCCTTGGAGTTAACTTCATTTCTCCCCAAAATGCCGAGCTTGTATCATCCCTAGTGAAGGTAAACAGACTACTCCAATCTCTTATGGTTGTTGCGTCCCCTAGGTTGTTAGCGGATCCATGGATCAAACTAGACTCTTAACCTACATCAAGGTTAGTGGTGTGCAACAAAATATATATATATATATATATATATATATATATATATATATATATATATATATATATATATATATATATATATATATATATATATATATATATGAAAAATGCATGATGAATGAAATGCATATAGCCAACGATACATGTGGGTAAGCAATGTTGGACTATGTTGACCTATCTCCTCCTTTTTTTCGAAACAAAAAGAAGATATGCGTAGCGGAATGCGATTATGAGAAATTTAAAGCTCCCCCTTGATTTATACTCCCCCTAAATGGAGTGACAAGGATATGATGTATGATGATGCATGATCCTACAAACAAATAGTTAGACTATAATATGCTCCCCCTTGATGTATACTCCTCATTGCTAGAGTACCAACGTATACGGTTCAAGGATGAGAAATGCCAAAAATGATGAGTTAGTATATGATATACTCTCCCTCGATCTATACTCCCCGTTGCTAGGGTACCGACGTATATGATCCAAGGATGAAGAATCCTACAAAATAAAGGTTAGTATAAAACAATATTTGTCCAAGGACAAGTATGTGATATACACCAATGCGTATATATGATGCATCCTAAAAAATGCTTGACGAAAACTCCCCCTTGCTCTAGGGCGTCAAGATGAACCTATAAAAGAAGAAAAATAAGTGATGCAAACTTCATCCTATGATGAGTAAGCTATATACGATCGAGCGTATATGATGATGAACCTACAATGAAATGGTTAGTGCAATATATTTTATCTCAAGGAAAAATATTATGCAACATATCAATAATCTAATCACAAACAACTTGCCAATTGTGATTGTCTAATCAAAGAAAAAAAAATGATGCAGCATACCGATTGTGATATCAATCGTGATTATCTAGTAACCCATGTTACAAAGAGTGTAATCTTCTAATAAGAATTACAAGAGTATATTCCTACAAAACAGTGCCTATGATGAGGATATGAGTGATCCTAGTGTTGGTGTTAGTTTACTAGTGATAACTTGATAACAAAAGATTGATGCAAGTAAGTTTTTCGCTAATCCATGGGGATGATGATTAGTGAAAGTGGTGATGGAATGTGGTGGTTATAATGAATGCAATGAATTCAGAAACTCTAATGTATAGCAAATGCTATAAGAGTAATAAAGACGGTTAAGGTTATGATATTATCATCTACCAAAGATGACAAATGCTCAAATGAAGGAAGTGAATACAATGATCACTTAGGAATAGAGATTCCATATACCTATATGAAAATGAAAATGACATCATATGATGAGAGTGTTGATTGGACCAACGTGTTGAGAGTGATGGTTCTGTTTGCACTGACAATGACGTGCTTGATAAGTATCAAAAAAATGAAAATGATGAGATCCTATGGTGGTGTTCCTAGACAATGAAGGAGTTCTGGATAATGAAGTTATTCTAGACAATGAAGACATGAAAGTAAATCCTAGACTTGGTTGTGAGAGGGTTGTCTGTTTTAAAAGGTTGAAAACTGAACCTAGTACCCACGGATTGGGCGGAACCAAATTTTTGGTTCCGTCCGTCTTATCCAAGGGTTCCGTGAGACCAGAATAGGTTTGGTCATGTTTTGTCATTTTTTATCAAACGAAGGTTCATGCTAAGGTCTATTTATTTATAACTACTGATTTGGTTTCACTAATCCTAGTCAAAGTCTAAAGAGACTTAATGGTTCACGTTTAAGAGGTTTGTCAAACACATGATGTGTTTTTCACTTGACGAGGTATTGGTACATGACTGTGATGTTGGGTTAAGAGGGTTTGACACACTTGTGATTGTGTGAACTGATTTCAGATGAATGGTGTGAACCTACATGTCGGTATTTGAGGATCTAAGAGATATGTGTACTGTATTGACTTACGAATGACAATGCAAGCGATGAGCTTAGCAATGTTTTTGCGGATGTTGTTTAGCATACTAAGAACTTCATCCTCGAAGTTATGTAGCTCTTCTCTATCAATGCAAGATGATCGCACGACGAGGCATGTGGTTTCCTCATGGAAGGTGTATTGTTATAACTAAAGGATGATGGAGATGTTGTTAGGAAAGCGGAAGCAACAATATGATTTGGAGAGAGGTATGTTGAAAGATATCCAAACACAAATTTCAAACCTCTAAAACTTAATCCTATTAGCTTTTAAAGCTATATGCAAGAAAATGGATCCCATAAACATATTACTAATATAAGTAGCAATAATGAGACAACAATTATGCAAGATGAGCATAACAAAGAGAAATAACAAATAGTTTGTTATCAACCTTCAAGACAAAAGTCTTAATGACAAAATATGTGAATATCATAAGACAACATCTTATAAAAACAAATAATCTACTACTAGACACAAAGTTACCACATATGATGAAGCGAAAAGTGTACCGCTTTTAGGGGGTCATTTAAGCCCTAAATCGTATTTATTTGATCAAATATTGCCCTAAATCGTTCCTTTTGTCATTTTAGGTACTTTGGAGAAGAAATCTGGAAAAGGAAGCATTTTGGACGTTTTTGGAGCATAAAAGTGAAGAAAACGACAAAGTCTCAAAAATCGGCTGAAAGTTACCTTTGACGGCGTCACATTTAACCCCAGACGGCGTCATGCCTTGGCAAGAAAAGGTGGACGTGAAATTTACTCATGATAAGCCAGTGAAAATAGCATGTGAATTCTGACGGCGTCACGCTTTAACTTGATCAAGGGCGTCACGGCTTAAATCAAAAAGGGACGGCGTCACGTTCAAGGTTCGACGGCGTCAAGCCTTGATAAGCCAGAATGGATTTTGGAAGAGCTAAAGAGGGACGGCGTCAAGAAGGTCATCCGGGAACCCTAGAAGCGGCGAGGGTGACGGCGTCACACTCCATAACGTGACACCGTCAGATCCAAAAATCTATATATAGTTTTCTAATTTTTTGTCATTAAAGGAGAGCTTAGTGTGTGGAATTTTGGGAGAAAACCCTAGGACGATTTTAGCTTCTTTCTCAAGGCTTTTTGCCTTGAGATCTTCCATGTTACATTGAAGATAAGTTATCAATTAATCATTCAATATGTCTATGTGTTGTTTGATTTTATCTTGTTCTTGTCTTTTGATTAACATGTTAGGCTAAATTTATCTTGTGTTTGCTTAGATCTAATGAAACCTAGCTATTGATTATTGGTTATTAGTGTGTTATTAGTTGTATTGGATGATTGTTCATCGATGTTAGGCTTAAGAAAACTGGCTAACTTCCTATTCGGTAACTGATTGCGTGGTTTTGCAACCTTACAACAGGTTTTACCTCTCGAGGGATCTCAAGAGGCTTACAACCCCACCAGGCAGTGTACCTGACCGATGTAGTATAGTGTAGTGGTAAGTACGGGGGATTGATCGTTCTCCACAGGGAATAGTGTTCGTTAGGTATGAAAGGCTACTCTAATTAGGCCTAAGGGTTGAGGAAGATTCTTTTTATGTTTTTATAGGTTTTATGAAAGCAAGTAAAATCTCGGGTTTGAAGGAGTGGGCGGAATTAGTTGCTAGTCAACTAACCCAATTTACTACGAATGCAAATAAAATAAAATAACAAAAATGAAATGTGGTGAGAAACTTATGTGTAGAGAAATGTGTTTACTTAGATTTCCTTACTCCCTAACTATCTTTTACCGGTTAATTAGTGTGTATTAGTCGCGTGGATGACGGGTGTATTCCTTAATACCATTCGTGGGGTGGCGTACTTACTTCCCCAACTCTACAAGCTCCTACTTCACTCCTATGTCGAGCCGGCTAGGAAGCTCCTAACATGGGATCACTAGAATTCGCTTGTGCATTAAATACAACCATAAAAACCTTTAGTACGCGTTTGGTTCATGTTTCTTAAGACGTTCAAGCAAGTTACCGAATAGGAAGTTAGCCAGTTTTCTTAAGCCTAACATAGATAAACAATCATCCAATACAACTAACAACACACTAACAACCAATAATCAATAGCTAGGTTTCATTAGATCTAAGCAAACACAAGATAAAATTAGCCTAACATGTTAAACAAAAGACAAGCATAAGATAGAATCAAACAACACATAGACATATTGAATGATTAATTGATAACTTATCTTTCAATGAAACATGGAAGATCTCAAGGCAAAAAGCCCTGAAAAAGTAGCTAAAATCGTCTTAGGGTTTTATCCCAAAATTCCACACACTAAGCTCTCTTTAATGACAAAAGATTAGAAAACTATATATAGATTTTTGGATCTGACGGCGTCACCTTATGGAGTGTGACGCCGTCACCTCGCCGCTTTTAGGGTTCCCGGGTGACCTTCTTGACGCCGTCCCTCTTTAGCTCTTCAAAAATCCATTCTGGCCTATCAAGGCTTGACGCCGTCTAAACCTGAACGTGACGCCGTCCCCTTATGATTTAAGCCGTGACGCCCTTGATTTAGTTAAAGCGTGACGCCGTCAGAATTCACATGCTAACTCACTGGCCCGTCATGAGTAAATTTCACATCCAACTTTTCTTGCCAAGTCATGACGCCGTCCCATGTTAATTGTGACGCCGTCAAGAGTAACTTTTAGCCGATTCTTGAGACTTTGTCGTTTTCTTCACTTTAATGCTCCAAAAACGTCCAAAATGCCTCCTTTTCCAGATTTCTCCTCAAAAGTACCTAGAATGACAAAAGGAACAATTTAGGGCAATATTTGATCAAATAAATACGATTTCGGGCTTAAATGACCCCTTAAAAGCGGTACACTTTTCGCCTCATCAAATACCCTTACACTTGAGATTTGTTTGTCCTCAAGCAAATGCGCTTTTATTCTAATCAAAATACAAGTTAGGGGTCATTTAATGCAAACATAAAAGTAATTACAACAAATAATCGTTCCACTTCAATCATAATAAGCACGGAGATTATATACTAGCACCTCACAAATAGTGTTTAGATACTCACATCTCTCAAGTGTCATCAAAATAAATCTCATAAATGAAAACGGAAAATATCTCTCACTACCTGTCATAGCAAAAAGATTACCATAGGCTTGGGAAAGGATCGAAAACCTCCTCCACTAGGCGTAAGCACCTAAGATAAACTATCAAAGAGGGCTTTTAAATGGGTTATAATGTTAGGTGTAGGGAAAAGGA
This sequence comes from Artemisia tridentata subsp. tridentata, assembly GCA_021014915.2. Lineage (NCBI taxonomy): Eukaryota > Viridiplantae > Streptophyta > Magnoliopsida > Asterales > Asteraceae > Artemisia > Artemisia tridentata. The sequence goes on from CP139501.1 coordinate 290,580,380, forward strand.
AAACACGGTTTTGTTGGATAAAGGATATTTTACTGGTGGCTAGTTAAAGATCTTGATCAATTACATGTACTATACAATGTTGCTAAGCCAAGACTAGACTCAATTTTAAGCTAGAAACAAAATAACAAAATAACAAAAACATAAAGATAAACATAAAATGAAACGGGATGGTAGTCCGTATGTTTTTTCTATTTTTCATTTTCTCATTTTTTTGTGTTTTTCTTGATTTTTTTTTTTTTTTTTTTTTTTTTTTTTTTTTTTTGCATACACTCTTGCCCTACCATCCAAAATAATACATCATAGGGGCATTGCATTCCCCTTACACTTGAATTTTTACATAACTTTACAAATACTAATCTAATGACTCGAATTAAGATAATTGAAAAACTTGGAGTACTTTTAAAATATTTAGCACATATGGGGGTAATAAATGATGTTCTTCCCCGTTACTCCATTACACTAGTACTTTACCCATGAGTCCCAATCGTCCCAAAACAATATGTACAAGGATATGACTCGACTTAGCAACCATGTAATCAACTAGATAATTAACTTGGGTCTAAACAAATGTTGACACAATAATGCACTAAAGATGAGTGCATACAAGGTAGGCTAAGGCGATTTGGGTGTACATTTAAGTGGGGTGTAACAAATTCTTCCTTTAAGTAAGATGCTTAAAGTTAGAAACGAAAAGATAGGCTCTGAGGGGTGTACTAGGGGTATCGTGTACTAAAAATGAGTACAACGCAAAGGGTGTGGGAGAATTACTTGACCAATGTAGCCAACGTAATTATAACAAAAACACAGGTGTAAAACAATGGGTTAATCCTAATGCCTCTTATCATGTAGTAAATCTAACTACACGAATGTAGTCTCACTTGTGGCCTTGGAATGGTCCTAACGCAAGTTCTAGAATCTAAGTGCTACCGGTACACACATCATAGCATAAATGCTTTTCCTACCAATTCTAGGGGCGAACCTCACATATTTGGGGGTGGAAAATTTTTTAGTGGTACGGTTTTTGTGCTTGTCATATAACTCCTATCCGTGAGACGCTCATTAAGATCAAAGTTTCACTCCTATATGTTGTAAAAAATTTTAAATTTGGCACTAAAATTACCTTAACAAGTATTTCTCTCAGTTTTATTACACATCTACTATTAAACAAACAAAAATCAAGCGTAATAGCATTCTCTTAATCGTACTTTTACCCTCCCCTTACACTTAAGATGAACATTGTCCCCAATGTTCAAATAACAAGACGTAAAAGCATAAAGTAAAAGAATGAAATCAAATACTCCCCTGATTCGCTCGTTGGATAGTGAAATTACACGGTTAAATCTTCCTCCAAAGAGAATGTTGAAGCTCCATGACTAATGCATCGCCATAAGCTTGATTCCATAAACATCTCCTTGTCCAAAATAACCTGTTAAACCTGAGAAAACAAACACGAAAACCTGCATAATATCGGCGGGATAAAATCTATATATAAGGATATAATGCTTGTGGAATGATAACTTTGCAGATTCCTGGAGATTATAAGTTGGAGATTTTAATAAAAACTTTTTAAAAACAAAATTTTCAAAAATTTCTGGAAATTAAATCTGACGCCGTCAGGTTATAACCCCTGACGCCGTCAGAAATGACCTGACAAAAATTTTCGTTTTAAGTTTCCGGAAAATTTCTGGAAAAACCTTTACCTTACTTCCTGGAAATCCTGCAAAACATCATTATGACTCGATACAAGCATTTGACTCAAACAAACACTAATATGTATGCTAATTTATTATTATTACGATTCATGTTAATTTGTGTTCTAATAAACCGATTTAGATTTCCCTTACACTTATCTTTTGCAAAATACCTTTATATGTAGTTAAGACGAAGTTAAAAACAACATAAAGCATTTTCACAATTTACTTTTGAACATGAATCAATACTAATAAAAATTAAACACACATACGGAAAATAAAATCAAACAAGCAAATAAATAAACACACAAAGCAAATAAAACAAATAAAGCTTGGGTTGCCTCCCAAGAAGCGCTTGTTTTTGTTCGAGTCATGAGCCTGACTCTACCCTTATTTAATGGATAAAGGAGAGGTTTTCCCTACACTTAGGATTAAGTGCGGGTGATAGTAGCGATACACACCAGCTCGGTAGGAGTATGCCACGTGAGGAAAGAGTGGTGGATGAATTATATGCTCAAAGGGGTGTGCTCCTTTCATCATAACCTTACCTAGTTCACTTTGGTCAATGGGTGAATTAAAGTTTTCTCCTAAAAAGGGATCATTTTCTAACAACTTCGAGAGACTCCTAATTGGGAATCCATCTTGACCCAATAGACCCGGTTTAAACCCATAATGTTTCTTGTGATCAATCATGAATGGGTGATGTAGACATGTAAGGTCATTTTTCACTCCTATATTGTCTTCCTCACTACAAGGCCTAGAGTCTACTACCTTAATCTTAACATTACCCGGACTACATGGTTTGATGGGTGGATCGGGACCTAATTCAATTCCTAAGTTCACATCTAAGGATGGAAGATTAGGTAACGGTTTTGGTTTAGGCTCCGGTTCATCAAAACTAGGAACTTCCATAGAACTAAAAGAAAGGTTATGAATACAAGTATTCAAACCTACTTCTTCTAGTTTTGTTTCTTCCAAAGGTTCTACTTCAATTGGGGTTCCTATAGTCTCTTCTACTTCTTCTGGGTAAGTCACGGGCGGTGTGTATGCCTCGAATGATGGTAGGACTTGTGGGGTACTTTGTGGGCTTATGTTACTTACCTCATCATTCCTTATGTCAAGACCACCTATATCCTCATCATGTGTTTTATTAGAATCTAACCCTAACATTTTCCCTAGTATCTCAAGTGCTTCTCTAGGCATCTCAACTTCTATATCCGAATCATAAGGATCATCCTCAATATTCTGACTGCTATATTCAAATTGCCCAAAAGATTCATCATGTGTTTCTTGAGATTCATCGTCATCGATCATAAAACCTAGGTCTTTTTGATCAATGTGATCATGCTCGGCTAGATCCTCCATCACATCAAGATAACCTATGTGTTTGTTTTGTACTATGGCATTACATGACAACCACTTAGGTATCTCAACACTAATGTATTCATCCCCAAACAAACTTGTTTCATGATCCAGGAAATTTTTATTCAATTGACTTGTACTAACGTTTGTTGGGTTGTCTACCCTATAATAATATTGGGCACAATCTTCTATGGCATCCCATGCTTCTTCAGCACTTAATTCCCTAAAGTCCCCATTGGCAAAATCCTCAATGCGCATTTGGTCATATTGGCCAACACGATAGTAAAAGGTTCGGGTTAGGGATGCTAAAGCGAAACTATGATGAGGGGATTTTCGGAGTAAATTTTTAAAACGAGTCCATGCATCATAAATGGGTTCATCTCGATATTGTTTGAAATTCGAGATGTCAATAGGGTAGAATGGCCTTTGTGGTTGGTGGTATGGTGGATTCGCGTACTCCATAATGGTGAACGGAAGAGTCAATGGAAATTTCTTTTACGAACAAAGACACAAAGAAAAAGATAGACTAAAGAAAATCCTAGAAAAAGAAAATAAAAATCTCACTAGAAAGGAATCTAGCGAGTAGACCTAATAAAATAAAAATTCAAACCTAAACAATAACTATTCCCCGGCAGCGGCGCCAAAAACTTGATGTGCGTGGTTTTGTAACCTTACAACAGGTTTTACCTCTCGAGGGATCTCAAGAGGCTTACAACCCCACCAGGCAGTGTACCTGACCGATGTAGTATAGTGTAGTGGTAAGTACGGGGGATTGATCGTTCTCCACAGGGAATAGTGTTCGTTAGGTATGAAAGGCTACTCTAATTAGGTCTAAGGGTTGAGGAAGATTCTTTTTATGTTTTTATGGTTTTATGAAAGCAAGTAAAATCTCGGGTTTGAAGGAGTGGGCGGAATTAGTTGCTAGTCAACTAACCCAAATGACTACGAATGCAAATAAAATAAAATAACAAAAATGAAAAGTGGTGAGAAACTTATGTGTAGAGAAATGTGTTTACTTAGATTTCCTTACTCCCTAACTATCTTTTACCGGTTAATTAGTGTGTATTAGTCGCGTGGATGACGGGTGTATTCCTTAATACCATTCGTGGGGTGGCGTACTTACTTCCCCAACTCTACAAGCTCCTACTTCACTCCTATGTCGAGCCGGCTAGGAAGCTCCTAACATGGGATCACTAGAATTCGCTTGTGCATTAAATACAACCATAAAAACCTTTAGTACGCGTTTGGTTCATGTTTCTTAAGACGTTCAAGCAAGTTACCGAATAGGAAGTTAGCCAGTTTTCTTAAGCCTAACATAGATAAACAATCATCCAATACAACTAACAACACACTAACAACCAATAATCAATAGCTAGGTTTCATTAGATCTAAGCAAACACAAGATAAAATTAGCCTAACATGTTAAACAAAAGACAAGCATAAGATAGAATCAAACAACACATAGACATATTGAATGATTAATTGATAACTTATCTTTCAATGAAACATGGAAGATCTCAAGGCAAAAAGCCCTGAAAAAGTAGCTAAAATCGTCTTAGGGTTTTATCCCAAAATTCCACACACTAAGCTCTCTTTAATGACAAAAGATTAGAAAACTATATATAGATTTTTGGATCTGACGGCGTCACCTTATGGAGTGTGACGCCGTCACCTCGCCGCTTTTAGGGTTCCCGGGTGACCTTCTTGACGCCGTCCCTCTTTAGCTCTTCAAAAATCCATTCTGGCCTATCAAGGCTTGACGCCGTCTAAACCTGAACGTGACGCCGTCCCCTTATGATTTAAGCCGTGACGCCCTTGATTTAGTTAAAGCGTGACGCCGTCAGAATTCACATGCTAACTCACTGGCCCGTCATGAGTAAATTTCACATCCAACTTTTCTTGCCAAGTCATGACGCCGTCCCATGTTAATTGTGACGCCGTCAAGAGTAACTTTTAGCCGATTCTTGAGACTTTGTCGTTTTCTTCACTTTAATGCTCCAAAAACGTCCAAAATGCCTCCTTTTCCAGATTTCTCCTCAAAAGTACCTAAAATGACAAAAGGAACGATTTAGGGCAATATTTGATCAAATAAATACGATTTAAGGCTTAAATGACCCCTTAAAAGCGGTACACTTTTCGCTTCATCAGTAACTTGCTTGAACGTCTTAAGAAACATGAACCAAATGCGTACTAAAGGTTTTTATGGTTGTATTTAATGCATGAGCGAATTCTAGTGATCCCATGTTAGGAGCTTCTTAGCCGGCTCGACATAGGAGTGAAGTAGGAGCTTGTAGAGTTGGGGAAGTACGTACGCCACCCCACGAATGGTATTAAGGAATACACCCGTCATCCACGCGACTAATACACACTAATCAACCGGTAAAAGATAGTTAGGGAGTAAGGAAATCTAAGTAAACACATTTCTCTACACATAAGTTTCTCACCACTTTTCATTTTTGTTATTTTATTTTATTTGCATTCGTAGTCATTTGGGTTAGTTGACTAGCAACTAATTCCGCCCACTCCTTCAAACCCGAGATTTTACTTGCTTTCATAAAACCATAAAAACATAAAAAGAATCTTCCTCAACCCTTAGACCTAATTAGAGTAGCCTTTCATACCTAACGAACACTATTCCCTGTGGAGAACGATCAATCCCCCGTACTTACCACTACACTATACTACATCGGTCAGGTACACTGCCTGGTGGGGTTGTAAGCCTCTTGGGATCCCTCGAGAGGTAAAACCTATTGTAAGGTTGCAAAACCCATGCATCAAGTTTTTGGCGCCGCTGCCGGGGAATAGTTATTGTTTAGGTTGAATTTTTATTTCTATTAGGTCTACTCACTAGATTCCTTTCTAGTGAGATTTTTATTTTATTTTTCTAGATTTTCTTTAGTCTATCTATTTTCTTCGTGTCTTTGTTCGTAACCATACCATCCGACATCATGGAAGATGGTAATATCCTTAACCCCCACAACCCACCACCACAACAACCACAACCACCTCCTAGAGCCCGTACTTTAGGAGAGTATTCCCGTCCTAGCCACCATGGCTATCGAAACACCATTGAGCTCACTCAAGGAGCCAATATCACACCCTTGCGATCCGACACCATCCGGTTGGTGCAAAGCGGATGCGCATTCCATGGACTTCGTTCTGAAGATCCTAATCAACATCTCAAGGACTTTCTCAAAATCGTTGATTCTATAGACCTTGATATTGCCACTCGAGAGACGACCCGATTGCGTCTCTTCCAATTCTCTTTGCGGGACCAAGCTAGTCAGTGGCTAGAACGTCAACCCGCAGGATCCATTACCTCTTGGGATGATCTCACCACTCGTTTCCTTGCTCAGTTTTTCCCACCGGGAAGAACTACCAAGCTAAGGAATGATATCTTGATGTTCCAACAACGTCAAGGCGAAACTCTCTACGAGGCATGGACTCGATTCAAGGACTTACTCCAAAAAGTCCCTCACCATGGCATAGAACTTTGGCTCCAAGTTCAAATCTTCTATGACCATATCAATCTCTCCACGAGGCAAACCATTGACCAATCGGCCGGTGGCAAGCTACGTGATCTAAGTGCGGAACAATCATGGGCTCTCCTAGAGGATCTTGCTCTTTATGACAACGAAAGTTGGAGTGATCCCCGTGATTTGAATAAAACGGTCAAGGCAATATCTTTGCCTTCGAACAATTCAAGCACTTCTGACCGTAGGATCATAGAACTTGAAGACCAAGTCAAGTTTCTCATGAAATCCTACGAGGCTCCTAACCCTTCAAGCCAAGTGAACAAAATCACTTCTTCATGTGAATTATGTAGTGGTCCCCACGACACTCGTGATTGCATGGAACTCCCCGAACAAGCTTTTGTGGACTACGCATCCTCGCGTACCGACGAAGCGGGAGACAAGTGGTACACTTTCAAACCCGAGCCAAACCATTACGGTGATACATACAACCCCTCATGGAAAAATCACCCGAACCTTAGGTGGAAACAAAACCAAAACGCACAATAAACCAATTCTTCCAACCCACCTAATCGTTTCCAATCAAGCGGTTCCAACTCGAACCGTACTTTCAACAACAATCCTTCCGGCAATGGTAGTACCGATAACTTTGAAGGATTGATGTCTCAATTTATGGCATCTCAAGAAGCTCGTTTAGCCAAGTTTGAAGCCGATTTCAAACAAAAACAAAGCGAGATGACCGATAAGATTGACACCTTGTTGAAAGCCCTCAATGACCGAGAAATGGGAGCACTCCCTAGCAACACGGTCAAGAACCCGAAACTAAACGTCAACGCTATTTCATCGGTTTCGTCCCCTAGTTCTTGTCCACAATATTATTCGGTCAATTCCATGAGCACGTGTTTCAAACAAACCCAAGTCGTTCCAAATGACCAAGAAGTCATGACATCCAAATTGGTCAACAACATAGTTGAAACACCTCCCACTCAAAACCTTGACGAAGAATTCAAGGAGCTCCACCTTGAAAGTCCGGTTGTTGATGAGTTGGATGAGAAGAAGCTCAAGTTAGGCGAAAAAGGGACCGCCTTTGTTCAAAACAAGCTACCTAAGAAGTTAGATGATCCGGGCTTATTTGTTCTACCTTGCAAGATCGGTAATTCGGAGGCTTATGACACATTAGCCGATCTTGGGTCAAGCCTTAACCTACTTCCGTTACCTCTCTACACCTCTCTAAAACTTGGAAAACTTGAAGAAACCGAGGTGATAATAGGCTTAGCGGATGGAAGTGTTGCTTACCCGGTTGGAGTAGTTAAGGACGTGTTAGTGCACATTGGAAAACTAACCATTTTAGCCGATTTCCACGTCCTTGATATGGTTAGCGACCCTACATGCCCCTTGTTGATAGGTAGAGGATTTTTGGCGACCGCTAGTGCTATGATTGATTGTAAGGAATCCAAGATAGCGGTAGGAGAAGGAGATACTTGGTCAGTCTATGATGTTAAGAAACATGCCTATGATACTAGTGAGGAACCAACACCACATTGGCTAGAATCAAATAGGAGACCATCTAGATATGGACCTTGGATTGATAGAGACCTCATAGGACCCCAACGCCCATTTTACCTAGAAGAGGACTTTGTTAACCGAACGCATTCGGTAGAGCAACTCTTGGCTAGGGACACCGAATTGGATCCATTTGAAGATTCTCTAGTTTTTAGAAAGATGATTGATTTCCTAGGAGTTTTGCCAATTAACCTAGGAATGAATAAGTGGATTTGTGAGGAAGATGATCATAAGTGGAATTGGGATAAACCACCCAAAGATGGAGATGGGTCATGGCATATTAAGATGACATTGTATGACCCGGATGGAGAGAAGTTTGAAAAGATATATCGTACTAAGCGGACCAATAGGAAACTTCAATCCAAGCTTAACCCTAAAGACGTCCTCGATGACGAGCTTACTTACATAGGGTAGCGTGACTTTGAGTCTAGCTACAAGACTCGTTAATAAAGAAAAGCGCTTCTTGGGAGGCAACCCAAGCTTTATTTGCTTTATTTGTTTGATTGTTTGTTTATTTAATTTTATTTGTTTCCGTATGCATTTCTTATTCTTTTTGTTTACTGTTCATGTCTCAAATATAAATTGTGAAAATGCTTTATTTTGTTTTTAACTTCGTCTTAACTACATATAAAGGTATTTTGCAAAAGATAAGTGTAAGGGAAATCCAAATTTGTTTTTAAGAACAAGATTGAACATGAACGATAACAATGAGATATAAGCATGCATATTAGTATTTGTTTGAGTCAAATGCTTGTATCGAGTCATAATGAAGTTTTGCAGGAATTCCAGGAAGTAAGGTATAGGTTTTTCTAGAAATTTTCCGGAAACTTAACATGAGAATTCTGTCAGATCATTTCTGACGGCGTCAGGCCTTGCAACCTGACGGCGTCAGGTTTTAATTTTCTGAAATTTTTGAAAGTTTTGTTTTTCTACCGGAATCATAAAAAGTTTTTATTAAATCTCTAACTTATAAACTCCAGGAATCTGCAAAACATTCATTCCGCAAGCATTATATCTTTAATTGTTTTATTTCTAAGTCTGGAATTACACCTAGTTGTGAGTTGTCTTTGTTCGGTTTGATGCTTTGGTTTTTCTTGTTTGTTTTCTCAAGATTAACAGGTTATTTTGGACAAGGAGATGTATGTGGAATCAAGCTTTTGGCGATGCATTAGTCTTGAAGCTTCTACATTACCTTGGAAGAAGATCTAACCATGTTACCTCTTTATCCACCGAACGAATCAGGGGAGTATTTGATTTCATTCTTTTACCTTTTCACTTTTACATCTTGTTATTTGAACATTGGGGACAATGTTCATCTTAAGTGTAAGGGGGGGTAAAAGTACGATACTTTAGAGAATACAATTACGCTTGATTTTTGTTTGTTTAATGGTAGATGTGTAATAAAACTGAGAGAAATACCTGTTAAGGCAATTTTAGTGCCAAATTTAAAATTTTTTACAACATATAGGAGTGAAACTTTGGTCTTAATGAGCATCTCATGGATAGGAGTTATATGACTAGCACAAAACCGTACCACTAAAAATTTTTCCACCCCCAAATATGTGAGGTTCGCCCCTAGAATTGGTAGGAAAAGCATTTATGCTATGATGTGTGTACCGGTAGCACTTAGATTCTAGAACTTGCGTTAGGACCATTCCGAAGCCACAAGTGAGACTACATTCGTGTAGTTAGATTTACTACATGATAAGAGGCATTAGAATTAACCCATTGTTTTACACCTGTGTTTTTGTTATAATTACTTTGGCTACATTGGTCAAGTAATTCTCCCACACCCTTTGCGTTGTACTCTTTTTTAGTACACGATACCCCTAGTACACCCCTCAGAGCCTATCTTTTCGTTTCGACCTTTAAGCATTTTACTTGAAGGAAGAATTTGTTTACACCCCACTTAAATGTACACCCAAATCGCCTTAGCCTACCTTGTATGCACTCATTTTTAGTGCATTATTGTTACAACATTTGTTTAAACCCAAGTTAATTATCTAGTTGATTACATGGTTGCTAAGTCGAGTCATATCCTTGTACATATTGTTTTGGGACGATTGGGACTCATGGGTAAAGTACTAGTGTAATGGAGTAATGGGGAAGAACATCATTTATTACCCCCATATGTGCTAAATGTTTTTAAAAAAAGTACTCCAAGTGTTTTGATTATCTTAATTCGAGTCATTAGAATAGTTATTTGTAAAGTTATGTAAAAGTTCAAGTGTAAGGGGAATGCAATGCCCCTATGATGTATTATTTTGGATGGTAGGGCAAAAGTGTATGCAATTAAAAAAAAAAAAATCAAAAAAATCAAGAAAAATACAAAAAAAATGAGAAAAAAAAAAAACATACGGACTACCATCCCGTTTCATTTTATGTTTATTTTATGTTTTTGTTATTCTATTTTTAGCTTAAGATTGAGTCGAGTCTTGGCTTAGCAACATTGTATAGTACATGTAATTAATCAAGATCTTTAACTCGCCACCAGTAAAATATCCTTTATCCAACAAAACCGTGTTTTCCTTTTCCTACACCTCACGTTATAACCCATGTAAAAGCCCTCTTTGATAGTTTATCTTTGGTGCTTACGCCTAGTGGAGGAGGTTTTCGATCCTTTCCCAAGCCTATGGTAATCTATTTGCTATGACAGGTAGTGAGAGATATTATCCGTTTTCATTTATGAGATTTATTTTGATGACACTTGAGAGATGTGAGTATCTAAACACTACTTGTGAGGTGCTAGTTTGTAATCTCCGTGCTTATTATGATTGAAGTGGAACGATTATTTGTTGTAATTACTTTTATGTTTGCATTAAATGACCCCTAACTTGTATTTTGATTAGAATAAAAGCGCATTTGCTTGAGGACAAGCAAATCTCAAGTGTAAGGGTATTTGATGAAGCGAAAAGTGTACCGCTTTTAAGGGGTCATTTAAGCCCTAAATCGTATTTATTTGATCAAATATCGCCCTAAATCGTTCCTTTTGTCATTTTAGGTACTTTTGAGGAGAAATCTGGAAAAGGAGGCATTTTGGACGTTTTTGGAGCATAAAAGTGAAGAAAACGACAAAGTCTCAAAAATCGGCTGAAAGTTACCTTTGACGGCGTCACATTTAACCCCAGACGGCGTCATGCCTTGGCAAGAAAAGGTGGACGTGAAATTTACTCATGATAAGCCAGTGAAAATAGCATGTGAATTCTGACGGCGTCACGCTTTAACTTGATCAAGGGCATCACGGCTTAAATCAAAAGGGGACGGCGTCACGTTCAAGGTTCGACGGCGTCAAGCCTTGATAAGCCAGAATGGATTTTGGAAGAGCTAAAGAGGGACGGCGTCAAGAAGGTCATCCGGGAACCCTAGAAGCGGCGAGGTGACGGCGTCACACTCCATAACGTGACGCCGTCAGATCCAAAAATCTATATATAGTTTTCTAATTTTTTGTCATTAAAGGAGAGCTTAGTGTGTAGAATTTTGGGAGAAAACCCTAGGACGATTTTAGCTTCTTTCTCAAGGCTTTTTGCCTTGAGATCTTCCATGTTACATTGAAGATAAGTTATCAATTAATCATTCAATATGTCTATGTGTTGTTTGATTTTATCTTATTCTTGTCTTTTGATTAACATGTTAGGCTAAATTTATCTTGTGTTTGCTTAGATCTAATGAAACCTAGCTATTGATTATTGGTTATTAGTGTGTTGTTAGTTGTATTGGATGATTGTTTATCTATGTTAGGCTTAAGAAAACTGGCTAACTTCCTATTCGGTAACTTGCTTGAACGTCTTAAGAAACATGAACCAAATGCGTACTAAAGGTTTTTATGGTTGTATTTAATGCACAAGCGAATTCTAGTGATCCCATGTTAGGAGCTTCCTAGCCGGCTCGACATAGGAGTGAAGTAGGAGCTTGTAGAGTTGGGGAAGTAAGTACGCCACCCCACGAATGGTATTAAGGAATACACCCGTCATCCACGCGACTAATACACACTAATTAACCGGTAAAAGATAGTTAGGGAGTAAGGAAATCTAAGTAAACACATTTCTCTACACATAAGTTTTCTCCACATTTTCATTTTTGTTATTTATTTTATTTGCATCCGTAGTAATTTTGGGTTAGTTGACTAGCAACTAATTCTGCCCACTCTTTCAAAACCGAGATTTTACTTGCTTTTATAAAAAATATAAAAACATAAAAAAGAATCTTCCTCAACCCTTAGACCTAATTAGAGTAGTCTTTCACACCTAACGAACACTATTCCCTGTGGAGAACGATCAATCCCCCGTACTTACCACTACACTATACTACATCGGTCAGGTACACTGCCTGGTGGGGTTGTAAGCCTCTTGGGATCCCTCGAGAGGTAAAACCTGTTGTAAGGTTGCAAAACCCACGCATCAACATAGCATCAAGACAAATAATCATAGCATGACATTGTTTAAGATACTATATTGTAAAATTGTTTTGAAGTTAGGCTTAGTCACTTAAGCATACTTACCCATTAATTAACACAATGATCTATGTGATTAATAAAACAACTTCTAAGTGTTTATCATACCAAAAATCACTTAGACATATAGGTGCACACATGGCAAATAAAAGTAATGAAACAACAGGTTCATGCAAATGATTCTATCATTTTAGAAGCATACATCATTTTGGCTATCCTACGAAAAAGCTCAATGAATGTCAACTAAAGACAAGAGCTATCTAACACCATGTATTAACAATGACATATCGTGAGTTAATAAGAACCATGTTAATCTTGTGAAATATCATATAACAAGTATCATGCAAATTATGTTAACATCTAGTAGCATGAAACATATATAAGCATGCAGAGAAAACCTTTTGAAGGTTTACACATTTGACTATCAATCATGATAATGTCAAGATACTAAATCATATCAAACAAATAACATGTAATCAACACATGTAAGTGTAATGCAAGTAATTTTAAAGAAAAATCACATCTACTACTTGTTTGATTAATATTCCTAAGACAAGATAAACTATCATCTTTTAATACTTACTTTAGGCAAGTATAGGAATACAGATTTTTCAAGTTGGAGAATGAATATGAGACTATTACTAGCGGTGCTCAATTCAGGCTAAATACGACCATTTTTATGGGTGATTCCACATACCCAACTTCTCTGCTGGAAGCAATTTAACCGCTAGGTTAAATTGAGTTTATAGTGCAATAAATTCTCCAGTAGTCATTCTCATGTCTGAAAGATAGGTATTCCTATTTTTGCCTATCAAAGTATATAAAATATGATAGTTTACCAATTACTTGGCTTAATGAGACTCAAACGTGATGAGGATGTCATGTTATACATGTAAATTTGACAAATATGTGTCAACAGATTTTAATCTTTGTGTTTGGAATCTAAGGTTGAATTATCTAAAGGGTGACATCCTTTGAGTTGAGTTTTAAGTATGAGTTATGCAAGTGATTTGATCATCTAAGATCAAGACATGTGCTTGTGTGTGGTAATGGGATATGTCAAGAATGTTCTGAAGAAAGTTCTTTGGAATAAGAATCTAAGTAAAGTTACCAACTTTAATAGATCTTGTGTATGCTCTAGAGATGTGTAGGATACACACAAGGTTTGAACTAGATTATGTACGCTTGAAAGAAGATAGATACATAAAGTATCTTTCAACAAGTAAGGTTATCATGCTTCTGAAAATAAGTACGATGAGATGAGGGAGATATGCTAGTTCATGGAACTTGCAGATGAGATGTAATGAAATCTCTCGTAACATAACCATTCATGTTGCAAAGAGAGAATGATTCATAGGATATACATTATCCTAAACGCATGATTTCTAAGGCATGATGCTTTCCCAAACATCATGTTTTCCTAAATGAAGCCAAAGTGTTTTGATAGTCCTAAATAAACTTAGAGATGACATGAAGAATTCACTTGAGTTTCTTATGTATACTCCTCAAGAGTCATTGTTACTTTGGGTGCATGAGGTTGTCTTTGAGAATTTGCATTTTAACATATGTTGTTAAAATATTGATTTGAGACTAAGTAGAAGCTTGGTGACGAAGTATTACTAATACTTTGATTACTTGTGAAAGTTTGTACTACTTAAACCTAGTGTAAATGATTGTGAGCTTCAAGCTCATTTGATGTTGAAGGTTCTAATCCTATAGGTGGTGGTAAAGTATGGTCGAGTTGATTCAACGTGTATTCGATTTGGTGTGAGTATTGGACTAAGGGCTTTTTGAGCAATACACTCAATGGTATGAATTATGGTGTTGTAGGGGTTTGTTGAAGACAACAAGGATGGAGACTAATTTTTGTGATCCATTGGTTGGTATAGCTAGTGGGTGATTTGAAGCTTAAGGCCTGAGACATATCACAGAGGTAAATGTGATGGGATGATAGTGAAAGTACAAGTGCACTTAGGTAAAAGTTGAAGATGACAAGAATGGATACTGATTCTCGTGGTTTACTAGTGGATGAAGTGCTAAGTTATGTTTGTGAAACCCAGGGACTAAATGGGATGAAGAACAAATGTTCTAGTCATGACAGGATAAGTGTTTTAACATACGTTGTTAAAATACTTGTGAGTTGATTGTTTCGGATATGACTTTTAATGACTACAATCGTAAGTCAGATATAATTAAATATTTCAGACGAAATACTTATGTTGTTAATCCTACCTGGAGAAAAGGATGACAAGACTTGATAATTACATCTATAACCTAAGTGTGAGTTATGACTTGATGTAAATCTTAATTGTCTTGAAAGATGACATGTTAACCAAGTAAGGCAACATATGTGAATATTGGACAATATCTATAGTTATCAGTTGGACTTGTGATCTATGATATTTTTGCCAAAAGTAAGTTCGGACTTGTTAGGAGGTTGTCATTTTACAAATCAAGCTAATGGATAAGTAAAGGACAAGTGGATGCAGTGAATGTGTGTAATGATCACAAATGATCAGTGGTCCATGAATTGCAAGGAACAAATTTCCGGATTCCTTCCTTTATGGAGAAAGGTGTCACGGATCCCTTTTTGTGAAGTTTGAAGTTATGATTAGAGATGATTTTCCTATAGGTGCAAGTGAAATGTTCTAATCCTAATATGAGTAAATCATCAGTGAAAAGAATCCTAGTGAAGAATGTGAGTGATCTTGAGTGAGGAATTTAAATGAAAGTTTGAAAAACTAGCTGTTATCTTGGCGGATCCAATTGACAACAAGTGCGGATCCCATATTTAGGTTCCGCAGAATCTGCTGGGTGAGGAATAGCGGAGCCAAAGTGCTCAACAGGCGGATCCAAAATTTGGGATCCGCCATATCCGCCGATCAGAAATGCTAATTCTAACAGAGGATATGTCATATTTTTCGTTACTCGTTCAAATTACGAAAATTCTCCTAAAACAAATGTAACAACTAATATGTGATAGAATAAAACTAAAAATGCAAGTTCTAACACAAGTTTCCACATAGATCAATCTGATGATAATAACTTACCATAAATGGATGTTAAGCTAAACAGTGGCTTAAACATGGAAACTTGATAACATCAAAATGTTATCATCCTGCATGACATGGTTAGTATACATGAACATTCAAAGGTAAGTTTCTATCCTATGACAAGACAAAATCATTAAACATCATGATTAGAAGCAAATGTACCAATCACCATTTTCACAAATACTACATGTTTACACATTTTAACATTTGAGCTAAAGTTTGTGCAAGACAATACTTTTCAAGACACTAAACTAGTTTCACTTAGTTCTCATTCCTAAGTAAGTTATTCAAGGTTTTCACATAACATATGCAAACAAAAGTATCTAAGTCTATAAGTGAAACAAACACAGTTTATCAACTTGGTGCACAAGATCTAGCAAAAGTCCTATTGTGCATCAAACAAGCAACTGACAAACAAGCAAATAATTGTCATGGCAAAACAGTTATGTATTTCCTATCAACAAATTCAATCACAATTACCAACAGGCAAATCACATATATGCAAATAACTTAGAACAGATAGTCACATAGCATAGTATAAATGAACAAATACTTTTCGTCACTTTGCGTTTAAATATGACGATGTATGCCAAGCTTGATTTGTTTCCTTTATATTACCAAATTCTTTAGTTTCAAAAGAAATCATATCAATGTTCAAAGAATACCAACTTACATTGCCCGACGTAAAAGTTTAAGTTACTGTGTCAAAATGAAACTTAATATTTTGAACAGGTTGTAGTATTTGACTTGTTTTACCTATTTCAATTTAGATTTAGGATATGAGATTATTTTAAAATGAAATTAGACTTAATTACCTTCAAAAGGATATGTGGTACGACTCCTACGGACTTACGGTTAATTAGTTATGAATTTTTGAAGTTGGACAAAAAACTGCATACTGCAGTGACGGATCCGACGGATCCTTTTTGAGGGATCCACCCTTTATAACAAAGGGATCCGTGGGTGGCTGTGACAGATTCTCCTAAACTCGTATTTTGACATAGAGAAAACGTGAAGGACTTTCTAGACTTAATATTAAACATATATTACATATTTTTAACAATATTTCTACCTATGTGACTTATCTAAACATTTCGAAGGTGATTTTTCAACTAAATTAATAGTTATCCCAAACGCCCCTTTAAAACCCGTGTTTTTCGTAAATTAGCTTTACTCACACAATTTGACACTTAATCATTTTAAGAAATCTTTTCTTTTGATTTTTCAAACACATCTTCAGGCTTGTATACAAAGTAGTATTTAACAACAAAATTTCTAAGTATCCATAGCGAAACATTTTTCATATTATATTCCGCTTCAATGGAAATTTGATACATGGATCGTACTCCATTTTAAAAACCATTTGTTTTGAAAATGAGAGCCACGTGGCTCTGATACCAATTATGAAAACGTAGAGGGGGGGTGAATACATTACCGTTTTAAAATCTTAAAACTTGTTGTATCAAATGTCCGTTTAAGCTTGTTCTAATATGAAAGATGTTTCTAACTTACATAATTTAAAACATGTTGTCACAAAAGTATTATCAACAAGTCACACCAATCAATCACATAATGCAAATATAAAAGTAAAAAGATAAGTAAAAGAAAGCGCAAACCGAACACGATGATTTATAGTGGTTCGGTCACGGATCTCCTCTCCGCCCTACTCCACTCCCCGAGTACCCAACTCGAGAGTTACTTCACTAGATCAACAAGCTCCCTTCTCGGCAGAGAAAACCTTACACACGTCGCTTACACTTTTTCCGGTACAAAGCTAAATACCGGGTTCTAGTTCGAGGTAGAACCAACCTAACGTCGCTTATACAATTACCGACACTAAGCTAGATGTCGAGTTCTTTTACATGGGTACAACCACTCCCGTCGTCGCTTATCCTTTTTCCGGTACTAAGCTAGATACCGAGTTCTTTACAAGGGTACAACCACTCCCGCTATGTTTTATGGCCCGACATAGAAACCTTGTGTTTTATGGCACAAACACATAAACCATCTAATTTAGTATGAATAGATTACAATGATGATCCATGACATAAATGGGTCATGGATATGAATGGCTAATCTAAATGAACTTCCATTGATGGGAAGCCTTCAATGGATGAAGATCACAAGCTCCATAAACTTGTTGTGATGGATCTTCATATATGAATATGCAATCTACATGAACTTCTTAAATAAGAAGTCTTCAATCATTGAGGATGTCAAGTGCCCTTGAATCTTCATATGTTGGAATGATTTGGTGGATGACTTCAAGATCTTCTAACCTTCATGGTAGATCAGGAAGTATGCTATGGATGATGACTCATGATCTTGAGCTTGCTTCACAGGATCATAACAAGTGTATGCTTACAACATAATGAAAGTTAGTAACATTATGATCATTATGCAAAGGGTGATTAATGTATGAATCTACATGGTTTGCTACTGATCTAAGTGCGTGAAATGATGAAGGGAATGTGTGTTCTAGTTGCTTGAAACTATGGGCAAACAATGGGCTTCTATTTATTGGGAAATTGTTTAAACAGTTGGCAGATTTGGCGGATCCTGAAAAAGGGATCCGCGGGATTCGTCGGGATCCGCCCTTTATACCAAAGGGATCCGCCCTTTGTATCAAAGGGATCCGCAGGATAACAAAGGGATCCGCGGGATCCATCGAACCTGACAGCTAGCAAATCTTACCATATCTTACCATATCTTGCCATATCTTCAAAAGTCAACTTGTTAGCTTGAAGATCTATACAAAATATATTACAAATCTTCCAAGATATGTAAGTGATGCATGCCATGATGTCATGTTAAATATTTCTAATTTAAGAAATAAACATAAACATGTAAATGTATATATGTATGTAACATGTATCCTAGTGATCATGTAGCATGTATATACTAGCTTAACTAATATATGTTTACCAAGATGTATCATGTTAATTTGACACCTAAAGTGTACTTATCCTATTAAACTTAGGAAACATGATGTACAAGTAAAAATACTTGTTTATGCAAAGGTGTAAAATGAGGTTCTAAGTAGAATTATTAGCCTTTTAAAATACTTAATAACCAAACCGTATTTTAAACATTCTAAATGGTTTGTTAAGGGTTTGATCATAATGCTACATAACAAACATGTACGAACCTGTGTTGTATCATACGAGGAATCGAGAGGTTTTGAATGTATGTTGAGACAAAATAAGATTACAAGTAACTTATACATTTTACGTTATGTATCAAATTACATGTTTGTCATCAATCAAAACAAACGAGATTGCTTGCACTAACAATCTCCCCAACGAGACTACTTGCACTAACATTTTATACATCCCCGGGTTCGTGTTTAAGTATACTAACATGTTTTTAGTGCCTCGGCTAGTCTAGTTAACTTTTAACGTCCGGTTTTACCTCTTGAAAAACTCTAACAGCAACTATATTTTCAGAAAATTCATTTCCGTCATCCAGCTTAAAACTAACGTATCTTTTTCGTTATAAGTCCATTTTAACTCATTCAAGTGGCTTCGTTTTTGTTATAGAGTCTATTTTCTATTTTTCTAGCCTAATCTTGCCACCAAGTTACTGATTTTTCTGGGTGAGGTCGAATGGGACAGCCTCTAAGTATTTATTCCATAAACTCATTTCTAACACTTATAACTAATAAATCTAACTCAAATCAACTCCCAAGGTCTATCCTACTTATCCTCCAACTCTTCAACAATTTCTATAGTGTCATAACAATATTAACCACCTAATAAATATTCCAAAACATCAAAATAAATAATCAAGGTGTAGGAAAAATTATAAATCATATATTATTTATTTTAAACTTTAGTTTGAACATGTCAAACAAATATGAGTTAGGACTTGAATATACCCATTTTCTGAAGACGATAATTATGTCAAGTATGTTTTTAACTTGTTTAAAACATAAAAATGTACAAACATATATATAGGGTGATTTTTGGTATCTATTTAGTTTAAATAAAGATTTAAACATAATGACATGAAATCAAGTATAGATCAAGTGTAAAATGTATAAGCAAAGTCATAAGAATAGTTTTTAAGCTTACTTGATTATGGTGGATTAGAAGTAGTAGCAGGAAAACGTGAACCCAAGAGTACTCCAAGTTACTAAGTATGTATTTGTTAACCCGAAATAAGCCTTCTTAAGCACTAGATAAGCAATCAATTTATTTCCTCCTTTCTTTCGCTCCTTGGCCGATTACTAAGAGGGAGTGAGTGAGTGGTTATGTTTTTTTTTCTCTTCTTGTGCTATGGTGTGAAAAATGCTTAAGTTCTTCTTATATATAGCTTGAAAGTCTTAATCTCAATAGTTAGTCAAGGGTAGAAAATCACTAGGGTGGCTTGTTGTTGGGTGTTGGCCGAATAGGCTAGGAGGGGGGGAGGGGACAAGGACTTAGTCAAGCACAAAAATTTGGCAACTCCTTGTTTTAAGATTCATGTCAAGAAATGATTCAATAAGAAGGTTTTTGTCTAGCATTTATTATGGTACAGGGGGTGGGGGGCGGTATAGGAGTAAAAATGGGAGTAATAGATTTAGTTTTTATGTAATATGTATATATTGAATGTATTGGGTATTAAAAATAGGTATTGGTTATCGGTTTGGTGATTAACGTAAGTTACGCGTAATTAAACGTTATGAGTAAAGAAATTACATTAGGCGTAAGAAAATATTTTTGGAACTTTTGTAATAATTTAGAAAGTGTAAAAATGCATTAAAAATAATTGTTAGGAGTATTTGGTATATCGGGTGGTTTTTTAAATCGTGAAAAACGTTTATTAAATTAACAATCGTAAATAAATAAAAAGGGAATTGTCTTAGGGATTAAAATTTCAAACCGGTGTAGGAGGAAGGTATTGGGATGTTGTAGACTAAATATAGCCTAAGTCCTAGTGCACTTGAAAGGTATTCTAAATTTTACGTTGCTCCAATTAAAAAGTTAAACGTAAATTGTCTTCAAGTAAATGTCAAGATAAGTATTTTGAGTTTATTGAATAGTATTGACCTGTAAAATAGCGGATTGTCATAGTCTACCACCGATAAAATGAATCTCGTCCACGAGATTCAGTCAGTGTTTGTCGTTGGAGTGTTGTCAGTTAAGAGGTGCGGATACTTTTGACGGATCTGGTCTTCTCGCTCCCAAGTGAACTCGGGACCTTGTTGAGAATTCTAGTGAACCTTGACGATAGGAATTCTACTATGTTTCAATTGTTTGACATCTCGATCCATAATTTCTACCGGCTCTTCGATGAAATTAAGCTTGTCATCGAGTTGAATATCTTCTAACGGAATGATAAGGGATTCGCCAGATAAACACTTCTTAAGATTGGAAACATGAAACGTATTGTGAACACTACTGAGCTCTGGTGGAAGTTCAAGTCTATAAGCTACTCAGCCGATTCTAGCTAGAATCTTAAATGGTCCATTGTATTTTGGGTTTAACTTCCCGCGTTTTCCAAACAGTATCACACCTTTCCAAGGCAAGACTTTCAACATAACTCGTTTTCTAACTTGAAGTCCTAATGGTTCGCGACTTAGGGAGACCTAATTCCAATGATTTGCGTCATGTACCGACATAACTTTTCTATCGTTCACTTGTCGCTTGTAACTGATTCTTGATCTGTACGATTTTCCTTTGTTGTTTCATGAATAATTCTAGACTAGTGAGTTGGGCTTTTCCGATTTCGGCCTGACAACAGGTGATTGGTACTTCAACCATAGAGTGCCTCAAATTTTGTAGTCTTTATACTCGTGTGATGACTATTGTTGAAAGTGAATTATGTCAATGTCAAAAGATTACCCTAAACAATTCAAAGTTGATCATACGGCATGTCCTATAGTGTTTGGATAGTTCTCTTACCATGTTCATTGGTCTGAGGATGGTAGATCGTGCTTATATCTAATTGGGTAAAAATAATCTTAAAGAGA
Source organism: Artemisia tridentata subsp. tridentata (assembly GCA_021014915.2). Taxonomy (NCBI): domain Eukaryota; kingdom Viridiplantae; phylum Streptophyta; class Magnoliopsida; order Asterales; family Asteraceae; genus Artemisia; species Artemisia tridentata. The sequence continues at coordinate 290,601,925 of CP139501.1, forward strand.
TTGCTAGAAGTTTGAGGTGTATCGACTACCTTTTATTAGGAGTATTTGAAATTGGTACAACATGTCTCGTGACTAATTCTACAATGATAAGTTTGTCGGAAAGGGCGTTATCGGAAGGATAAAGCTATGGTAACAGTTTTGATCCCTCGTGTTTTGCTCTAACTGATGTCACGATATGAGTCTTTCTTCGCCTAAGGTGCTTAATCTTCATTACTAAGATTCTTACTGTTTAATAGTGTTTCTCTAGATTTCCTTCATCAAATATTTTTTTTCATGCTACCGTTTGTCAATCACAAAACCCTAAATGTATGGAATGTTTTAGTGCGGTGGTTGATTTTCAAAATTTGACTCAATATTGAGTGTTTTGTTTGAAATCTTCTCTAAATAAATGAATTTACAAGTTTGAACAAACGATTTTTTAAGTACTCTCTTTCTTGATGATTCAAAATTTAGTAGTTATGCATGATTGGATTGTTTTCAAATATGACCCAAGGTTTTATAGACGGGTTTTCAACATGATGTGCATAGGAATGTTTAGCAAGAATTGATGTTATACATTTCTTAACGTACAATAGTTTTTTTAAAGGTTGACCAAATGGGTTTTACTCGTCAAAATAGGTACTTTAGAAAAATATCTTCCTACAAGGTATATGATTTGTTTAAACGCATTTTAAAGAAAAAAAAAATCCATTTGAAGTGAAAGAATTAAAAAAGTAAATTAGTCGGGGGGTAGGTATGTCTGCATGAATGTTTAGATGTCTAATGTTTTGTTTCTGATGTGGGATAAGGCCTATTAATATTAGGCAAGGCTTACAGGTATGAGTATTCAACTTACTTGGTTATTTCTGAAGTGGATCATGACTTAGGTTTGTTATCTTATATGGTCTAACTAGTACTTCTGAAATGATAGGATTGGGTGACTATGCCAGAGATAGTGGTTTGGATTGCCTCGTGAGATCTTAAGTTTTCCGTTGTGTTATGGATCAACTTACTGTATATTTCTAGTCCTTATTTGTAGTTCCGTAATCCTTTCATTGTTTTCTTATGTCATGGAATCATCCTCGTCGATGGAAAGTCTTTCCCAGAAAGGTCAATGGTAAAATTCCAACTTAACGATTGAGTGAGTGACAAGTGGTGTAGGTATCTAGAGAGGGTTTAACAAAAGGGATGTTTATGAAAAATTTATTTGGTCACAAAGCTTTGCTTTTTTATGTTTTGAATGAAGATTGTTTTAAAATTTTGAAAAGATGATTGTTTCCTTCATGGCATAATCCTTCCTGAATTATACATAGGTGATCAGACTATGTATAATTGAGGACTAATGATGCGATGCTCGGTTTAGTCAAAGTAGTATTATGTTTCTCAAAGTTTTAGATGGTATTCAACGTGTTGTTTGGTAAAATGGTAGCCTATTTTTTTTTCTTTTTTTTTAACAAGAAAAATCGGTTCGTATGGTAGTAAATAGTTGGTAGAATACCAGAAAATCAATTTATGAGGTGGTAGTAATATAACACGTTTTAAAATTCTGTGAAATAATTTCCTAAGGTAGTAGTAAAATAGCTTGGAGTAAAATTATGTGAAACAATTCTATAAAGTGGTAGTAAAATATCTTGTAATAAAATTTTTTGATTGGGTTATAGGATGTGTGGGAGAATCTTACGGAATAGTAATAGTTTATAGTCAAAGATGAAATTTGCCTAATCCCTAATAGGATAGCGGTATGTCTTTGCGAAATGGCTAGGAATAAGGTAAATGGAATAGAAAATGTAATAGACGAGGGTTGAGAGTATCGTGGATATAATAAAAGATATAGATTACATTAGATAAAAGGTACTTGTTACAACTAGGTTATGTTAACTTCCTAAGGTGAAGTACAACAGGAAAATACAACCATAGAGGGTTTAGACTTCGGTTTTATTTTACAAGCAGAAACTTTTCCTTAAACATTATCCTCGCTCGTAACAACGACAGGATCCTGGCAAGCTCCTCCTCCCATTAATGCGTATGCTCCCCCACTAGTTCTTCCTCCATTTTGATTCCTCAGCTTTGGGCAATCACTCCTGAGGTGTCCTTTCTCTCCACAGCCAAAACATATTATTGGAGGTTTCTGATCTTTGACAAGTGTAGGAGTTCTGTAATATTATTCAGGTGACCATTCTTCTTACAGTTACCACATGGAGTAGGGAAATGAGCAGGGTTATGGTGTTTTTGACATTTGTTACATTTTGGTAGAGTACCAAGGTACCCTTTCTTCTTAGCTGGGCCTGCAACATGGGCTTTAGCAAACTCTGGTCTCTTAGGTGATTGTTGTGCAACACTTCCACCCTGATTGTTGTTGTTGTTCCATTTTCATTTGTTGTCATTATTGTTTCTTACAGCCTTGGTGTGAGCTATGTGTTCCCTTGCCTGGAGCGCCATACGGATAGCTTTAGGCATGGTATCGGGTTCTAATGAGGTGATCAACATACGAATTTCAGGGGAGAGTCCCCCGATATACCTCTCAAGTTTCTTGCATTCCGGTTCATCCATTGCAGGGCATAGCCATGCTAATTCGTAAAAACGATCAGTGTATTTGGCAACATCATCTCCTACCATGGTAAAGTCCAGGATTTCCTGTTCCATTGCTCGTAATTCGCTCCTTGAACAATATTCTAAAATCATCATCCTTCTTAGTTTCTTCCAAAAGATTGAGTAAGCAGCTTCGACCCCTACTATCTGTACATGTTTGCTCCACCATACTTGGGCACGATCCCGAAAAGTGCAAGTGGAGAACTTAACTTTGTTTTCCTTGAGACAGTTACCACCTCGAAATATTGTTTCTACTTTTTCGAACCATTTGCAAAATCACCTTGCGCCTTCAGTTCCGCTAAAGGTGTGGGGATTGCAATCCATAAATTCTTCGTGAGTAAGATTAGGAACTTTGGATGCCACATTTCTTCTTTCTATGCCTTCAGCTGTCTTTGTGGTTTCAAGTCCTTCTGGTGCATTGGTCACATTTTTCTCATGATTGGCGAGGGCTGTGGCTATGCTCTTGGCAATGATTTGCTCAACAGTGGCTCGTGTCATAGCTGGAGCGGCTTGTTTTGAAATAACTCTTCAAAATCATAAGAAACCATGAGAATTTATAAGTAGTAAGGATCATCACACTCACATATACGCAACCATGACATGTATAAATGAAGTGAAATCACAACAAGATGCAACCACGAAAATATCATAAATATAATCATAACGGACATGAATATATAAAATGAAAATTTCGGCCTACATAGACCGATATCAAACATAGCACAACCATATCCATATAGTAGAGTCAATACTTGGTAAATTCGTTGTACAACAACCAAAATACTACAAGTTTCTTTGAACTATGCCATACATCCCGTGGCTAGGATAATAGTAAAAGCTAGTAAAGATATAAGTCTGATCTAGAGGCTTCCTGGTGCTCCTCTAGGTGGATCCTGGGTTGTGGCATCTTAGGGTTGTGATGAGTTCTGATGTGGGGCTTGGAGTTGTGCATCGATCATATCCGAGATGGTATAGATCCCAAACCATTCTTGAGGAATCTACTGATGTTCCTGTTGAGTCGGTGATCTTGGTACTATCCACATAGTGTCATCTAATTCTTGATATGTGGGAATGGAAAAGGGGAATGACAATGGTGATAGTGGGAAGGTAGGGGAAGTCTCCTGAAACTCAAAAGTCTCAGCGTCACATCTAGTTGTCTCCTCTAGGTCTGTCTCAGGTGATGCTAATACCTCAAATAGGTGGAAGTTATCATCTAACGATGGTGAGTGATATGGGGATATCGAGGCATAGGAAGGTAAGAGTAGTGATGTAGGTGCATTAGTGGATGAAAAAGCATCCTCGATATCCGAGTCTGATGAAATGATGATAGGGTGGTTGGGTGAAGACATGACTCTGTAACAACCCGATATAAAACAAATGTAAATACTTCGTATTAACTAATTAAGTAAAAACATGTATAGCAATCACACACACATCATGATATTGTGAAGTGTCGTGACCTAGTGGTTATAGTCTAGGGTCAATGATGCATTCTAGTTCTCTATAACCTTGGCTCTGATACCAATCTGTCACACTCCCAAAATTTGAATTGCAGCGGAATGGAAATCCAAGGGCGTAACGTTCTTGGATAACAAAGTACAAGGAAATAAAGAATGACTTCTAAGTGAGTCATTTTAAAACAAGTGTTTGATTTAAACGTAAACGTTTTAAAAAATATTAATATCAGAGTTCACCATCAAATGTAAGATTTTAATACATAACCAAACGCTAAGTAATGCAAAGAAATCTTCATCATGATGTGCGTTCCAAATTGTGACTCTAATATGCTCCATACATAGGTGATTATTATTGTCTAGTTACCTAAGAATACACGCTAAAAAGGTCAACATAATTGTTGGTGAGTTCATAGGTTTAAGTAAACAAGTAAAATACGGATCACAAGATTTCAATAGCATGACAATCACAATAAATATAAAGTCATAGCCAAAAATAATATACAGTGCCCTAAGCTCATGACCCCGAAGCTCAACGAAATGGTATGCAATCAAGAATAAAAATAATCAATGCCCCAACTAAGTGTTTGCCAGACACTCGGAAATAATCCGAATGATATGCGTCCGTTTGACAGGTTGGCGCGACCAACTCAGACGGGGGTGTCAACCCAAATAGATCTATTCATAACATCCGCGCTGACAAGTAATTAATGGTTCATGATTCAAGGGGACTTTAATGGCAATGCGGTAACTTAGGCAAAGTAACAGTTTTAATACTTGTGTCCGAAAAATAAGCAATGTATTCCCACCCCGAGGGTTTTATAATAAGATACAAACAATGTAAAAACCGGGGCTATGAAACTCACCTTAGGTAATCAATGCAAATAGAGATATCAGGAAATAAAATGAGTTTTCAAACGTGAGAAACTCTACGGCAGCCTAGAATATATAAGTTGTCTTAGGATAAGGTAATGTGTAATGTATGCATTTTATAAAATAGTTTATCACCCATATATGTCTGTAACGTAATTTAGTAGCAAAAATGTAATTTCGCCGAAATATATCATTTATTGAAAATCGTTGTAACCAACTATATGTTTACAAGTATTCAAGTCCTTAATGTAAAATATCTCATTAATCATTTATTTAAAAACTTCCGACTCCATAGCGGTGAGTACGTAAAACACTATGTCTTTGATATAGCCCGTTTTAGTTCCTTTGACTCTAAAACACTTAAAATGTTCCAAAAATATTTTCTGACAACTTTTAACGAAAAGCTGTGAATAGTGAAAGTAATTATATATTTTCAGTATTTCGTATTTTATCCATAGTTTTCTCATTATTTGGTGTTCTAAAGACCTCCTAACGCGCTCAACAAATATATACAAGATTCTATCATTTTTGTTCAAGTCGTTTTGGCTAAAAACACTTCTAAAGTGTCCAAAACCATATAGAAAAATTCTATCAACTTTCTATTAGCCAAGCAAAAGCTGTCAAACATTTATATTTCGTCACCACTTCATTAGGCCATAACTCTCTCGTCTTAGCTCCGTTTCTTAAGTTTTATACATCCCCGGGTTTGTGTTTAAGTATACTAACATGTTTTTTGTGCCTCGGCTAGTCTAGTTGACTTTTAACGTCCGGTTTTACCTCTTGAAAAACTCTAACAGCAACTATATTTTCAGAAAATTCATTTCCGTCATCCAACTTAAAACTAACGTATCTTCTTCGTTATAAGTCCGTTTTAACTCATTCAAGCGGCTACATTTTCGTTATAGAGTCTATTTTCTATATTTCTAGCCTAATCTTGCCACCAAGTTACTGATTTTTCTGGGTGAGGTCGAATGGGACAGCCTCTAAGTATTTATTCCATAAACTCATTTCTAACACTTATAACTAATAAATCTAACTCAAATCAACTCCCAAGGTCTATCCTACTTAACCTCCAACTCTTTAACAATTTCTATAGTGTCATAACAATATTAACCACCTAATAAATATTCCAAAACATCAAGAATAATAATCAAGGTGTAGGAAAAATTATAAATCATATATTATTTATTTTAAACTTTAGCTTGAACATGTCAAACAAATATGAGTTAGGACTTAAATATACCCATTTTCTCAAGAAGATAATTATGTCAAGTATGTTTTTAACTTGTTTAAAACATAAAAATGTACAAACATATATATATAAGGTGATTTTTTGTATCTATTTAGTTTAAATAAAGATTTAAACATAATGACATGAAGTCAAGTATAGATCAAGTGTAAAATGTATAAGGAAAGTCATAAAAATAGTTTTTAAGCTTACTTGATTATGGTGGATTAGAAGTAGTAGCAAGAAAATGTGATCCCAAGAGTACTCCAAGTTACTAAGTATGTATTTGTTAACCCGAAATAAGCCTTCTTAAGCACTAGATAAGCAATCAATTTATTTCCTCCTTTCTTCCGCTCCTTGGCCGATTACTAAGAGGGAGTGAGTGAGTGGTTATGTTTGTTTTTCTCTTCTTGTGCTATGGTTTGAAAAATGCTTAAGTTCTTCTTATATATAGCTTGAAAGTCTTAATCTCAATAGTTAGTCAAGGGTAGAAAATCACTAGGGTGGCTTGTTGTTGGGTGTTGGCCGAATAGGCTAGGAGGGGGGGGGGCAAGGACTTAGTCAAGCACACAAATTTGGTAACTCTTTGTTTTAAGATTCATGTCAAGTAATGATTCAATAAGAAGGTTTTTGTCTAGCATTTATTATGGTACATGTGGGGGGGGGGGGGAGGGGGCGGCATAGGAGTAAAAATGGGAGTAATAGATTTAGTTTTTATGTAATATGTATATATTAAATGTATTGGTATTAAAAATAGGTATTGGTTATCGGTTTGGTTATTAACGTAAGTTACGCGTAATTAAACGTTATGAGTAAAGAAATTACATTAGGTGTAAGGAAATATTTTTGGAACTTTGGTAATAATTTAGGAAGTATAAAAATGCATTAAAAAATAATTGTTAGGAGTATTGGGTATATCGGGTGTTTATTTAAATTGTGAAAAGCGTTTGTTAAATTAACAATCGTAAATAAATAAAAAGGGAATTGTCTTAGGGATTAAAATTTCGAACCGGAGTAGGAGCAAGGTATTGGAATGTTGTGGACTAAATATAGCCTAAGTCCTAGTACACTTGAAAGGTATTCTAAATTTTACGTTGCTTCAATTAAAAAGTTATACTTAAATTGTCTTCAAGTAAATGTCAAGATAAGTATTTTGAGTTTATTGAATAGTATTGACCTGTAAAATAGCGGATTGTCATAAATAAAATATCTTTACTCCACTTCATCATTCTATCCTGAGTTTGCAGTCTCCTTCTAATAGCCATCCACAAGGTTACATTGAGAGAACCATACTGTTTTCCACCAATTAACAACAGGCAATTCCTCCTTAATATCCTTCCAAATCTCTTTAGTAGAAAAATCAATTAGTTTGACACTTGTGGTTCTCCATTGAACAATATCTTCCCCGTTTTCATAGATAATAGGAACCCAAACTTGATTCAAAGTAGGATATTTAGTATACCAACCTTGAGGCCAACTCCACATATTTTCATCAACCATATGAGCCACAATACTACTATTTTCCAATCTAGCATCATAAAGCTTCTACTATTAATGAATCTTGAAAAGCCAATCATATGTTGATTATGCCACATAGAAGTATACCTTCCATTTCCAATAACATGAACAATAAAAGGTCTAACCTTGTCCCTCAATTCAAGTAAATATTCCCAAGTGCCACTGTCACTATATTCATCATTTATTTCCCCAAATATTTTACCTTTTAATTTCACTCTATTAACCCATTTCACCCACATGCTTTCCTTATTAGACACAAGCTTCCAAATATGCTTCATTAACAAAACCTCATTCCATTGATCCAACATTTTCAAACCAGGACCACCTTCACTCTTAGGACTACAAACCACTGACCAAGCAACTTTAGCCTTCTCTTTACAAATATTTCCCTAGTTCCACATATAACTTTTTAACAAACTATTGATTTCTTTCATAGTGGTTTTTGGTAGCAATACCACAGAAGCCCAATATACTTGCATAGCAGCCAAAACATATGCAATAAGCTGCAGTCTCCCAACATATGAAAGAGCTTTATTTTTTCAATCATTCACTTTATTTTTCTCTTTATCCACTAACACCTTGCAATCTTTTATATCCATATTTTTTGCTAACGAAAAGATTCCAAGATACTTCACAGGCAGTTTCCCAACCTTAAAAGGGGAAATATCTAAAATCTTTTACCTTTCCCTGCATCAACATTACCAAAGAAAATTGTACTTTTCCCTATATTTGGCTTTAACCCTGAAGCTTCACTAAACTCAACCAAAGCATCCTTTATAACAATAACAGAACATTAATCACCATGACTCATTACCAACAAGTCATCAGCAAATGACAAGTGAGTAAGCTTTATCCCTTTGCACCCTTTATGATACTTGAAATTAGGATTTTGTTTGACTTTTCTTGCAAAAAAGTAAAAGAGATAATGCAGTAATGATTATGTTTTCTTAAACTGTGTGTTTTTTGTCGGGAGACAACAATTTTGGGACGGAGGGAGTATATCATAAGCTTTTGCAATGTCCATTTTTAAAGCACATCTCCTTGCTCAATTTTTACAGTTATACCCTTTCAGAAGTTCTTTAGATAAAAGAAAATTGTCCTGAATTAATCTACCATGCACAAATGCACTTTGTATTAAAATCTTGCTAATGCATTTATAAAGAAAATTACAACATGCGATAGGTCTAAATTGAGAAATCTTAAATGGTTGTTTTAAGCACTATTTTTGGGTAACCATGGTTTCCGATCTTTTTGCCGACTAATCAATGGGGTTTGAACCCACCACCACAAAGACTCAAACCGGGTAAATTCCTCCCTTTTCAGGAGGTTGGCGTGGCCACTTTAAGGTTGTTTCCACCTAGCTGGAATTGAACTTGAGACCTCACACAATTTAGAGTGATAGTCACAAGCCTTTTTTCCACTAGGCCACTCTTGGGTGGTTAATGCGGGGATTCGATACACTTGAAAGGGTGTTAGACCTTTGTAACTTTGTGTATATGATATGTTTGAGTTAATATGATTAAGTATACGGAATTTATTTAACCACACTTAGAAGGTTATTTGGATATGGAAATGGAACAGTTATATTTGTTATTGAACAATGAACAAAGAAAGTTTATCACCAAACGATTCAATATTATTCAAAATAATACGAGTGATCTTCACTATCACTAGGGTTACAAAACCTTGAATCTTAATGTTTCTATGACTTGAGATATTGTTGTGTTTGTTCTTTTCTCTTAACAGATATTCAAGTTCTATTCTTTTCACAAATCTAAGTCACTTAATATCTAGTCTAAGATCTCCCTTTTATAAAAACAAAGGAGATCATTACAATTATGATAAGTCTTGTCGAACTACTTGCTAGCTTATGTTGAGTGTGTCAGTAGCTAAGATACAACATGTATCTATATTTACAACTTGTTTGACTGACTACAAATCAAAGATATTATCTACCGTATATACTTGACTTTTATACACAAATATCTTTTTATACTTATCCAACCAGCAGTAGTAAACGTGACACTTATCCATCCAGCAGTAGTATAAGTTATACCAGCAGTAGGATCAACCAGCAGCACCTTCTTTGTACTAGCAGTACTAACTTCAGTTAGTACTGTTAGTTATAACTTGAGAGGCTTTAGATATACACTAGCAGTAGGAACTGTTAGAGTATTCTTCTCAGCAGTACTAACTTTGTGAACTTGTAATTCCCAATACTAATCTTCAGAATATTTAATTCCCAACAATCATCCCCTAAACATGTGATTCCTTAATCAACATGTTTCTTCTGAATTAAATTTTGATTGTGAGGATCTTTCAAACACTTCATAGTCAGATTCTTGATCTGAGCTTTCCTTTGTTCTTCAAGATTATTCTGTCTAACTTATCTACCTTCTGTGAAACTCTTTCAGCAATAACATCATCTTTCTTTGTCTTGAACACAAATCAATACCTTGAATAAAAGATGGTGCAATTTCCTTGGATGGAGGAATTATAAGAGGCAATGGTGCTGTGTATCTTGGATGCTTGTTTCAACAAGTGAAATCATCTTCCAGCATGCCTTTGCAAGTGATGAACAAACGTAGTGAACTGAAATTGAAACTGAAAGCTCCTAGATAGAACTTTCTCAATTTGAATGCTTCATCCCTTCTGAATATATATAATACTCCAGAATCTTCATTTGAACTTTCTTCATTTGAAGAGCTTATTCCCAGTTTCCATCAACTGAAAAAGCTTATTCCCAGCATCCATCAACTGAATGCTCATTCTTATTATTGGCTGAATAATAAGACATTTTAGCTTCTCAAAAAGCTAACATCATCATCTTGTATGCTCTTATCTTTTCCATTGTAGGATCATTTTCCTTCCCTAAATCCTAAACATACTTCCTTCCCTTATTGGTTAATCTTCCTCCCCTGAGCTTGAGCTTGGAAAATCTCTCACTATGTACCAAAATATTTATCCTCCCCTGAGATTTATCATTTCCTCCCCTGTTTGGAAGATCTCTCACCATCATCTTATCTACCAATTAGAACATGTTTTCAGACAATCTTGTACATGAAACCATCAATTCCTTAAGAGTTTATGTGCTGCCCTTATCACTTCTAGGTGTGTTAACTCCTATGAGAGGTGATTCATGGGGCATTGACTCATTATCCATCATTTGATGGTTATTCTGGTCCACTTTGAAAATCCTTTTAAAGAACTTTTGACTTAGCAGTATGAATATGAGTTTATGATGAAAAATCATACTGCTCTCAACCATTTTGAAGGGATTAAGTGTGTAACAGACACTTAATCAAGAATTCGGTTTAAATTAACCTCTGGTTGTGTGAGAACCAATATTTTCAGTTATAAATAACTGTCTGTGTAAAGATAAACCTATTCAAAAGGCTTTCTTGACAGGGTTTCCAGCTCATAGCAATTGTTACCTCTAACACTAGTGTTAGATTCACTTTTGCTAGCTGTTCTTTCTATCAGATGTCCTTAGACTTGCTCATTATACTTAAAAGTATAAAATGATAGAAAGTGAGTTGAGTCAGTTACTATCTGATCAACTGAACCATCAATTCAATGTGAAACATTATAATCAGGTTTCAAGAAAGAAGTTTTAAAGATTTTATTAACTTAGGTGTTAACCTTTGTTAATGAAATCCCAAACTCAGTCCATCATAAACCTATTATTTTAGCAACTAGAATCATTCTGCTGCTTCCATTTCACTTGAAACTTCTTTTGTGCTCAATGTTCATACCTGAAAATGTTAGTCCAAAACTAAGAAACAAAATGCAAAGCATTTGTCTTATAGCAGTATAAACCTTATATGACTAACAGTATGAACTGCACAAACAAAAATTTGTATTAGCAGTACAAACTTTTCAATAACAGTACCAATTTACAAAGTAAGCAGTACAAACAAAAATAACACAGAGTTTAAAATTATTGAGGATTAAGCATTCCAATACTTGCTACCAAGTACTGAAACCGTTCAACATCAAAAGCTTTTGTAAGAAGATCTGAAAAGTTGTGATCAGAATCAATTTTAAGAACTTGAATCAACTTTTTCTCATTACAATCTCTAATAAAATGATGTCTTATTTCAATGTGTTTAGTTTTAGAATGTTGCACTAGATTTTTAATTATGCAAATTGTACTACTATTATCAATATGAATGACAGTGTTCATGAAATTGTACCCATAGTCAAGAAGTTGGTTTTGAAGCCATAGAACTTGACCACAGCAACTTGCAGCAGCTACATATTCAGCTTCAGTTGTTGAAGTAGCCACAATTGTTTGCTTCTTACACTGCCATGAGATAAGTCTACACCCAAGGAATTGACATCCTCCAGTTGTTGACTTTCTGTCCAAGCTAGCACCAGCATAATCACTATCCGAAAATGATACCAAGTCAAAAGGTGATTCCCTTGAATACCATAGACCCAACCTAGGTTGACCCTTGAGATATCTAAAAATCCTCTTGACTGCTGTTAAATGAGAAACCTTTGAAGTTACTTGAAATCTTGCACAAGCACAAACAGAGAACATGATGTCAGGTCTTGATGATGTGAGATACATCAAAGAACCTATCATAGATCTGTAAGTGTGTACATCTACATTGTCTCCATCTAAATCTTTAAGAAGTGGCTTCTCAGAGTCCATTGGTGTGCTTGCCACTTTTGAATCAGCAAATTGAAATTTTCTAAGTATCTCTACAACATATTTATCTTGACTAATAAATATGCCTTCACAAGATTGCTTAACTTGCAGACCCAAAAAGAATGTAAGTTCCCCCATGGAACTCATCTGAAACTTATGATGCATAAGCTTCTCAAACTCCAAACACATCTCCTTCCTTGTAGATCCAAAGATGATATCATCCACATACACCTGAACTAGCAAAAGATCACTCTTGTGCTTCTTGATGAATAATGTCTGATCAATCTTGCCTCTTTGAAATCCATTTTCTAATAAGTAGGAAGCTAGTGTTTCATACCATGCTCTAGGTGCCTAATGAAGGCCATAAAGAGCCTTAACTACTCTGTATACTTTTTCTGGATGGTCAGGATCAATGAACCCTGGAGGTTGTGAGACATACACCTCCTCTTCAATAGTTCCATATAAAAATGCACTCTTGACATCCATTTGGTAAACTGTGAAGCCTATAAATGAAGCATAAGCTAAGAAAAGCCTAATTGCCTCAAGTCTTGCTACTGGAGCAAAAACCTCATCATAGTCTATACCTTCTTCTTGTGTGTACCCTTGGGCTACTAATCTAGCCTTATTCCTAATCACTATACCCCTTTCATCCCTTTTATTCTTGAAAACCCATCTAGTGCCAATTACCTTTTCATCTTTAGGTAAATCAACTAGCACCCAAACCTTCTGAATCTTAAACTGAAGAAGCTCCTCTTGCATAGCTTCCACCCAGCTTGAATCAACTAAGGCTTTAAGAATATTCTTTGGTTCTGCCTGAGAGAGAAAACATACAAACAAGCAAGAGTTTGAAAACTCATGCTGCTTTGAAGCATAAAGGGCATCAAGAAGCCCTTGTTGGTCTGAAGACATCAGTTGTTGCCTTGTCTTCACTCCTGATTGTACATCTCCAATTACATTTTCTAGGGAGTGGACTTTGTGAATCCTGGTGTGTGGTGTTGTAGGAACATGATAGTTAGGTGGGAGATTATTGAAATCCACCTCTTCTTCTGAGAAATCTGCTTCAGTTGAGACTGATGGGCCAACAGTAGAAACATTTGGCCTAGCAGTATAAACTGTTTGCCTGGCAGTATCTTGCTCTGTCTCAGCAGTAGGAATAATAATTGTACTGCTACCTTGTTCTTCTTGTTCATCTTCCTTAGTTTCATCTTCAACCCCTTCTTGAGTTTTATCTGAAGAAGATTCATCATTTGTTGAAGTTGAAGCCACACTTGTACTTATTGGCATCCATACATGATCTTGATTTGTCTCCTTGTCTAACCCTGCCTCATTTGTTGTTTGTGAACCTGAAAAATCATTAGTTTCTGCAACAACAGGCACATAATTCATAGAATGGGTTAGTGACTCAAGATCAAATAGCCAATTAGGACCTTGACCTGCTACATTGGATTTATTCTCTAAAAACTCCACATGCAGGTTTTCCTCTACTATTCTAGTTCTTGAGTTGTATACTCTAAAAGCTTTGCTATTAAGAGAATATCCAACTAAGAATCCTTCATCTTCTTTACCATCAAACTTTCCAAGATGGTCTAAGGTATTCAGAATTGTCACATGACATCCAAAAGGTCTAAGAAATCCTATTGCAGGAGTTCTACCTCTAAAAAGCTCATATGATGTCTTATTGTGAGATTTGAGAACCAAAACCCTATTTTGAACATAGCAAGCAGTATTAACTGCTTCAGCCCAAAAAGTGATAGGTAACTTAGAGTCGGCTAACATGGTTCTAGCAGCTTCTATGAGTGTTCTATTTCTCCTCTCAGTAACTCCATTTTGCTGAGGAGTTCTAGCTACACTAAATTCTCTCCTAATACCTTTTTCCTTGCAGAAGTCATCCATAACTCTATTTTTAAACTCTGTCCCATTATCACATCTAATGACTTTTACTCTTTTGTCTACTTGGTTTTCTATTTGTGTAATAAATGTCTTAAGGATGCTAGAAGTCTCATCCTTAGAACCTAAAAAGAAAACCCATGTAAATCTACTATAGTCATCAGTAACAACTAGACAATATCTTTTATGCATCATACTACTAACAGAAGTAGGTCCAAATAAGTCCATATGAAGCATAAACAATGATTGATCAATAGAGTTAAAAATCTTGGGCTTACAAGTGGCTTTGTGTTGTTTACCTTTAAGACAAGCAATGCATGTTTGGTCATTTTCAAATCGTTTTTGAGGTAAACCTCTTACCAAACCATTCTTAACAATCTTATTTATGGTTTTGAAGTTAATGTGACCAAGCCTCCTATGCCATTTCATAGATTCATCCAATGTGGCCTTTGCAACTAGACAAGTAATTGCCTCTTTAGGAACAATCTTCTTCATATCAACACTGTACATGTTGCCTTTTCTTGGAATTTTAAGAAGTACTTGACTTTCATCAGGCATCTTAAAATCAGAAGAAAGTATAAGACATTCAGTATCAGTAAAAAGAACTTTGTTCTTTTTGTCACACATTTGTGAGACACTAAAAAGATTATACTTTAGCTCTTGCACATAGTACACATCTTCAAAATCTAATTTACCAGTTTTAAGAGTACCTTTACCAGTAATCTTGCCACCTGATGCGTGGTTTTGCGACCTTACAACAGGTTTTACCTCTCGAGGGATCTCGAGAGGCTTGCAATCCCCACCAGGCAGTGTACCTGACCGATGTAGTATAGTGTAGTGGCAAGTACCGGGGGATTGATCGTTCTCTAGGGGAATAGTGTCGTTAGGATTGAAAAACTACTCTAATAGGTCTAAGGGTGAGGGAAGATTCTTTTTGTATTTTTATATTTTTTTATGAAAGCAAGTAAAATCTCGGGTTTGAAGGAGTGGGCGGAATTAGTTGCTAGTCAACTAACCCAAATAACTACAATTGCAAATAAAATAAAATAAAATAACTGAAAATAAAAAGGTCGTGGAACTTATATGGAGAGAAATGTGTTTACTTAGATTTCCTTACTCCCTAACTATCTTTTACCGGTTGATTAGTGTGTATTAATTGCGTGGATGACGGGTGTATTCCTTAATACCAATCGTGGGGTGGCGTACGTACTTCCCCAACTCTACAAGCTCCTACTTCACTCCTATGTCGAGCCGGCTAAGAAGCTCCTAACATGGGATCACTAGAATTCCTCATGCATTAAATACAACCATAAAAACCTTAGTACACATTGGTTCATGTTTCTTAAGACGTTCAAGCAAGTTACCGTATAGGAGGTTAGCCAGTTTTCTTAAGCCTAACATCGATAAACAATCATCCAATACAATTAATAACACACCAACAACCAATAATCAATAGTTAGGTTTCATTAGATCTAAGCAAACACAAGATAAATCTAGCCTAGCATGTTAATTAAAAGACAAGAACAAGATATAATCAAACAACACATAGACATATTGAATGATTAATTGATTACTTATCTTCAATTAAACATGGGAGATCCAAGGGTATAAAACCCTTAAAAATGGCAGAAAATTCGTCTTAGGGTTTCTCCTCACAAAGTTGCACACTAATGACTAAAAATTGCAAAACTATATATAGAATTTAGGGGCTGACGGCGTCACGTTGTAGGAGGTGACGCCGTCACCTCGCTGCGGCTAGGGTTCCCGGATGGTCTTCCTGACGCTGTCCCTCTTTAATCCTCCAAAATCCACTCTGGCGCATCAAGAGTTGATGCCGTCACAATTGTGCTTGACGCCGTCTCTCTTTAACTTAAACCGTGACAGCCTTGATCACCTTAAAGGGTGACGCCGTCAGACTTCCATTGTAAAACTTTCTGGCGCGTCACGTGTATTTGTCATATCCACCTCTTTTAGCCAAGCCGTGACGCTGTCAGGAGCAATCCTTGACGCCGTCACGTGTACTTTTCCAGCAGGTTTTGAGACTTTGTCGTTTTCTTCACTTTTATGCTCCAAAAACGTCCAAAATGCTTCCTTTTCCAGATTTCTTCTCCAAAGTACCTAAAATGACAAAAGGAACGATTTAGGGCAATATTTGATCAAATAAATACGATTTAGGGCTTAAATGACCCCCTAAAAGCGGTACACTTTTTGCTTCATCAAATACCCTTACACTTGAGATTTGCTTGTCCTCAAGCAAATTGCGCTTTTATTCTAATCAAAATACAAGTTAGGGGTCATTTAACGCTAATATAAAAGTAATTACAACAAATAGTCGTTCCACTTTAATCATAATAAGCACGGAGATTACACACTAGCACCTCACAAGTAGTGTTTAGATACTCACATCTCTCAGGTGTCATAAAAGTATATCTCATAAATGAAAATGGATAATATCTCTCACTACCTGTCATAGCAAATAGATTACCATAGGCTTGGGAAAGGATCAAAAACCTCCTCCACTAGGCGTAAGCACCTAAGATAAACTATAAAGAGGGCTTTTAAACGGTTTATAACGTTAGGTGTAGGGATATGATAAACACGGTTTTGTTGGATAAGGGATATTTTACTGGTGGCGAGTTAAAGATCTTGATTAATTACATGTACAATATGGCGTTGCTAAGCCAAGACTAGACTCGACTTAAGCTAATGAAAAAAATAACAAAAAGATAAAATAAACATAAAATGAAACGGGATGGTAGTCCGTATGTTTTTTTTTTCTACTTTTCTTTTTCTCATTTTTTTTTTTTCTTTATTTTTTCGATTTTTTTTTTTTTTTTTTTTTTTTTTTTTTTTTTTTGCATACACTCTTGCCCTACCATCCAAAATAATACATCGTAGGGGCGTTGCATTCCCCTTACACTTGAACTTTTACATAACTTTACAAATAACTATTCTAATGACTCGAATTAAGATAATCGAAACACTTTGAGTACTTTTAAAATATTTAGCACATATGGGGGTAATAATGTTGTTCTTCCCCATTACTCCATTACACTAGTACTTTACCCATGAGTCCCAATCGTCCCAAAACAATATGTACAAGGATATGACTCGACTTAGCAACCATGTAATCAATTAGATAATTAACTTGGGGTTTAAACAAATGTTGTAACAATAATGCACTAAAGATGAGTGCATACAAGGTAGGCTAAGGCGATTTGGGTGTACATTTAAGTGGGGTGTAACAAATTCTTCCTTTAAGTAAAATGCTTAAAGTTAGAAATGAAAAGATAGGCTCTGAGGGGTGTACTAGGGGTATCGTGTACTAAAAATGAGTACAACGCAAAGGGTGTGGGAGAATTACTTGACCAATGTAGCCAATGTAATTATAACAAAAACACAGGTGTAAAACAATGGGTTAATCCTAATGCCTCTTATCATGTAGTAAATCTAACTACACGAATGTAGTCTCACTTGTGGCCTCGGAATGGTCCTAACGCAAGTTCTAGAATCTAAGTGCTACCGGTACACACATCATAGCATAAATGCTTTTCCTACCAATTCTAGGGGCGAACCTCACATATTTGGGGGTGGAAAATTTTTTAGTGGTACGGTTTTTGTGCTAGTCATATAACTCCTATCCATGAGACGCTCATTAAATCAAAGTTTCACTCCTATATGTTGTAAAAAAATTTAAATTTGGCACTAAAATTGCCTTAACAGGTATTTCTCTCAGTTTTATTACACATCTACCATTAAACAAACGAAAAATCAAGCGTAATTGCATTCTCTAAAGTATCGTACTTTCCCCCCCCCCCCTTACACTTAAGATGAACATTGTCCCCAATGTTCAAATAACAAGATGTAAAAGTAAATAAGGTAAAAGAATGAAATCAAATACTCCCCTGATTCGTTTGTGGATAAAGAGGTAACATGGTTAGATCTTCTTCCAAGAGAAAGTAGAAGCTTCAAGACTAAAGCATCGCCAAAAGCTTGATTCCACATACATCTCCTCGTCCAAAATAACCTTTAAACCTGAGAAAACAAACACGAAAACCTGCATAACAACGGCGGGATAAATCTATATAAGGATATAATGCTTGTGGAATGATAATTTTGCAGATTCCTGGAGTTTATAAGTTAGAGATTTAATAAAAACTTTTTATGAAAACAAAACTTTCAAAAATTTCAGAAAATTAAAACCTGACGCCGTCAGGTTGTAAGGCCTGACGCCGTCAGAAATGATCTGACAGAATTCTCATGTTAAGTTTCCGGAAAATTTCTAGAAAAACCTATACCTTACTTCCTGGAATTCCTGCAAAATATCATTATGACTCGATACAAGCATTTGACTCAAACAATTACTAATATGTATGTTAATTTATTATTGTTATGATTCATGTTCATTTGTTCTAATAAACCGATTTGGATTTCCCTTACACTTAACTTTTGCAAAATACCTTTATATGTAGTTAAGACGAAGTTAAAAACAAGATAAAGCATTTTCACAATTTACTTTGAAACATGAGCACAAACAATAACAATTAAACATGCATACGGAAACAAATAAAATCAAACAAACAAACAAACAAACAAACAAACAAATAAAGCTTGGGTTGCCTCCCAAGAAGCGCTTGTTTTTGTTCGAGTCACGAGCCTGACTCTACCCTTATTTAACGGAAATAGGGGAGGTTTTCCCTACACTTAGGATTAAGTGCGGGTGATAGTAGCGATACACACCGACTCGGTATGGGTATGCCACGTGAGGAAAGAGTGGTGGATGAATTATATGCTCAAAGATGTGGGATCCAATCATCATAACCTTACTTAGTTCAATTGGGTCAATGGGTGAATTGAAGTTTTCTCCTAGAAAGGGATCATCTTCTATCAACTTCGAGAGACTCCTAGTTGGGAATCCATCTTGACGTAATAAACCCGGTTTAAACCCATAGTGTTTCTTGTGATTAATCATGAATGGGTGATGTAAGTATGAAAGGTTATGGTTCACTCCTATGTCAGCTTCCTCTCTACAAGGCTTAGAGTCTACTACCTTCAACATAAAACTACCCGGACTATATGGTTTGATGGGTGGGTCGGGACCTAATTCAATTCCTAAGTTCACATCTAAGGATGGAAGATTAGGTAACGGTTTTGGTTTAGGCTCCGGTTCATCAAAACTAGGAACTTCCATAGAACTAAAAGAAAGGTTATGACTACAAGTATTCAAACCTATATCCTCTAGTTGTGTTTGGTCCAAGGGTTCTACCTCTATTGGGGTTCCTATAGTCTCTTCTACTTCTTCTGGGTAAGTCACGGGTGGTGTGTGTGCCTCAAATGATGGTAGGACTTGTGGGGTACTTGGTGGGCTTATGTTACTTACCTCATCCTTCCTTGTCTCTATGTCAATTATATCCACATCATGTGTTTTAGTAGAATCTAACCCAAACATGTTCCTAAGTATCTCAAATCCTTCTCTAGCCATTTCAAGTTCTAAGTCCGATTCATAAGAATCTTCCCCGATAACATGATTACTATGTTCAATTTGCCTAAAGGATTCATCATGTGTTCCTTGAGATTCAAAGTCATTGATCATAAAACCTAGGTCTTTTTGCTCAATATGCTCATGTTCGGCTAAATCCTCCTTAATTGTTTCCTCAAGTTGTGATGTATACGAACCCATTAATTCATTAAACTTATGGTTCACGGTTAGGAGGCTTTCCTCAAAATTTTTCCAAAGGGTCTTATTAAAAGGAGTTGATCCTAACAATGATTGTTTAATAGAATCCACACATGCACATAATTCATCAAACCTATCAAACTTTATACCCATCTCCTCTAGTATATATCTAAGATCACTTAAAAATTCATTGGAACAACAGAAAGCAAATCTATCCGTGTAAAGTAATTGTTCCTCTATTGTTAATGATCTAAATGGAATTTCATCCGCCATGGTGACAAATGAAAATGGTTTTACAAACAAAGGGCACAAAGAAAAAGATAGACTAAAGAAATCTAATAAAAAGAAAAATAAAAATCTCACTAGAAAGGAATCTAGTGAGTAGACCGAATAAAATAAAAATTCAACCTAAACAATAACTATTCCCCGGCAGCGGCGCCAAAAACTTGATGCGTGGTTTTGCGACCTTACAACAGGTTTTACCTCTCGAGGGATCTCGAGAGGCTTGCAATCCCCACCAGGCAGTGTACCTGACCGATGTAGTATAGTGTAGTGGCAAGTACCGGGGGATTGATCGTTCTCTAGGGGAATAGTGTCGTTAGGATTGAAAAACTACTCTAATATGTCTAAGGGTGAGGGAAGATTCTTTTTGTATTTTTATATTTTTTTATGAAAGCAAGTAAAATCTCGGGTTTGAAGGAGTGGGCGGAATTAGTTGCTAGTCAACTAACCCAAATAACTACAATTGCAAATAAAATAAAATAACTGAAAATAAAAAGGTCATGGAACTTATATGAGAGAGAAATGTGTTTACTTAGATTTCCTTACTCCCTAACTATCTTTTACCGGTTGATTAGTGTGTATTAATTGCGTGGATGATGGGTGTATTCCTTAATACCAATCGTGGGGTGGCGTACGTACTTCCCCAACTCTACAAGCTCCTACTTCACTCCTATGTCGAGCCGGCTAAGAAGCTCCTAACATGGGATCACTAGAATTCGCTCATGCATTAAATACAACCATAAAAACCTTAGTATGCATTGGTTCATGTTTCTTAAGACGTTCAAGAAAGTTACCGTATAGGAGGTTAGCCAGTTTTCTTAAGCCTAACATCGATAAACAATCATCCAATACAATTAATAACACACCAACAACCAATAATCAATAGTTAGGTTTCATTAGATCTAAGCAAACACAAGATAAATCTAGCCTAGCATGTTAATTAAAAGACAAGAACAAGATATAATCAAACAACACATAGACATATTGAATGATTAATTGATTACTTATCTTCAATTAAACATGGGAGATCCAAGGGTATAAAACCCTTAAAAATGGCAGAAAATTCGTCTTAGGGTTTCTCCTCACAAAGTTGCACACTAATGACTAAAAATTGCAAAACTATATATAGAATTTAGGGGCTGACGGCGTCACGTTGTAGGAGGTGACGCCGTCACCTCGCCGCGGCTAGGGTTCCCGGATGGTCTTCCTGACGCCGTCCCTCTTTAATCCTCCAAAATCCACTTTGGCGCGTCAAGAGTTGACGCCGTCACAATTGTGCTTGACGCCGTCTCTCTTTAACTTAAACCGTGACAGCCTTGATCACCTTAAAGGGTGACGCCATCAGACTTCCATTGTAAAACTTTCTGGCGCGTCACGTGTATTTGTCATATCCACCTCTTTTTGCCAAGCTGTGACGCCGTCAGGAGCAATCCTTGACGCCGTCACGTGTACTTTTCCAGCAGCTTTTGAGACTTTGTCGTTTTCTTCACTGTTATGCTCCAAAAACGTCCAAAATGCTTCCTTTTCCAGATTTCTTCTCCAAAGTACCTAAAATGACAAAAGAAATGATTTAGGGCAATATTTGATCAAATAAATACGATTTAAGGCTTAAATGACCCCCTAAAAGCGGTACACTTTTCGCTTCATCACCACCGATACCACCTCCAAAGGTAACATAGCCTCCATCTAATGTTTGAAAATCGGAAAGATAGGACTTGTTTCATGTCATGTGCCTTGAACACCCACTATCTGAATAGCCTTGATCTTCATGATATGTTGGTGAATGTTCCTGCACACAAATAAGGAAATTAGTTTCCTTGGGGAACCCAAGCCATTACTGACTTGGATTTTCCATGTGCATCAATGTAATTAAATCTCTTGAGAACAGTTGATGCACCATTGGATTTGAGAGGTTTCCAAATCCAACATGTTGAGGCCTTAACAGCATTGGCCCTCTTTTCCCTAGCAGTAGAACCCTTAGGTTTCCAAATTTGTTTTAGTGAAACTGCTTTTGTTGGAAAAGGTCTCTTAGCAGTTGTTAGTGCATGTTTAAAAGATGTTTTTGCACTTTGTACTGCTGGTTTAGGGTAAACAGAGTAAAAAGGTCTGGCAGTAGAAACTGCTTGTCTAGAAGTAGATTCTTTTGGTCTAGCAGTAGAAACTACTTTTGGTCCAGACTTTGTTAAAACTGCTCTGGGTGTTGTTCTAGTATTATTAGAGTGACTTTTAGGAATATGCCTTTTTAGATTCACTCTATTGTGTGTATACCCAGATACCCTTTGGTTGCAGAAAGCTGCAAGATGGTCAAATTCTCCACATACAAAACAAGCTTTTTTATAGAAGTCAAAGTCATCACCTAGTTGGTGAGACTTAAGGCCATTCCAATTCCTTTGGTTGCCTTTAGGCTTGTTTGTGGTTCTGTATTGTTCACAATATCTAACTGGTTGCCTAACATGTTTAATGTTGATTTTAGGCCTATCAGTATTTTGTTTGACTATCTTAGGAACACTTGTTCCTGCTTTCTTAACCACTTCAGGTTTAGACATAACCTGTTCATCTTCATCATCATCAGATACCCAGTCTTCAATGACTACACTATCTGATCTTCTATCAGAGGACACCTTGTCCTCAGGAAGTGAAGTTTTACATAAACTCTCACTTACTTTCTTAGGTTCATCAAAAACTAGCTTTGTTTTTGGCTGTACACCATATTGTAGCTCTGGTTGTTGAAATTCAGCTACACCTGAATTTTCTAGGTCAATCCCTGGGGGTTTAGGGATTCCTCTGTAAGGGGGTGGGACAGCATTATATCCTAACCCTGACTTGGCTCTATTAATCACTTGACATTCTATCATGTTGGTCACACCTCTAGAAGCATGTTCTAGTGTTTCTGTAGTCAAGTGAATGTTTCCATTTTCCTTTTTGATCCTATCATAAGCCTCTCTCAAAAGCTTAATTTCAGCATCTCTAAAGAATATGTCTTGTCTAAGAAGAGCTTTGTCAACAGAAAAAGCAAATTCATTTTGTTTGTAATGAATGATCTGCTTCTCTAGGGATTCTAAACCACATTTATAGTCTACTAAGTCTTGTTGAGTTTTGCTTAGGACTTTCTTTTGGTCATCATAATGTTTGATTAAAGTTTGTAGTTCTGAAAGAGCTGTGCAAGTATTAGAACAAACTTTATGATTTTGTACCTCAGTAGAGAAAGCCATGAGTGCCATCTGTGAAGAATCTTCTTCTTCATCAGCCATGAAACTCCAAACAAAACCTAGCCCATCAATAGCTACCATAGCTTTTGAGTTTGGCTCAGAAACCTCCCTTGTTTTGGATGTGCTTCCAAAACCTCTATTCTTGCTATCTTGCTGCCTTGGCCTTCTACATTCTCTTGAGAAGTGCCCCATCATGTGGCAGTTATAACACTCTATCTTTGACTTGTCAAAACCAGCAGTATCATTATTGCTGATTGTGAGCTTCTTCCCCGTCCTTTGATAGAACTTCTTAGCTCTCATACTAAGAAGATAAATTTGCCATTTTAGGTCCATTTCCTCCAGATCATCATCATTGATCTCTTGGAGGTCTTCATAAGTGAGCATGGACCCATCATTTTGACTTGTTAAAAAAGCACAACAAGTCTTCTCATCCAAAATACCCATGGTACTGCTTGATGAACTAGGAGTTGACATAAAAAAGCACCAACACCATCAACAACTTTCACCTCTTCACTTGAATTTGAGGTACTAGGAGATGACATAAATGCCATGTTCCCAGTATTAGAACTAGTACCTCCATTTTTCTTCAAATCTTGTTCCACAATCTTAAAGTTGCTATACAAGTCTATTAGTTCCATGGTGTCAAGGTCTGGCTTGTTCTTCCAGACAACAACATGTATAGCCCACTCTTCTGGTAAGCTTCTCAGAAATTTTGAGTTCAAATCTTCTTGAGGTATTTCAACCCCAAGAATAGCAAGTTGGCTCACAATATTCTGAAGCCTATTAAACATGTGGTCAAGAGATTCATTATTGGTAGAGGAGAAGTTTTCAAACTGCTGCTTGAAAAGTTGATCATTGGGAATGGTCATCATTAGCATGTTTCTTGCCTTTAGGTCATTTTTCTTCTTTATTCTGTCTTCTGCAGATGTTGGGTGCATCTGCAGAGTTGTCACCACTTTGCCTTCCACTGTTGATGTAGTGGTTGTAGGCTGGTAAGAGTTTCCATCTTCAATAATTTCCCAAAGTGCATAGTCTTGCACTTGGAAATATTGCTCTATCCTCAGCCTCCACATCTCAAACTCATTCTGTTTGAGCATGGGTAGTTTTGCAGCAACATTGGTCTGAATAGATTCAACGTCCATTTCTTCTTCTTCTTCTTTTTCTTCTTCTTCTTCTAAATCAAAGATATCAGCCTTGCTCTAATACCAATTGCGGGGATTCGATACACTTGAAAGGGTGTTAGACCTTTGTAACTTTGTGTATATGATATGTTTGAGTTAATATGATTAAGTATGCAGAATTTACTTGACCACACTTAGAAGGTTATTTGGATATGGAAATGGAACAGTTATATTTGTTATTGAACAATGAACAAAGAAAGTTTATCACCAAACGATTCAATATTATTCAAAATAATACGAGTGATCTTCACTATCACTAGGGTTACAAAACCTTGAATCTTAATATTTGACTTGATATATTGTTGTGTTTGTTCTTTTCTCTTAACAGATATTCAAGTTCTATTCTTTTCACAAATCTAAGTCACTTAATATCTAGTTTAAGATCTCCCTTTTATACAAACAAAGGAGATCATTACAATTATGATAAGTCTTGTCGAACTACTTGCTAGCTTATGTTGAGTGTGTCAGTAGCTAAGATACAACATGTATCTATGTTTACAACTTGTTTGACTGACTACAAATCAAAGATATTATCTACCGTATATACTTGACTTTTATACACAAATATCTTTTTATACTTATCCAACCAGCAGTAGTAAACGTGACACTTATCCATCCAGCAGTAGTATAAGTTATACCAGCAGTAGGATCAACCAGCAGTACCTTCTTTGTACTAGCAGTACTAACTTCAGTTAGTACTGTTAGTTATAACTTGAGAGGCTTTAGATATACACTAGCAGTAGGAACTGTTAGAGTATTCTTCTCAGCAGTACTAACTTTGTGAACTTGTAATTCCCAATACTAATATTCAGAATATTTAATTCCCAACAGTTAAGCATCATATCATCGATCATTCTATGAGCAAAGGTCAACATCGACTAGTTATTTTGTTAAGTACTACTCTTCAGTCCTAAAGTTATTGTTCACGTTTCTTATTTGAATTGTCTCAAATTAATTTATACTACAAAAAATAAATAGAGAATAAGTTTGATTCAAATTATCATATTACCTACATTTGAAACAATTATTATGAAAGATTAAAAAAATCATTAATTCATTATTTAAAATGCAACTGTCTTTTTGTAAAACGTAAGTGAAAAAACAATAATGATTTTTTTTTTTTTTTTAAATTGTGTATTTTTTGTTGGTGTACATTTATTTTAAGAGAATGGAGTATCAACATATTGATTAAACTAGTCGAATATCCACGCATAGCAACAACGATGTATAGTCGCGTAAATATGTATGTGTGTTTATTTGTGAAGAAAATGAGAGTGTAAAAAATTTGTGGGTGAATTATAATTAATTATATAAATAAAATAAACTGGCTAATATATTGCATTAATTTTTATAAGTAAGTGTATTTTTATTTTTTGGTGCAAACGGTAAAGAAATATATTAACATCAAAAACTTTACAGGACAATAAAAAGAAATAAATGCTACTGCTTGGATAGACCCAAACAGATACAAACATACTACTCTAATGTCATCACATATTGGATACATCTAAGGTCTATACATCAGATATCTGATACCACATAACTAAGAAACATCTCTGTCCAGTATCATTCAACAACAACAACAACAGCATCCACAACCAAATTAACCCAAATGCACCATAGACCATAACTCCATATTTACATTTCCCAATCAACTCCTATCCTAGATCACTCAACCATCATCCACATTGAACCTAGAAAGGAGAAGATCATGCATCAATACAAGAGTTATAGCCACACATTTCCAAAAGAGGCATCCGCTTTTGGGAACACACAACCTATAAGAGGACCAACCTAACCTCCTGCAGTAACACATTGCTTGAACCAAGCAGGTTAATCTTACACACCTCACTATTCCAAACATCATGTGCTATCCACCAAGCCCATTTACCCTTCTTACTGGACAGAGATGTTTCTTAGTTCTGTGGTATCCGATATCTGATGTATAGACCTTAGATGTATCCAATATGTGATGACATTAGAGTAGTATGTTTGTATCTGTTTGGTTCTGTCCAAACAGTAGTATTGATTTCTTTTTATTGTCCAACAGAGTTTTGATGAAATAACATAACTTATTTTGTAAGTTTTATAAAATTTGGTCAACAATTTGAATTCTTTGAAAGCATGGTTGCGGAAAAAGAGCTTTGCTAATTAAAAAATAAAAATAAAAAAATGTGTTGTTCACGTGTGATTGTTTTAATCAAAGAAAAGAGAAAGAAAATGTATCAAAATACATCAATCAAAACATGACAACACATTTTTTGAAGGTAATTTGCACTCTTCTTCTTTATTTGCACACTCACGTTACAAGTAATCAAATCAAGATCTCAATATGGTACAAGTGATTGATGCAATAATTCGAGTGTACCAATTAAAAGTTGGAGTGCAAATTAATTCCGCACATTTTTGTGGATGTTTTGTGGAGGTAGCATGTGATCAGGTGACCAATTGACCAAGGTGTAAATGCCGAAGTCAAGAAAAAATATTAAAATAAGACATGCGTATAGGACCATAAGCATGAATCTTGAACACTATGTCCTGATTCGAATTTTTGGATCTTACCCTTGTTTTATGTTTGTCTTTTGTTCTAATAAAAATTAAAATTGAATTCATAATTTCTAACTTTAAAAATTAAACGTGAAAAAAAAAAAAGTTAATAGTTTTGATTAGGCTGATAGACTTCAAGGTTTAAATTGGAGTCATTAGTAAAACGGGGGGCCAGTTATGTTAAGTTCTAAATGAATAAGGTGCAAGCTGGTATGGTAAGTTCATAAAGGATATAAAGATTAGTAAGCTGAACCTTAAAAGTACACTAGTAGGGTACCCGGCGCCTTGCATTGGCGGGTATCTTAAAATAAATGTTAATGACATCAAAAGACAAAAGTGATAGCTAGGAGTTGTAAACTGTTCGGGCTCGAGCTCGTTGGCCCGTGCCCGTTCAGGCTCGAGCCCATTTGGCATGTTGCCCGTTCGGGCTTGAATATTTGTATACTATGCTTTATTATTTGTATTAGTGATATTTAATGCAGGAATTGTGTTTAAGTTATTTGTACAATATGCTTGATAATTTGTATTTCTTATGTAAAGGGTGTTTAATAACTGCATTAATTGTATTTATTGACAAGTTAATTAATTAACTACATAAATATCTCGATCACATTAATAGTGTTTTGTATTATATTTAATGTTAGTAAATGTATTTAATTAGTTTTACTTTTAGCTTAAGAACTTATAGTAAGAACTTATAATAAGAGCTTAATTTTAAGTATTTATTTTTTTTTTTAAAGGTTTAAATGATTTATAAGATGGTACATTTAGGGCTTATAAATATGTAAGCTGCGATTCTTTTTTGTTGGTTTCGTTGAAGGTGCTGGGAGGGTTCAGATCTGTTACGTATAGAGAGAGGTCAACGAAACCACTTACTAGGAATGATACAATGAAGGTGCTGGGAGGGTTCAGATCTGTTACGTATATACAGTATATGAACTAGAGTTCATATTAAGCTCCATTATGTCGGTATAACTGAATTGGTCATCAATAATATATATACTCAGTCCACCCCTTAAACGTACGCGTATAGCTAAAACATTCAGTGCGAGTTCTAAAAAAGGAAAATGGTGAGACGTGTTACTTTTGATTTGGCTCCAGGCAGTAGTAGAAGACATGATAGTCATTCAGATGTTTTGGATACTATGAAACTGAGATATCCTTGTATTTATCAACCTATCAATCATCCTTCAGCTGGAACAGAACTAGAAGAAGAAGAAGAGAATGAAGATCGAAGGTATTTGAGACCTCTTTATGTTTTCGGAGCTCGAGATATATATGGACCAGAGTCACCTCTTCCTCCAAGTATGTGATTTCTTTTTTTTCATCTTATGTATTTATAAACATGATTTCTAATTGATGTTGCTTTCCTAAAGTCAATGAAGCTTCTGTAGTTCAAAATTTATGGTGCTCTGTCTTGTTATTGCAAATTAGGTAGGTAAGTGTAGTTTAATTTTATTCATTTTAGATTAGAGCAACTACTTGGATCCATATTTTATGGATGAGATATGCACTTTGATTTTGCAAGAACAAGTAACAGATAAGCTTTTAACCTGTACCTCACAAATCTTTCCAACCATACTACCTCATAAATTTTTTAGACATTAATTGTATCGAAATATAATATATGTTCATTTTTTGTCCTTTTTCCACTAAACATTCCAACCAACACGACTTTAGCCTAGCTGTATCAAGTGGCTCGTAACCAAGTGGTTGTGAGTTCAATTCCGAAAACGGAGTAGCATGTGTGCGCCATTGCCCCCATTGGTTCGTGCACAAGTGTGTGTATATATATATATATATATATAGGGGCACTTTCTTGCGAGAACCATCTTATCTGCGAGAACTGACAGAACCCCCAAAAACATTCATGCACGCCTTCAAAAATTATATTTTTGCACATATGTTCTAAAAACAACATATATGTTTTAAAAAAAACATGGTTCTAAAGAATTTGATAAGAAATTGGAAATACAAAATTTTTCTTTGAAAGTGTGCATGTATGTTCTTATAAGGCGTGCAATGACAATATTACGGCCGTGTGTAAGGTTTTTGTGAAAAAAGAGGAAGAGTTCATGATGATATTGAAGAACATAGGTGGATACTTACGATTATTGATGATTTGCATGTATTTTAAAAGGCGTGCATGTATGTTTTTGGGGTTCTGTCAGTTCTCGCAGATAAGATGGTTCTGAAATGAAAGTCCCACTATATATATATATATATATATATATATATATATATATATATATTATAGTAAGAAAAACCCGGTGAATATGCCTAGAGATCGAAGAAAATCAAACAAAATATAATTCCGGAAGTATTGTATTTTTCCCGGGTCGTTAGGCTCCGATGAAGTGTGAATGGAACTTTGAATTCCGTTCGTGATCGAATGATTTGATTAGTTGAGATATTTTGGGATTATGTCTAAAAAGAGAAAACATAAACTAAAAAACAACTAATAAGCATATAAAATAAGTAAGTAAAGCATAAATAAGCAAAAACGCAAATTAAACTATAAAACGGGCTCTTACGGGACTAAAACGGGCCTAAGAAAACCTAAAAATCAAAAATTAACCCTAGATGTGTAAATTTGGTTCTTAAAAGTCCTAAATGATTAAAAATAATTTTAGAAAAAAGATTTATATTTTTTTCTTTTTATTTTATTTTTAATGAATTAAAAACACTTTTGGACTAAAAATAATATTAAAAATACTAAATTAATATGAAAAATTATGAAAAATTCTGGAAAACTACTTAAAGTTATAATACCTAAGGACACAGTTGGTTGTGGTTTTTGTGTTAAGGTGGTAGAGACTGGTTGAGGTAAGGGTTCGAGCCTTGGCTTCCCAGTTTCCCACTTTCTGTTTTTTTGCAATTTTTTTTTTTTTTATGAAATTTATTAATAAGCTAAAAATGAACAACTTTTATGAAAACAAAATTTTTAAAACTTGAGAAATAAGCTGGAAAAGTCCAAATAAGCAATGAGTTAACAAAGTACTTAAAAGATAAAGGAGTTAACTTAGTTGTACACACAAGCTTCTATAAGCTTATGTGTAATTCTAATAAGCTACTAAGACCTAAAATCTAACCTAATAAGCAATTTTAAACTAACTTAAGCAATCCTAATAAGCCACAAAGCTCAGAAACAAAATAAGCTAAAAACCAAAATCAGTTAGCCAAACAGCCTGAGGGGCATATTTAAGCTACCAAATAAGCCACTGAATCAATAAGCAATTCCATGAAAACTCCAAACAGATCAAGTTTAGCAACCAAAGAGCTTATAAAATCAATTTCAGACCTATTTAAGTTTATTAAATGCTTAAAATTCAGCTAATAAGACTAGGCAGTAGGACAATTTTAAGACTGACAAACCTAAGATCAGACCTGATATACCACTTTTAGCACTACATATAAGCTTCAATAAGCTATGAATTAAGCTGTAAACTATAAAACAACATTAAGCACTAACCAAAGAACTTATTAAATGATTTTCACACACATTGAATTTAAAATAAGCTTAGAAAATAAGTCGGACTGTTTTTTGGTTTTTTTGAAAATGATGAAATAGACCTGAAAAGTGAAAAATAAGACTCAAAACCATGTGACACTTATTCGAAACATGTAAACAAACTTATTACACTGATTTTGACTCAATACTAACACTTAAAAAGGTATTTTCATGAACTTATCAAAATAAGCTAAGACTAATGGTTTTAAACCTTGAAAACTAATCTAAAACCTATAAATCTATTTAGAAAAGCTTGAAACAACTTAAATTCAACTTATAAGACTGAATTAGAGCTAAATCAAATTGGACTAATGACCAAAATAATGGAAAAATAATGGAAAAACAGGTTTTGAACCAAACACCCCTTTATCTAACTGTTTTGCTTTTTAAAACTGATTTTACTCTAAAACTTGCCTAAGCTTTTAACAAACATTTACTAGTAAGATATTTAAGTTTATAAAAAGCATATTTGAACTAATAATAAGCACTTATCATTAAGCTATAAGAAAAAGACATATTTTTGTATTTTTATGAATTTTGTGCAAAAACTTAAGCTAATGAGATTTAAACTACTAATGAGCAAATAATAGTAATAAAGGACAATAATAAGCAATAAGAACAAGTAATAAGCAAATAAAGGACAAGTAATAAGCAATAAGCAGTTTAGGACTTAAAAAGTAAGAAAAATAGAACTCACTTGGTCCTTTGCTCAAACAAGGACTATAAATGCTCCAAGAGCTGATCTACAAGCCCCAGGTTGTTTTAAACAAGCTGGTAAAGTCCAATAAGCCCATCCAAATCTGGCTTATCATCCAAAGTGCTTATTTCTCTTTTAAGGCCAAATTGCTTAAACACAATTGAGGACAATTCAAGCTTTAATAACAGAAGCTCAAAACAAGATATGGAAAAACTTATTTGAGTTCTTATTGAGAGTTTATTATAGCTTAATTCAACCACATGAAAACATTTTAAACAAATAAGTAAAAGAGACCATGCAATAAAGTAAACTGGATTTTATTAATACTTAAAAAACTATTACAATACGTAAAATTAAGACAAAAAATAAGCACTAATTAAGCTATTACATAACTTAAAATAAAGACTCCAAAATATTTTTAATGTTTGGTGAAGAGACCTCTATTTATAGGAAATCCAGGGAGCTTCTAGGGTTTCTTTCATCAAATCACAGCCCTCCAATCAATAATGTTGACATCATCCTTTAATCTTTGCCCTTGGATCGAGTGCCACATAGCATCCACCAATCATGAGCTTGGGAATTGCCACGGTGGACAAGATATGAGCTCATTCTTTGGTTTGTCATCCTTCTAGAAGGGGTTAATTCCACTTAAGTTGGGTGAATTAAGGTGCAGGGTAAAAACGGGGTAAAGCTTGGGGAAGATGAACAGTACAATCAATATTAACCCGCCCTTTTTTATGTGTTTGACTCGGGTTATAATTGTTTTGACCTGGGTTGGATCCGGTTTGAATGAGGAATGGTCGGGTTAAGTGAGTAGACTGGGCTTGGTTTTGTTAATAGGGAACGGATTGGGTTTTAGTATATGGACTGGATTTGGTTATTGTTTTAATAAAATTTGGGATTTAACAAAGGTTAGATTAGGACTAACTTTGCAAAATTTTAGGGACTGATGCTGAAAATGATTTTGGACTTTTGATGAAAATGATTTATCATTAAGGATTTGGTTTTGAGATTTTGGGTTTATGGCTGATAAAAAATGTAGAATCACATCCCCAACCTCGGCTTTTCACGCTCTTTCCATTCTCCTGCTCGTTTTTGTCTGTTTTGTCTTTCTTTTTGTCTTTTTCTTATATCCTTTACCTGCACATACACAAACACAAAAACAAGCATATATTTGGCATTTATGATCAGTTTTTGGTCTTTTAATTCCGTTTTTAATAAAGAAAAGGTATGTGATTTAACACATACCACCCATTAACCAAGTAGTTGTAGGTTCAATTCCTAATATTGAAAAAAAGGTGCGGAGTAGGGTGTGTGTGCTTTTGTGGTTCAAAAAAGATGTATACTTTCAATTGTATGCATTGACGTTGACAAAGTCATAACATGTTATGATCGAGGTTCCATTTTGAAACCTGTTGTTGATATGACCCATCAAGCTTATGTGTTAACTTAAAGATCCAAACGATACCGAAGGAACACAATTGGGACTTTCATTCAGTGATAGTCCATGAGGGAGCTGGACTATCTAGTATCTACTCTACTTTATACACATTCTCTATTTATTAAGCCACATGATCGTTGAATTAGGTTCAAACCTGAAGAAGGCCATCCACATCACAACTAGTTAACGGTGATTCGGATACCAAGTTTCAATATCTCTTAGGTGATGTTTGTTTATTAAGATGCTCAGAGTCTGAATCATATTAAGAGCTGACCGCCTCTTAATGACATGATAAAAAGAAACGCACTTAATCACCCAAATGTCTGACAGCGTTTGAATGAGTCAGGTTAAGAGGTTGTTAATGTAAGTTTATGACTCGTATGGTGATGAATGTTTTTGTGTGTCTGATTGATACCAAGAGATAATACATATATAGGGGATACATATAAGCTATTTTGGGTTGATTGATAATCACCCATAAATGCTAGCCTATCTCTAGCCAATCACAATAACTAAATTACAGCTCATCGCTAATCACATAGCTAATCCCTTTGCCAATCACATTTAATGCACAGCTAACAAGAGGTATTTCTGAAAAAACAAACATCACCTTAGTCAAGTAGAACCTTCATTCATTAAGCCACCTGGAGAATCATTTTAAAAGTAGTTGAAGATTGTAAGAGTATTTTTGCAAGCTTGTATGTTAACTTTAATATTTATATAGGTGTTTGTATTTGGGTTCATTCAACAAAGACACATGCACACAACATGCTTATGGGGAATTTTTTTGTCATATTTGTATTACAAAAGTTTAAGTTAATAAAGTGATTGATAATTTAAAACCAAACTGAAGCAATCGAAGGGGTGTCTTAATGAGTGTTTTGGAGGTGATTATTGTGACTTTGAAAATCATGTTATTTAATGAGTAAATTAAAATTAAGGTTAGATAGGTGTTTGTATACATTTCTTATAAAATCAATTCTCTTGCAACTACTTGTTATTCTTCACAATGTATTATTTTTGCCATCAAAATCTGATTAGAATCTACAAAAAATTTATTATGATAATAATCAGTTTTGTAGCACATTTGGTCAACCTGAAGCTTCCAAGTAGGTTAGACGTCGCTACCAACTCATCATTGCATGTCGCCGCCATTTCTTTCAGTCTCATTCCTCCACCCTTTTATATGTGTACTTTTGATTCTCATTCGCTTAATTGCATAAAACAGCAACCTAGCTACTTTCATACTTCAACCACTCATAGCAACTTACGCACTTGTTTTATTTTATCTATAACAACAACCTACTTTCGGTTTGTAGGTTTCTCTAGTATGATGGTTGAACCAAATACTATAGACCCACACACACTTAAGGAACGAATTACATCTGCACTCAAGGATTTTAGATTTCGTGACAAGGCAGTGCTTGTTCAGTTTTGGTCACCTGTCGCTGTCAGAAACCGGTGGTTGCTAACAACCTGGGACCAACCTTTTGGTGTTGGTGGGGCTGATGAAGGGCTCTACTCATATAGGTTCAAGTCTGAACTACATGCAATTGTTGTTGACGTAGAGGATACTAAAGAAGTACGTCCACCAGGTCGTGTTTACAGCCGAAAATTGCCAGAATGGAGTTTGGATGTAGACGGTGGGGACAATAAATATGGATATATTGATTTACCTGTATTTGAATCTAGCAGTGATTCTTGTGTAGGTGTACTTGAAATCATAACATCATCGAATTATGTTGATTATGTTTATGAGGTTCAAGAAGTCTCAAGAGCACTCAAGGTTGGTGCACTCTTACTAGTTAGTAATCCTATATAATTGTGTTATATTGCATGCATGCATACATATATAGTTATATAATTATGTCCTCATTCACTTGTTAAATTTTTTTTAACATGGCAGAATCAGAATCTCAAGTCTCCACGCGTGTTTGAGGATCCTACCTTCTGTGTGAGTTCTGTTCCTTGTAACTAATCACATCTTACTTTTGTGTGTGTGTGTGTGTGCATCAGAGGTCCAACTTCAACCCACTTATGTTGAGTTGACTGTTTTTGTAAGAGGAACTGGTCAAACTAGTTGAAAGTCGCTTTAAATGTATTTTCCTTCAACCTCCAGGGTAGTTTTATACAAAAATTTGAATAATCACCATAATAAATATTTTTTATGCAATCACACTTAATTCTTCATAAAACTCTTATAGGAAATGGACAATTAGTGTTTGTGGGTCAATCAACCTGGTTTGACCCGTTACCCTAACCGCCCATATGGCCATAAGTAATTATAACCGCCCATATGGCCATAAGTAATTATGTATGCGTGTTCCCCTTTTTTGGGTCGGTCTTATATAAGAAGTTGATACAGGTTGCAGATGAAAGAAGGCGATATGAACTGGATGGAATCTTAAAGGTTTTGAAGGCAGTTTGTGACGATCAAAAATTACCTCTAGCTCAGACATGGGCCCTGTCTGGACATGCTAGTTTTGTGGCTAATTCTGGAAATATAGATCATAGTTGTAGTAGCTTCAACAGAAGCTGTATAGGGAAAGTCTGCATGTCAACGTATGATCTACCATTCTATGTTCGAGACTTAACCACATGGGATTTTTTTAAATCCTGCAGAGAGAGACACTTGGAAAATAGTCAAGGAGTTGTTGGGAGATCATTCTCATCTCGCAGTTCATGGTTTTGTAGAGATGTTACAGAACTCAATGAAGACAATTACCCTTTGGTTCCCTTTGCCCACGTGAGTGGGCTAACTAGCTGTTTAGCTATCTATATAACGAGTATTGAATTAGGTGTTGAATATGTTATAGAGTTTTTTTTGCCAACACGTAGCAATGACGATGCAGACGTACAAAGGTTGATGAAATCAGTGAAGCAACAGATTCAAAACGCTTCTTGTATGCAATTAGATGCCATGTCAGCTCCCCAGGTCATCGGAGGACTAACTATTTTGAGTTGGGACCTTGATACTCCACCTTTGCCTATCACCTTATTAACTGAAAAAGAGGTCCCTCAAGATTCAGAGGATATGGAAGAGGAAAATGTTGAAAATGAGCCATCTAACTCTCTTGCTGTGGGAACAAGTCAAAGTATTGCTCCTTATCTGGAGCACGGGATCGGAAATTTTGATACTAATCCAGGGACAGTACGGAAAAAGAGAAAAAGGAAGAGATCTGAGAGTTCAATTACTTTGGAGGAAATCAAGAAACATTTTGAGAAGCCAATGGACGAGGCTGCGGCCATCCTTAATGGTGAGTTTGTTGATCATAGGTGATGTTTGTATTTGTGCTTTCATCATTTTAATATTCTCACCATTTCTTTGTATATATGTAGTTAGCAGATCTACATTGAAGCGCATATGCAGGGATCGTGGTATACCAAGGTGGCCATATAGGATTGGCACCGATAAGTCTGATTTGCTTATGAAGTCGGATCAAACAGATATAGTAGTCCATACATCTGGCGGTTCACTTGCACCGGTTTTTGGGGTTTCCAGTGAACCATTAGGTACAACTGTAACTCATGATCCTGCCACCTTAACTGAAAAGGGTAAGCATGCAAGTCCCACTCGTACAAATCCTGCTGATGAGACTATAGTTGCAAGCAGAGTGGATAATGTGGTGATTAAGGCAACATACGGAAAAAATACTGTAAAGTTTTCATTTTGCATTTTAGATGGATTAGTAAAGCTGAAGGAGCTGATTGCAACAAGGTTTCAGCTTAAGCATGAATGTTTTAGACTAAAATATAAGGATGAAGATGGTGATATGATATTAGTTCTTTGTGACAATGACTTATCTCATGCAATATTGAGCACTTCTGAGCCACCAGACTCCAAGGCTGTAATTAAATTATTTGTTCAGCCAGTTGGCTATCAGAGCTCTGATGCTTGATTAGGCCTTATTTTGCAAGGCTTGAGTGCATTCTGCCTAAGTGACACTTGGAC
This sequence comes from Artemisia tridentata subsp. tridentata, assembly GCA_021014915.2. Lineage (NCBI taxonomy): Eukaryota > Viridiplantae > Streptophyta > Magnoliopsida > Asterales > Asteraceae > Artemisia > Artemisia tridentata. The sequence continues at coordinate 290,638,607 of CP139501.1, forward strand.
AGAAACTCGCAGTTGTGGCACAAAATCTTCTATAAGGAAGCATGAACAGAGCCTACCGAAAATGACAGCACTCAGACTCACTATTGTGGAAGGGGAACAGAAATCAAATGAGAGCCCAGGAGCAGATCATATCCTCAAATGTAGGATTCAAGGTTCGGGTTGTGAAGCATATTGTAGAGCTCAACAAGAACAGTTTTTGTGAAAACACTTCCTAGTTCACCAGTTGGAATCGATGATAATAAAGGTATGAGCTCATTTTCACACACATTACGTTGAGTATATATAATTGCTCGTACTAAAAGACTTTCAATGTTTCCCTTTCAGTAGTTTCAATTCAGGCTGTAACTCAGTATTTCTGATCAACTTGAGGATGATGATAGAGTACATGTGTGTGCCAGGCCACTGATCCGCACATTGAGAAGTCATTTAGTTGTCCATTTCTTGAGCTAGTATGCACATTAACCTTGTAATTGTTAGCTATCAAGAACTCAGTTACAGTATATTTTCTATCTGTCAGTTGTGTATTTTTTTTAATTCGTATATGCATCAGCCTTTTGATAGCTAGCTGTCAGAATATCCGTTCTTTCTGTAATTTCACTCTATTCCCTTCTTGACAAAGAACATATATGCAAAAGCATACATGGCTGTATTGCCACTGAACTTAATTTTCCACCCTCTTTAGTTTTGCTCCATGTTTGCTAGAAACATCTTGCTTAATTGTGTCTTGTTTGTGTCAACACCCCGTAACCTGCATATACATAAAGACCAACTAAAAACACCTTACATGTATTTGAAAACAAATAATGATTGTAACTATAACAATTCATGTCTTGTAACTATAACAAGTAATATGGTACAAAATTATAAATTATAAACATTACAACGAAAACAGAAATAATGCAGTACATTCCACTCTGGTTTATATGCTTTTACTAGCATTTATATGTTAAGCATCAGCCATCTGGACGATTAATTTTATTGTGTTATTACCATCTGTAGTAGCAGAAAATGACATTATAAGGTTGCTTAAGTCGGTATCACAAGCAATTAGTATCAGATCATCGTCTTCATCCCTGTATTTTAGATGAAGTCTGGAATCTTTTAACTTAAACCTTTGAGCGACTTGTTTTTTCAGTTCCGACAGTCCCGATGAAAGCGGAAAATGAAACTTTATCATATCATTTTCAAATGTTGCCTTCACTGTCAACATCCTTATATGGGCCGAGACTCTGGCTAAATTCTTCTTTGGGGATGCAGGAAACATATCAAAACTTGCTTGTGGGGCACTGGGATTCGTGGTCTGTATGAAGTCATCTAATTCTTTTGGTGTTTGTGATAAATAATGTGGCTCAAGAATTTTCTCGCCTTTGGGTGGAACAGCCGATGGTTTTGAGATCAGTGAGGAACCATATGCTTCAATTGACAGCTTTGATCGAGAATCAAAAGCATTATGCTTGCCACAGATCCACCACTTAGCTGAAAACCCATGACGTCTACTTGAACAACTCCACTGCTTAATCCTTACCAGCAGCAACACAACAACATATATGCTCAAACGAACACTTTTCTTGTGGCGATGTGGTAATGGCCAACTGGGTATATTTAGCTTACGGCAAACACGCTTCAGTGTAGACCGGCTAACTATAAAAAAACAAAAGCAAAATTAGAATTAGATATCTAAATAGGCCGATAAAAAGCCTACTATAAGTAATTTAAGTATATCCAGTTTTATAGGCATATCCACACACAAGTGTATATAATTGCAAACATGCTAAATTATTATTCGAAGATATTTACACAAAATTTGGAGAACCAGGTTTAAATTTTATGATTAATAGCATGGCCTAATCACACTTGAATCTCTACATGTTTTAGGTGCGAAGAAATTTCTTGAATCTCAAAGTTTTTAATCTCCACACTTTAAAAGTGTAGACTTCCTATTTTTACCTTCCCATGACGGCTTTGGGACGGGGTTCGTATCTGGACTTTGTACCCCTTGCCTGTAGTTTACGTGATTACCTTCCACCATGATGGTTGTGGGACCGGTGCGGTAGGGACCCCAAAAGGGTTGTCCAAGTATCCCTTCTTTCACAAACTTAATATATTTAAATACTTACAAAAATACAACAAATATTCGGGAATATTTTTTTTTTTTTTTAATATATACGTGTTTGGACTATGGAGAGTCCTTTGAAGATTTCACATATTTGTTGTAGTAAAATATAAAGGGCTTACCACCAAGCGCTTTAGAAGCCTCCCGTATTGGCTTTCCAAACATTTGTTGGATTGCCTCTCGTGTAACAGAATCCATTTTGTGCTTTCTCCTTTGTTTGGTAACTACATCATATTTATAGCTTGTGACAACATTCGCATACATTTTGATCCAGTTCTTCTGGTCATCATTGCTAAAATCACTTTGATATTGAGCATTTATGCTATCAATATTAGCATTAGCCTCCCCAACTGTCAGTAATTCTTTTGAATCTAGCTGCATTTCTGATGACTGCTGACTAACCTCCATTTGCATACCAATCACTTCGGTGCTCGATAGGTCTCCAAATTCAAAAGAAGAAAACTTAAGGTGCATCTTCACCTTTTGCACCAAGTTATGTAGGTCTGCACCTTCTTTCATGTCAACAGGTAGAAAAAATTCTAACACGTAACTGTCAGCATGTTCAATGCTATGCAAGTAAATGGCAAAGCAGCTAGTTAACCCACTCATGTGTGCATTGTGAACCAAAGAATACTCAACTTCATCTAGTTTGGTTACGTCTGAACAAAAACATGAACCTTGAGACGATAACGCCCTCCCAACAACACCACGGGATTTTAGCAAGTGATGCTCTTTGCAGACTTCCCGAAAAGGCCACAAACTCAAGTCATGAACGTAAAAAGGTAGACCAGTAGTTGACATGCATACTTTCCCAGTACAACTAGAGTTAAAGCTATTACATGTCATTTCTATGTTTCTTTCGGTTGCCACAAAACTAGTCTTCGGAGAGACTGCCCATGTTTGTGCAAGTGGCAACTTGTGAGCGTTGCAAACATCTTTCAGTAGCTTGAAGATTTCATCTAGCTTATGTTGCGTGCTATTGCAATCAACCTATGTATAAGAGCATTAAGTGTTTAAATTACTTATAAAAAAACAAATAAAATGCGGTTAATTATATTCACCACCCTCAACTCACATATGACGTAGGAGTATCAAATGCTTGTGGTGATGTCAAGTTTGCTGCCTGCAAGATAACAACAATATAGCTGTTGTAAGAAATGAGCTAAGCTAAACCTAACCAATAAACTTTAAAAAATAAGATAGAAAACAAAAAATATGAAAGCAAGAAAACTAGTATATATATATATATCCACAGAACCACACAACGAGTTAGCAGCATGAGACAGAATATATAAGTGACGGATTAAGTGGAAACCTTAAGAGCTCGGTGAATTTGTTGAACCTCGTAAGCACAATCAAAATATATCGAAGATGTGATGAATTCAAGTACACCAACACACGAATTAGTAGAAAAATCAAAGACTGGTAAAACCAGATATCCACGAAGATTCAAACGAATGGCACAAACTTGTAGTGGTTGGTTTTTCGAATAGCAATTTGCTACATCAGAAGTCCACTCTGGCATTCGATGCTTATATGCACGTACAACAGGGATAAGGTCATGTACTTTTTCATACTTGTCATCCACATGGAAACATTTACGCTCAGATTCCTTCCTATAGTTACCTAGTCCTCTATCGCATATACCAAGGGTAAATGGCTGATCTGCAGTTTTTAGTAACTCGTTTTCCCCAACACTACAAGCTGACCAAAACTGAATGAGACAGCAATCGATATGGAAAGTTATGAGCTCCAATGCTTGTTGAATCTTAGAGTTGACTTCATTATGACATCCGGCAATGTTTTCAGCTTTGTTCTTCAAACCTATGGTTGAACATACAGAGTTAATATCAATCAGGGGCGCAGCTTCATTGGGGGGGGGGGGGGGGGGGGGGGGGGGCCCCCCCCCCCCCCCCCCCGCCCGACCCCCCGAAATTTTTTTTGCGATGTAGAGGGTATATAGTTTTCGTGTAGAAAAATTTGGGTATATTCGGTTTCGCCCCCCCAATTTAATTTAGATCCCGACCCCCCAAAACTTTTTGTCAAGCTTCGCCACTGATATCAATAGGGTGGTCCTACAGCCAACATGCAAGGGTCAAGGGACATGGGCCAAGATATGTAAAACGTAGTTTGTTATTATAAGTTTATAACCATGATGGGACCAAGCTGATAACACATTTTTTTCATAGTGGAATCAGAAAATGCACTTATATATCCATGGACTTGCCGTCCAAAACCACATATATACTATTGTCAAGCATGAAAAGCACACTGTATTTGCCGTCCAAAAGGATTTTCTTTTGTCAAACAGAATATTCATTTTCTATATTTGCAAGAACACTAAATTTGCAAAGAAATATGAAATTATAAATGGTTTGCTAGCTTGTTAAAGTAAAGTATACAAACTTGTATATTTAATAACCATTATCGGCTACGTGTTGACATGTATTTGTGCAAAATTTAAGGAAAAATCAGCCTAGTTTACCATTATTCTCTGATAAATCCCTAAACTTGATTCGACGGGATTGAACTTGGTGTATAAAGTATGACATGTATATTATAAGAGTTATATCAAGTATCTTTAACCAATGTGACTTTCGCCTAAAGGCTTGAGGGTGAGATTTATGTCTCCAACAAAGTGGTTGAGTGTTCAAGTCTCATAGGGGACAAGTTTGTTAGAATATATATATATATATATATATATATATATAGTTTAGGTGTATGTATAAGGTTGCGAGGGGTGCTACCAGAAAAACTTTCAAGAGGGGGAAAAAGTTAAAAGTAGGTGTCAGTCGGGTCATGTCAGTAACTCGACCTTTGTTGCTATAATGAAATCGAATTTACTTTTAATGAAAGTGAATTTTTCGGTATTTGTTTGCATGCGAGAACCAAAACTAAGAATCGATGATGATATGCACAGTATTTAGCACATACTTACTTTTTATGATCGATATTAACACAAGTTGTTGATGCTAAAATAAAAAGGTTGGACAACAAAAATTTACAAAAATCTATAGAGTAGCACAAGAATCGAACATTATATCTCAATGAAAGTGCAAATGTCCTTAACCATTTGACTGTGATGCAACTATTAGATAAATTTTCACAGTTTATTTACCCATTTATGGGGGCAAAATGAAATTCCCTGATCAATCGACATTACTCGAGTGAACTTTTTGGGGGCAGTTGCCCACACTGCCCCCATTGTGGTACCGCCCCTGAAGGTTGCCCTTTGTTTTAAAAATATTATAAATCGAATTTAGACATTACCAAGTATGCATTTATTTTATTGATGTAAAACTCCCAACTGGGCGACATGCCGACACACCCATATTCAGGTTGTGATATACAGTGTTAGAACTTTGGATAGAGCTCTCTAGCTAGCTTTACGAACCTAGTATGCTAATACTCTGACATGATTCGAAAGTCTAACTGGAGAACACCTAGAGGCTCCACACAACTCCACAAATATATAGGGGTTGACGCGTGTGGAATGCTGGAAGGTCAAGGAAGTTGGTGACATGATGACAAAGGAGCTGGCGACTGAGCCAGACAGTGATTGTGTGCCTATTGACGGATGAGTGAGCAACTCATAGGTAATGGGTTTGTTAAGTAAACCCACTGAATTGTAGGGCAAGCGAGCCTCTGTACGACAATTGTCATTGCTCACAGACCCGAATGATTGACTCAATTGAGGTGCAGCAGTTAGTTGATGAGAACATTACTGGTGAAGCGCATGCAATTCCAGTGCGGGCCGTGAGGGGTACCAATTAAACCCTAAATACTACGTATTACATATGACCCCAAAATAACAGGGGTCAAAGTGGACGAGTGAAACGACCGTTACATAGTTAACACATACATGGGATTGGAATACTTGACCGATAAAAAGTAAAGTAACTCCCAATACTGTCTTTCACGAGTTATGGGTCCAAATAGCGTCTTCCACGGTATATGGGGGAGGTTGAGATGTAGACAGCCTTACCCCCACGTAAGGTAGAGAGGCTGCTTCGGAATACTTGACCGATGATGGCTTGATATATATTCCAAAGAATCAAACTCATTTCTAGATTTATAAAACCTATTTGTTATTATAACCATCATGGGACCAAGTTGGTAACAAATCCTTTTCATAGTGGAGTCAGAAAATACACTTTTATATCCATGGACTTACCGTCCAGAACCATATACTATTGTTAAGCATGAAAAGAACATTGTATATGCCGTCCAAAACTATTTTCTCTTGTCAAAATGCCAAATAGAATACTCATTTTCTATATTTGCAAGAACACTAAATTTGCAAAGAAAGATGAAAGTACAAATGGTTTCCCCGAAGGGCAAATGTGAGAAAACCCCAATAGTTTCTTAATTTTGCGAATAAGTCTGTAAACTTTTATCAGCTGGACTAAGTTCATTAACTTGTTAAAGTAAACTATACAAACATGTATATTTGATAACCATTATCGGTTACGTGTTGAAATGTACTTGTGCCAATTTGAGTAAAAAACAGCATAGTTTACCATTATTCTCAAATAATTCCCTAAACTTAATTAGCCTGGTGGATTAAGTCCCTAAAATTGTATAAGTATGAAAACAAATTTTAAGACTAATATCAAGTATCTTTTACCAACGCGACTTTCGCCTAAAGGAATGAGGTTAAGATTTATGTCTCCAACCAAGTGGTCAAGTGTTCAAGTCTCGTAAAGGACAAGTGTGTATTTATATAAGTGTCTGAGAATGTGTAGTTTAGGTGTGTGCTTAAGATTCCCATTTTTTCTAAACAAAAAAGTGTTAAATCGAATTTATAAATTACCAAGTATGTAATTTTCATTAATGTGGAACTCGTAACCGGCGACACACCCATATCCGGCGTAGATTTGTGATATAAGTGTTAGAGCTTAAGATCGACCCAGACTGTGATTGTGTGCCTATTGAAAGATGAGTCAGCAACTCATAGGCAATGGCTTTGTTAAAGGAACCCGCCGGAGTAGTAACGAGGCCAATTGTCATTGCTCACAGACCCAAATGAGTTATCTATGATCAGGTTGAAGCTTGGGTTAGTTGACCTGGACATTACGACGATCCCGCACAAGAGGGGTACCAAACTCTCATTGTGAGATATGACCTCAAAATAACACGATGCTTTGCTCAGGCTCGATCAGTAGCTTAGGGATTACAAATCGGCGTTGTCACATATTGTCAAAATATTTGCAAATTATTTTGGTTATATATAACGTGAAAAACTAAATAGTCAAAAAATGAAACTTAACAAATTGGAGCTAAATGGTGTTGGTTGAATATAGAGGCTTTTGGAATAAATATGTTTCATGCTGGTTTAGGTGTTTGCTTAATTTGTTGGATACTGAATACGGAGGTGGATGATGACGATCTTTTTTTGTTCGTTTGGTCCGACAAATTTAGATACCTGCCAATCATTCTGGGCTCCACTGTGATCCAAATTAAAAGGTTTAATATTTATAGTTAACTTATTATGGTTTTTTCAAGTTTTGCAAATGGTTCAACGGCTTGTGTATGATTCAGACGCTTTCTAGAATAATCCTCGCCTTTTGAATTTTGGATCCCGATCGTTAAATTGACTATTTTATTCACCAAGTTTAAATCTACATCATGTTTTACTGATCCACTAAAGGTTTTTTTTTTTTCCTTTATGCTTTGGGTGCGTTTTGCAAATGTTATCGGATTTGTATTTAGAGTTGAATTTTGATTTGTGTACGACGATTTTCGTTAATAATTCAATTCGACGAGAAATAATATATTAATAATATGATTATCTTGTTTATGGAGGTTTAAAATAAGTTTAATATAAGAAAAAAATATAATATTTTATTAATTTATGATATAAATAAGTTTTAAATTTAATAAATGAGTGTTGTAAATTAAATAAGGGCCCAACTATTTGAAAAGTTAAATGATAGTAGAAAGGTTAGGTGGTTTTCGTAAAATAAATTGTTTAGAATGGTTTAAAGATGGGAGATTAGAAAAAATAGATAAAATATTATTTAAGAATCATTTAATTTTTAAATTTATCTTTAGTTTTAATCTATATATTAAAAATAATAAAAGAAGTCTAAATTTGAGTGCAAAGTATTTCATTTTAGCAAGTCACAATGACCAATTTTTGAATCAATTTTAGCAATTAACAATTCTGGCCACTTCTTTTTAAAACAAATATTTTTGATTTCAACAGTTAGTATAAACTCAAAAGTCTAATTTTGCCCATTTTAACAAAACTTTTTTATATAACATAACTACTAAAATCTTGACTTAAAAGTACTCTCTACACAAGTCATTTATAATTTAAACTTAATCTTTCATTTATTAACTTTTAAAAGAAGTCTTTACACAAGTCATTTATTAATTTAAACTTAATCTTTCATTTATTATTGTATATTTTGAGGCTATTTATTTTTCAGAAGCTCACTTTTCATACTTGTCTTCTACAGGTTATGGATTATGTTTCGCATATAATAATTTTTTATAAACTAATAACTTCATAAAACAAAGTAGAGAATTAAATGTAAGAAATATACCTCGAGTCAAATAAGCTCACTAACGCATAAATAAGCTTAACTTGAGACACCTCCTTAACCATCGTAAGTGACCTAGTGCAAGGTAGCACCGAAGTCCCAAAAAAGACTTGGGATTATATCACAAACATTATCACCTCTTTACATCAATCTCCTCACGATCACTTTCTTACCAACTTTTGGACAATATCATGATTCATGAAGAGACGATCGTCACCCACCATTGACATAAGTTGACACCACGCAACTTCATTCATCACTTTCTTATCTTTGCCAGTTTCCTTTATCCTCCAATTCTCTTGACATAAAATGATTTCGGTTTCAGATGATGGGTTTGTGAAAGTGTCAACTTTTGTTCTTCTAAATTCCTGATTGAATTTTGTATATGTTTGCTTTACGATTATTGATGGTTCATAGTAGTGCTTTACGATGATAGATCATAGATGGTGGTTCATTATACCATGATCAATATCAGGAACACAAAGACTTTGTATAAACCAAGGTGAAATATTTCTTTCACAAACTCAAATGACTATAACAAGCATTAAATAATACTCGTACCACAAGGAACACAAAGACTTTGTATAAACCAAGGTGAAAGGTTTGACAGAAAAGGGACTAAAAGCATAATCACCGGTATACCACAGGAGCATTTATGTAATTAACTTAGGCGCTCTTTCTTTTTTTTCCTGTTTCTAGTTAGTGTCTGTGTGGATATATGTGTCCTGTTTCTAGTTAGTGTCTGTGTGGATATATGTTGTTTCTTTTTATGCTTAATTGACCATCTTAATACGAGTTTTTTTCCCGAACTAGTGTATATGGAAAAAATTTATAAAAATTCGAAAAATTTATGAAAATTCGAAAAAATTTATAAAAATTTTTAAAAAATTCTAAAAATTTTAGAAATTCAAAAAATTTATAAAAATTCAAAAAATTTATAAAAATTCAAAAAATTGATAAAAAATCAAAAAATTCAAAAATTTTATAAAAAATATATAAAAATTCAAAAAATTTATAAAAATTCAAAAAATTCAAAAATTTTATAAAAAATTATAAAAATTCGAAAAAGCATATTAAAATTTTTAAAAAATTCACAAAATTTATAAAAATTTATAATTTTTTAAAAATTCAAAAAATTTGTAAAAATTTATAATTTTTTAAAAATTATAAAAAGAGTTAGAAAAAATATTTAAAAAATTCAAATTTTTTATAAGTTTTTTTGAATTTTTATAAATTTTTATAAAATTTTCGAATTTTTTGAGTTTTTATAAATTTTTTGAATTTTTATATATTTTTTATAAAATTTTCGAATTTTTTGATTTTTTATCAATTTTTTGAATTTTTATAAATTTTTTTGAATTTATATAAATTTTTTGAATTTTTATAAATTTTTTGAATTTTTTTTAAATTTTTTGAATTTTTAAAATTTTTAGAATTTTTTTTAAAATTTTTATAAAAATTTTCGAATTTTCATAGATTTTTCGAATTTTTATAAATTTTTATAAGTTTTTCGAATTTTTAAAAAAATTTTGAATTTTTATAAATTTTTTCGAAGTTTTCTAAATTTTTCGAATTTATTTTTTCCACCTACACTAGTTCGGGAAAAAAAACTCGTATTAAGACGTCCTGGATAGAAACAGCATCAAATTTTGCCCCCTTTCACATTAAGGATTATCTTTTGCAATAAATTAAAAAGAAACACCAAAGTTTCCTGTTTTCAGCCAGTTTTGTTACCAAACAGGACATTAAGCAGAAAGTAAACAGCCCCTTAGAGAGCCCATGCAGTGCACCATGGCATGTTATAGGGCAAATTTTGCATCTATGGTGCCGCTATGGCATGCCAAACTGCACCGCCTCAATATGTTATAGTAACATCGCAATTCGGTTCACAACTTGTTATCCAGACCTTTTTTTTTTTTTTTTTTTTTTTTTTGAGTGAGTGGATATTATTAGCGGTGTATTTTATTTGGATGACACTTATGTTATAATTGTGTTATATGATATGTTTTGAGATGACGGTGGATAACATGGTATGGGGTACCAACTGCACCCACCTCTCCTATAATATTACCATATTTCGTTTACTTTGTTTTCAGTTTTTTATTATATTAAAGTGACACTATCATTATTTTATTGTATAAATAATCTCAAAAGATTTTTAGATTAAATTTCGTTGTCTCGTCTATTATATTCCACGTTTCCGTCATATCATTGACATTATGTCATACTGGAACTTTCATACTGGAACAGGTTGTTTCTTAAATTTTCAAAATTCCAAATTGTTTAAATTTTGAAATTTTGCGGACTTAGTCACGAGTATGTTTAGGCAAGCGGCTTGATTCTCGAAATAATATACTCCATAATAATTTAATATTTGTTTTTTATGATGACTATTACTGTATTAGACTACGTTTAGTGCAACAGCAATTGGTTATAATAGTTTGTTTTATAAAAACATTTGTTAATATATCTATAGCTATAATTATAATATGTAAAATGAGGTTTAAAAAAAAACATATGTATAAAATCAAAGTTTATTTTTTTTATTTTTTTTTATTTATTAATTGTTTTTTTTTTTTTTTTTTTTCACACGCACGACTGTTATAGATAAACATAGAATTTACAAAGCCTCAAATACATAGTCATAGACATGTATATGCTGCGTTAAAAAGATTTCAAGATATAAATTAACAAACTATACTAATCATTTCAGAGCATTCAAAACATAGCAAACTATTTATATAGTCAATTCTTAATTTTGTATAGTTTCACATTCCATCACTCTTTACCGCCACTGAATCTTTCACTTGTAGAATCATTATCTTCATTCTCACTTATCCATTATCACTTGACACAAAGCTGCTTCATCTCTTTTGGTTTTACCAAACAGTCAAGCACGCCCGGTTCACAGCTAGGGCAGGCTAGGTTGTTGCCCAGGGCCCAATAATTAGGAGGGGCACCATTTTCTGAGTCCATCCTTATATATAAATTCAGTACATGGCCTACTTTCAATATAATACTCCGTAACTAAGAAGCCATAACGATATTCATACGATATCAACTTATAAATTCTTTTAAACATGGACCTTTATCTAGATATACATTATTGTGTTACTACAGTTAATGAAATTATCTACATATATCTAGTTTTTTTCTTTATGGGGCCTCAGTTTTTGTTACGGTACATGGCATGGCCTCCAAACTTCAAAATTTGTGTGTTTATGAGGCCTATTTGTCGTTATGGCACAGGGCCTCCAAAATTCTGGGGACGGCCCTGCAGTCTAGCATTTCTTTTCTTCTACACATAATAAACAACAGCTCCACAAACAAGTATCCTTATAATATTCCAAATCTTGTTTCCATCTTTTAGCCGAGTATATTCTCTAACAATGTTGCTCCAGTTATTAGAGAATTTTACATTCATCACTTTTTGTAATTTCCTCCATACTATTTCAGAATAATTGTTACTCCCCGTGCCCGCTTAAACCAAAAACTAAAACTTTTTACGCAGAAACGCTTGACTTTTACGGACATCTGGTTACTCTTTTGACCACTGACAAAAATATATAAACATTCAGACCTTGAGACTATTTTTAAATGAAACTAGACTCAATTACCTTCAAAACGACGAGTGGCATGACCCGTGACGACTTACGGATTAAAAGATATGATTTTTTCAAAGTTTACCAAAATTTGTCCAAATTTCGGTACAAACCGAAATTTGGGAATTTTGGTCCCAAACCGAAATTTGGTGCACCCCAAACCGAAATTTCACCAATTTCCACAATAAACAACCCATACTACCTTATTTCCACACCAAACTCACTCAAAGCCATTTACATCTCATACTAAATCGTTTACATAACAAATCAACCCGTTTGCTACCCAAAATGGGTAAAAACACTCTTAACCCAAACACCCATTTAACTGCATAACTCTTTTATACATCTCTATGACCCATTTTCCAAAAAGACAACTTTTATGACCCGAAAATTAACGAAACTTTCCAGATTTACTTCTTATATCATTGGGCTCATTCTCATACAAAAACATTTACCGATTGATCACTGGAATAGTACTTTAAAATTTGACGGGTTATGCATAAAACCCATTTTGACCCATTTACATGACAAATCATCTATAACACTTCATTTGCCCATCAAACTAGACCAACATCATTACTTTAACATATAAGACATGATCCATATACATTTGACCCGTTCACAACCCAAAATGGGTATATTTACACTTAATCCAAACGCCCCTTTAACTTTGACTATAAACACATAAAACATACTTTGACACAACGGTTGACCACCAAATCATTAGGACAACCTTAACATACAACTTGCCATACGGCTACACGTTACCAACCCATAAAAGACCAACGGGGGTATAAACTTACACATGAGCCCGATATTCTACCTAAGCTCCTATACATACTACCTTAACCTTGCATATCCAAATCCTTATTCCTTACATCCAAGCCGTTCATATAAACATGTCAACCTACAAAACGGTTAGACAACTAAACCGTAAGCACAAAGGCTTAGTAAGTAAAACGATCATAACATACAATTATACTTCATTCCACATAAATAACATATACATAAACACTTACTTTCCGGGCTTACTACCCAAGTCTCATCTAACACATAACATCAACATATTCCATAACAATCAACTCATCACATAAGCTAAAATCATGGCATCACATAAGCATAATCCAAGTCCATATCACTTGCCATACAACATACATAACACATATATGTTAGAAATTCATATAACCCATGTCATCATCATTTTACTTACCTTAATCCAAGCTAAATAATATCAAGCATCATCATCATCATCACAATCTTCCATCATCATCATCATCCTTATAACACCCTAAATCATAACATCATACAAACCTTAACACATAACATAATAATCATAAAATGGTTTATACAACCATTAGCTTATCCCTAACAACACTAATCATCATATAATCATATATTGATCATATGATGATCAATCCCACTATTTACTCATCTTCCCCAAGTTAGGGTTCATAAACCCTAACTTCTCAATTCATCAATTACACTAGAATAGAGATTACTTACTTGGTGTGATCATAGCTAGGAAGGACCATAAACATGGGGCCTTCATCTTCTTCATCTTAAGTCATCATCTAGCTTCTTTCCCTCCTTTTCTTCTCTAAGCCGACATTTCCACACCACTCTTGAATAATGTGGAGTTATCTAGACTTTCCTGGATAAATAATTGACTAGGCACAAGTTTGGGCTAATGGCAAGAATGGCCCCTCAAGTCCCATTCCTTCTATTTTGGCCACACTTAACTTTATAACATATTTGACTTATGACAACATAAGTCCCTTAGGTCTATTTCTTTTCTATTTTTGCCACATAATACTTTCCATAACTTATAACACATACTTTGACTATCACTTGACTAACGGGTTGACTGGCCAATCACGAAAGGCCTGTAGTCCTCTTTCATCTAGGGTGGGGTCCCAAAACCCCGGGAAATGGGTGTAACAATTCTACCCCCTTATTTAGATTTCGTCCCCGAAATCTCTCGTCTATTACTATCCAAAACTAAATCACAACATGTACATGTTCTCACACTTTCAAGTCTTTAGCCATTTCATTGCAACGATCTAAATGATCTTGCAATTCTAAACTTCTATACCATAGTCTCAACTCATAATCTACTATAATCAACACTTCTCATCGCAAACTTTTCTAAAATTTCCCACAATTGACGACTTGTCATACGGAAAATTTACTATTTGACTTTATATAAGTCAAACTCCGACACCACTTTCACATTATACGCCCATGCACTAACATGACATAACATTTTATACTGGCCAATTTATTTCAAATTATAAAAAGTACCATACAAACGGCACCTTCCAAAAGTCTTACACACGCATCACTTAAGCAATCTTTCCTATCAATCTTGGGAATACTCACCAACTACTTATCAAATTAATGCACAAATCATCCTAGGCGTCTATCTTAAGGTTCCACACATGACCTTAACGCCACTATAAGTTTTATTCATTTCTATCTTTTCTTATGACGTCTAACATGTTTTAGTTTTCACTTTCTCATATCACTATCCGTACTCGTGTCATATCGGCTACACATAAGTCCACTCATTTATAACTCTCTATTTACATAAAAAGGCGTCCCAATCTATGTAAGTAAGGAATTATAAACTTATGGTTCGGCGATTTACAATTCTTCATTTAAATGAAAAGGCGTCCCAATCCATTTAAATCAAGAAACCATAAACCATCCTACTTACACGCTTCCGACATAACATTCGTACTTATTTTACTTTCCATCTTTTCTAGCCTTGGATCCAATCTCACTAACTTTTCATCCATGCCATAAAGGCAAGCTAACATCCATGCCGCGAAGGCAAGCTATCATCCATGCCATAAAGGCAAGCTAGGCCATCTCAAAGGATGCGAAACACATGCCATGAAGGCAAGCTAACAACCATGCCCTAAGGCAAGCTAACAATTCATGCCATGAAGGCAAGCTGGGCTATCTCGAAGGATACCATAACATCCATGCCATAAAGGCAAGCTGGGCTATCCCGAAGGATACCATAACATCCATGCCATAAAGGCAAGCTGGGCTATCCCGAAGGATACCATAACTAGAGCATTGGATCCAAGCTATATCTATCTTATTCTCTTTACTCATTTTATCTTTTATGCATATCTATCAATAGGCACACACTATCATTTACTCAATTTGCATTGCCTTAAGCAATCTCAACATTCACTATCACGCTTACTTTCATCCCAACAATTTTCAATATAACACTTGCCTATTTATTATGTTTGCATTCTCACAATGCCACTTATTATTCATCCGTCAACCCCAAGTTGACTTATACACTCACTATGTGCCATTTTTATTTTAGACAAGTTCTATATGAATAATGCTTGTCCATTTCAATTTACACATCTTCCATGTGTTCTTACAACACACTTTTACTATTACCCGTCAACCCTTGTTGACCATATTCTCAACTCATACTGTCACTTCATTTAGTCTATTCAATTTTTACGCATATAAACCTTACATAGGTTTATCCTTTAACACTGTCACAAATCTCATCATACACAATCCAATTATATATTAACATGATTATATTCATGTTTTACAATTCTTTCTAGCACACTTCCTATCACTTATGACTTCTAGCACAAATCTGCATCTCATTCATCACTTCTACTCATTTATTACTAACACATTTTTAATTATCATGTTTTATATGCAACATGATCTCGTCATGTTTTAACTATGCGCTTTAACCTTCTCATTTTATTTAGCATATAAGAATTCGTGCCTTCAAGCATCTAATCATTATTATATCAATCATGTCTTTCGAATCAACCAGCTACAAACATACTTCAATATTCATATCTTACTTTATATCACGCTTTCAAAGCATCTATGTTTTTCAAGCACTTACCATGCTTCTTAACTTATTTCACATATCGATGTGTTCTTTTTAATTTTTACCGACCACAACTAGGTCAACACATAACACGCATTCCAATGCGTCTATCTCAAATTCATACATTTCTATGTCATCGTGCTCTCAAGCACACCGCATAAAACTTAGACATATAATAAACTACCATAGACTTAACATCACATAAGCAATCATATCATAACACTTAACACTTATCCAACAAGTGTTAAAACATTCATAATCAAAATCAACTCACATAGTCTATGGTTCATACATCGCATAGCACAAACAATCTACGTCTAAGCATCAACATCTGATCAACCGCAAGCACTAGTCTACCTTATAACTAAGGCATCATAACCATTTAATTTACTTACTAGCCCGTCTCTAATACCACTTATCATTTCTACTCGCATGCCATCACCATGGCTCTACCATACCTTCACATAATAGCAACACAATCACCGGCACCAACCGAGGTGCACGGCTAACTAATCATTTAAGCATCTCAAGTCCCAATGGACTTATATCTCATACACAACAACACTATTACAAGCATACATCACCTATCATCAATAGGCTCAACTAACATAAGACATAATCCGTCTAACACAGAGCAATTAATTTCCGCGCAACTAACACTTACGTCAAATGCTTCTACGGGTGTTCAAGTCTAGGCAATCCTAAAGAAAACCTAATTCACTTAAATCGAGGCTCTGATACCAATTTGTTACACCCCGTGCCCGCTTAGACCAAAAACTAAAACTTTTTACGCGGAAACGCTTGACTTTTACGGACATCTGGTTACTCTCTTGACCACTGACAAAAATATATAAACATTCAGACCTTGAGACTATTTTTAAATGAAACTAGACTCAATTACCTTCAAAACGACGGGTGGCACGACCCGTGACGAATTACGGATTAAAAGATATGATTTTTTCAAAGTTTACAAAAATTTGTCCAAATTTCGGTACAAACCGAAATTTGGGAATTTTGGTCCCAAACCGAAATTTGGTGCACCCCAAACCGAAATTTCACCCATTTCCACAATAAACAACCCATACTACCTTATTTCCACACCAAACTCACTCAAAGCCATTTACATCTCATACTAAATCGTTTACATAACAAATCAACCCGTTTGCTACCCAAAATGGGTAAAAACACTCTTAACCCAAACACCCCTTTAACTGCATAACTCTTTTATACATCTCTTTGACCCATTTTCCGAAAAGACAACTTTTATGACCCGACAATTAACGAAACTTTCCAGATTTACTTCTTATATCATTGGGCTCATTCTCATACAAAAACATTTACCGATTGACCACCCGGAATAGTACTTTAAAATTTGACGGGTTATGCATAAAACCCATTTTGACCCATTTACATGACAAATCATCTATAACACTTCATTTGCCCATCAAACTAGACCAACATCATTACTTTAACATATAAGACATGATCCATATACACTTGACCCGTTCACAACCCAAAATGGGTATATTTACACTTAATCCAAACGGCCCTTTAACTTTGACTATAAACACATAAAACATACTTTGACACAACGGTTGACCACCAAATCATTAGGACAACCTTAACATACAACTTGCCATACGGCTACATGATACCAACCCATAAAAGACCAACGGGGTACAAACTTACACATGAGCCCGGTATTCTACCTAAGCTCCTATACATACTACCTTAACCTTGCATATCCAAATCCTTATTCCTTACATCCAAGCCGTCCATATAAACATGCCAACCTACAAAACGGTTAGACAACTAAACCGTAAGCACAAAGGCTTAGTAAGTAAAACGATCATAACATACAATTATACTTCATTCCACATAAATAACATATACATAAACACTTACTTTCCGGGCTTACTACCCAAGTCTCATCTAACACATAATATCAACATATTCCATAACAATCAACTCATCACATAAGCTAAAATCATGGCATCACATAAGCATAATACAAGTCCATATCACTTGCCATACAACATACATAACACATATATGTTAGAAATTCATATAACCCATGTCATCATCATTTTACTTACCTTAATCCAAGCTAAATAATATCAAGCATCATCATCATCATCATCATCATCCATCATCATCATCATCATCATCATCATCATCATCATCATCATCATCATCATCATCATCCTTATAACACCCTAAATCATAACATCATACAAACCTTAACACATAATATAATAATCATAAAATGGTTTATACAACCATTAGCTTATCCCTAACAACACTAATCATCATATGATCATATATTGATCATATGATGATCAATCCCACTTTTTAATCATCTTCCCCAAGTTAGGGTTCATAAACCCTAACTTCTCAATTCATCAATTACACTAGAATAGAGATTACTTACTTGGTGTGATCATAGCTAGGAAGGACCATAAACATGGGGTCTTCATCTTCTTCATCTTAAGTCATCATCTAGCTTCTTTCCCTCCTTTTCTTCTCTAAGCCGACATTTCCACACCACTCTTGAATAATGTGGAGTTATCTTGACTTTTCTGGATAAATAATTGACTAGGCACAAGTTTGGGCTAATGGCAAGAATGGCCCCTCAAGTCCCATTCCTTCTATTTTGGCCACACTTAACTTTATAACATATTTGACTTATGACAACATAAGTCCCTTAGGTCTATTTCTTTTCTATTTTTGCCACATAATACTTTCCATAACTTATAACACATACTTTGACTATCACTTGACTAACGGGTTGACTGGCCAATCACGAAAGGCCTTTAGTCCTCTCTCATCTAGGGTGGGGTCCCAAAACCCCGAGAAATGGGTGTAACAATAATGACATTGAAAAAACAAGTGTTCATGAGAATCATTGCAATGCCCAAACAATGCACAAATCAAAACACCATTAGGCTTCCATTTCATAGTCTTGTCTTGCCTCAGCAACCTTTCTTGAACAACCATCCAGAATACAAAAGAGTGCTTAGGTATACACTGAGTAAACCATACCATAGACTTCTATTCAACTTTTTGTCCAATTTCATTCATATCTTTCCATATACCTCTGATAGAAAAACTAATTTTCTTTACATCATTTGTATTCCACACTATTTTTGAAACGCCCATAATTTTTAAAAAAAAAATAAATATTGAATACGTCGTATAGGATCTGCCCCTATACGCCGTATCGACCAACAGATTCGCAAAACTGCATAAACTGATAAATATGAATTGAACCCCTTTCTAGTAACATGTAAACTTTATATTTCATAATCAAAACATATAAATACTGTACATAAATTTCACAAGCGGAAGCGTAAATAATACGAGTGTAGGTGTTAACCCAAACACTTCTGTTTTGACCCATAATCATAAGACATATTCAAAATCATACACATTGATTCTAAAACTTGACTAGTACAATTTGGTCTTGAAAAGAAACATATAACTATAATAGTTTTTGGGGCGTTAACAAGCTGAATAACAAAGAATGGTTGAGATGCTCGTCACCTATAAGTACGAGCACTGCCGCTTCCCCTCTAATCATCTTTTAATCTATAAGCCCCAACCTCTGAAATGATTTAACTTGAAAAAAATGGTAACTGAGTACGGTAAATTCTGGTGACTTAGTGAGTAAACGGGTCTGAGTTTAAATCTGAAACGTGATTTATAATAAATTTGACATTGTAACTAAACTATATTGATTCTGATTAATAACTGAACTGCACTAAATCAAACTAAAATCTAAGTCTAAGTCTGAAACTAAATATGATTCTGTATCTGAAACTGAATTCTAAAATTAAGATATTACCCTCTTACATGGGTGTAATCTGGATTTCTGCATGGGATGTGAAATAACACTTGCAATTCTTACGTGAACATATTAAACTATAATATGCTATAAATGGTACGAATTTTATTCGTCTTACTACTTGTACATGATTTATATAATTGTGGTTCTGAATTCATATCATGGCATAATTTATGAGCACGTGCTTCTAACTAGACGATGCTTAATCGTCCTGCAATGACTGAGAACTTCCCTAGCCGACGAGTACTCTTCTTGGGGCTCTAACCTGTCATCGTGATTTTCTAAACTTGGGTCATCCACAAAGGACACTTAAACATGTAAGCTTGATATATTCTTTCTAAACATGAGTTATCTGCGATGGATGTAAATACTACGTTAAGCACGGGTCATCCACATAGGATGCTTCTGTGGGAGTTTTACATCGTGCACTTATTAGGCATATCGTGCACTTCTTAGGCACGCTACATGAATAATGGTGCATTTCATAGGCACCCATGACATGGCTAATGGGGCTTCTTGTGAGCACCCTTTACATGGCTTATATTCGGCTATATTCGAATCATGACGTAAAGAGTAAAACTCCGCTATTTTCGAGTCATTGAATAGGACATCCTTCGGCTATGTCCGAAGTTGTGCATACATTCTTATTTTACTACTTCTACTATAGCTCAAGTACATACCATCATACACTAAACATGAAATGCTCCTATAAACGAAGCTAATCTAAACCATTACTCACTTTGGTTGGCTTAGGCACTCCTCGGGCATTCTTGAACTTCAGACACCACCTAAACAAATAAATAATGCTCTAATATTAGAACCTGCTATAACATCCTTCACATAACCTATATCAATTTCGCTAACTTTCATACAAAAGCAAAATCTGAGAATTTTAGACATTCTGTTGTATATTACTGATTTGATCCACTTAAATTTGAAATTAGGACCTGAAAGTAATTGCATCAGAAAGTAGACTCAAAGGACTACAATTTTGGTTCTGACCTCAACTTAATCCGATAAACGATTAATTCTCTACTATTTTTCAAAGTTGACACAAAATTCTGCACAACATGCTGATTCACTAACTATACACTAGTTTGGCCTTGTGCCAAACACACCATTCTGCATTAGTTTACTTATTAACTTTTATGACTGAATTCTACTATGATTCAGCTCATGGGGCTAAGTTCACAAGAAAGTTTACTCTTTTTTCTTTCCGAAAACTTATGGCACGCCTCAAACGGAGCTACGATTGATTTTACATGAACTTTATAAAACTGATTGTTGCACTAATTTAAAATCTAACCTTGCTGTACTAAAGCTCATTTTTGACCCACTTAACATTTGAATTGGCCAAAAATTTCTTCAGAAGAACTGAAGTAGACACGTTAAACTTTCCAAATATTTAAGCCATGACTCAATCTAAGCTAGCGACGATTTTTTACACTGTTTCGAACAAGACACATGATTCCAAAAAATTATCTAATGTCATGAACTTATCGAGGAGTTATACCCAACACTCTAGTTCTACCCATAAACTCATAAATCATAAAGAACATATACTTAACCATATAAATACTAACATAATTATAGCATAACATGGTTTCTAACATCATGCTTTATCACAATTCATGACAAGGGTTTACACAAACACCAAATTATCATAACCCCACAAATTCAACATTAACATAAATCTTGACATAAATTATATACATACCTTGATTGGGATGGAATTTCTAACTCTTGAACACTTCCTTGATTACTCCAAACCACTAGTAACACTTTAATTAATCTTGAAGAAACACTAGTAATAAATCTTACAAAAATGAGGATAATACTCTTTTCCCTCAAAGCTCACAAAGACAAACACACATACACGTGTGTTTTTATGATAACATATGGACTTATGTGATGACTGTTGGAAATTTGGTAATTTCTGCATTTTTAACATCCGTTAGCCCTTACCGTTAAATCCTTTACACTGTAGTCCTTTCCTGTTAACTATTTGTGTGACAAGTCCTTATTTCTATTGGAAACTAATAAAAGGACTTTTTTAACATTCTAAAAGTAATATAATATGCTTCTAACTAAAACCATGAAAAAATTGGGATCTTACAATTGTCTTTTTTAGAAGCACTGAGCATTGGAACCTGAATCTTGTTTAACACATGGGTACTTTTGGAACCATTCAATTGGCTAATTCCAAACACCCATTTCCACAGCCTCAACAACACTACATTTATCACTCATCTTTGCTTCATATATATCTGGAAATGAACTTACATAAAAGACCCAAATTTGTCACTTATCATACCAGGCAGAAACACTTTTCCCATCACCAATATCATACCACACATGATTTCTAACTTTGTTTCTTATTCCCAGTAATGTCTTCTAGATAGAACTACAATTAATTTCAATAAGGACATCCCACAGGTTTCTCCCTTTCAACTTTTTCACACTTATCCATTTCACCCATAGTGTATCTTTTTTTGAAGCAACATTCCAAATCTGTTTAACTAGAAGAGTTTCATTCCATACTTGAAGGTTCTTCAATCCTAAACCACCTTTATCTTTAGGTTTACAAATAGATTCTCAATACACTTTTGCTTTGCCCTTTATCAACTTCCCTTAACAACATAAAAAGTATTTTAACAACTTATTAATTTCCTTTAACACTGTTCTTGGTAATAAAAAAATTGAGGCCCAATAAACTTGCATTGAGGATAGAACATAGGCAATAAGTTGTAATCTACCTGCATATGACAGAGTTTTGTTCTTCTAATCTAACACTATGCTTGTAACTCTATCACTTAATGGCTTGCAATCAGCAACACTAATCTTCTTAGTAACTAAAAGAACCCCAAGATATTTCATAAGCAGTTTTCCCACAGAAAAATGAATAATTTGAATAATTCTTCTTTGTTCAACCTTAGGTATCCCTCCAAAAAACACTGTGCTTTTCTACGTATCTGGTTTAGCCCAGTAACACTTCTAAATTGTTCCAAGGTTCTCTTTATCATCGCAAAACACCATTAAGTTATCAGCAAAACAAATGTGTTTTTTTTTAAAACTTTCTACACTCAAAATGATATTTAAACTGGCTTGATTCTTATATATATCTGTTCATCTGTAGGTTTAACACGTCCATAACTAGAGTAAATAGGTAAGGAGAAATGAGATCACTCTGCCTATTTCCATAATGCAAGTTAGCTATTTTCATGCCGGTTACTAGATACTAGCGATTACTGAGCATTCCCCTACAAGTTAGCTATTTTCATACTTTATGAACGAATTTTCAAATCCGAATTCCCCTACAAGTTAACTAAAATAAAGAGGTTCACCATTCAAGTTGGCTATTTTCATGCCGATTACTAAATACTACACGAATACCCGCACAAA
Organism: Artemisia tridentata subsp. tridentata; assembly: GCA_021014915.2. Taxonomy (NCBI): domain Eukaryota; kingdom Viridiplantae; phylum Streptophyta; class Magnoliopsida; order Asterales; family Asteraceae; genus Artemisia; species Artemisia tridentata. The sequence goes on from CP139501.1 coordinate 290,662,002, forward strand.
GCGACAGTTTATAGCGTCAAATAATTATACTTGCGAACTTGTGTTTTGGTGTGACCCCTGATGCAACACTTACAAGTTTAATTTTTAGTCATTGCGAGAAAAAAAGTTTATGGGTTATAAACGAAAATGAAAAATGATTGAGGCTCAAACAATATTTAAACTACCCTCTACGTCCCATGATTATTGTCCACTGTTGACTTTTGAAGTATTTATCTTTTAGTTTTGACCTTAAATATTTTTATTTGTGTTATATAATACTTGATACAAAATATATAAATGGATTAGTATTAAATGTATTTTTCATTGACATAATTTTCTTCAAATATTATATAACACAAATAAAAATATTTAAGGGATAATGGTTTTTAAATGTATCCAACTTTTCACCTTTTATTAAGTTGTGTATCGAACTATTAATCTTACTAAGTAATGGTCATAACTTACTAATCTTTGCTACCTTGTGTACTAACGAGGTTTCCGTTAGATTTATTTACATAAATCGTCCTTGTGGTTGGGACCAAATTGCAATGACAGTCCTTAACGGCCGTTAAGTTATTTACATAAATCCTCCTTGTTGGTCAAGGGTCAACGGGTAGGGTCGGGTGCCACGTGTCACCACCTGAGTGGTGCCACGTGGCATCAGGTCGGGTTGCCACGTGGACGGGTCAAGTTGGCATCGGGTCGGGTCTGGTTCGGGTCGGGGTCCGGGTCGGGTTGCCACGTGGACCAATAAGGTGGTGCCACGTGGCATGCACGAATAATACCCAACTTGCCTCACTTGAGATTCGAACTCGTGTCGGTAGTGTGGGGGCCAGGGTGCTAGCCATTGGGCTAAGCATACCCTCAAATAAATATATGCAAGGTTTATTATATAACCCCATAATAGCTCAGTCCGTTTTGTAGCAATTTAGACCTGCCATTTCAAGGAGTTTTGGACCGGTTCAAAAATATATAAAAATACCGTTGGACTCGTTTTTTCGTTCTCTTTCCAATGGTGTGCTTGGTAAATTTTTTTGACTTCGTCTAAACCACTTTAAAAGGGAAAACGTTGTTGAAACTCATCCAAAAATCATCGTTTTTGCTTTGTTTTCAAACCCTTGTACATGCAAGACAAAATAACACATAGCAAACATATTTGCAATATAATTTAACATATTTCATGGTTATTAGTCTGATTTAGCGTGTTTTCGGGTAGAAAAATGGCATATGTGAAATTATATTTGCAATATAATTTAACTTTGTTTTTTCTACCGGAAAACACGCTAAATCGGACTAATAACCATGAAATATGTGAAATTATATTGCAAATGTGTTTGTTATGTGTTATTTTGTCTTACATGTACAAGGGTTTGAAAACAAAGCAAAAACGGTGATTTTCAGATAAGTTTCGACAACGTTTTCGCGTTTAAAGAGGTTCAGACGAAGTCAAAAAAATTCACCGAGCACACCATTGGAAAGAGCACGAAAAAACGAGTCCAACGGTATTTTTATATATTTTTGAACCGGTCCAAAACTCCTTGAAATGGCAGGTCTAAATTGCTACAAAACGAACTGGGCTATTATGGGGTTATATAATAAACCTTGCATATATTTATTTGAGGGTATTTTTATATATTTCGGACCCGGACCCCGACCCGAACCAAACCCGACCCGATGCCAACTTGACCCGTCCACGTGGCAACCCGACCCGATGCCACGTGGCACCACTCAGGTGGTGACACGTGGCACCCGACCCGACCCGTTGACCCTTGACCAACAATGACGATTTATGTAAATAACTTAACGGCCGTTAAGGACTGTCTTTGCAATTTGGTCCCAACCACAAGGACGATTTATGTAAATAAATCTAACGGAAACCCCGTTAGTACACAAGATAGCAAAGATTAGTAAGTTAAGACCATTACCTAGAAAGATTAATAGTTTGATACACAACTTAGTAAAAGGTGGAAAGTTTGATACATTTAAAAACCAGTTAAAGTTGAAAAATAAAGATTTCAAAAACCAACAGTGGACAATAATTATAGGACAAAAGGAGTATAAAGACTTTTCATTTAAAGTTGTTTTGTAATGGGTAATTTAGGCAAAACAATTTACTCTTATGTTTCAAAAATGCATATATACTTTTTATAAATAGTAGAGAAATCTTTCTTAAGTTTCAAAAATGCATGTATACTTTTTATAAATAGTAGAGAAATCTTTCATCGAGTAAACAGCTTTGTCTATACAAAGCATTCACACAGTTGTACCAAACTAAACACATTGCTTATACGACCAAAATAGTTGGCAGGCAAGGTTTCCTACCCACTGGTATATACAGGCTGAGGTTTCCTACCCACTATTTTTATGCCGATTACTAGATATATGTTTCATCGAGTAAACACCTTTGTATACTATTTTCTCTTTGTCAAGAAGTTGAATTTTTATATCAATATTTTGTTAGGACAGGATTCAAAATGTCAGTGGAACACGTTTAGTTGCATTATAGAAACTTTTTATAAGTCGTCCATATCTTATCGAATTGGTGATGGACCTAAAAGACACACTTATCAAATTAGATGAACCGCACCAAAGAAAAAGCATAAAAAACGATAGGTCATATCTAATTTGTTTGTAAAAAACAAAAGTTAAAAACCGATGACAAAATTGATTTTTAAAAAAATATACAATGACCTCAAATTACTTAGCTGTTGTTAATAGAAAATCAATGTTATTTGCACCTTAAATTAGAAAAACTTGGCGCTGCCCCACTTTGTAGACTAAAGACTGGAAATTTTTATGCGGATTTTCCACAAATAATTATTATTCGAAACCAAACGAAGACAAAAAATGTACTAGTAGCTTCCAAGAAATTCAAAGTTATGTTTCTGTATCCACCGATTACCATTTTGTTTTTTTGAGCCACAAAATGAGAAGAGAAATTAGAGGATGCTTTTTTTATTTTTTCAAAAGAAACAGGTAAAACGTTGTTGAATTGAACCGGTTTCATACACGATCTGATCAAATGGTGAACCCTTTTCCACCGAAAGAAACTAAGAAAGGCAAATCACGCCACAATTGCTGCCATATGATTATTAGCAAGGAACAAAATTGTTTTCCTTACGTGCACTTTTAAGAAAGATATAAAGAGTAATAACATTTGATAAAATAAAAATATAAAATGAGAGTGTTTATGTTAGCAATTGTGGAGTTAATAACTAAAAAAACATGACCCATTAAGTAGTTGTAACCTTTTTGGTAATTCCATCGTACCTGTAAGAGTGTGTAATTAAGCATTCTTTAATTCCATGATCTTATCATGGTCATTAAAAGAATATGGGGTTGGAGAATATGATACTAAAGAAAACAAACATGTATGATTTGCTTATATGGTGACAAATGACGTATGTATCTAAATATTACCCCCACACCACTGATTATTGTAAACGCCAAGGCATCCACTTCAGAACTCAATCAACCACCTATTAAAAAAAAAAAAAAAAACAAAACAAAAAAAATCTAATATTCGAGTTTTAGGAGCATCTGGTTTACATCTAAGGAAGGGATCAAGAGCCTCTCATTTTCAAATGGGAATTGATATTTACACGGATGCATTTGATGCATACACAGAAAATTTTAAGTAAATGACTATTATAACCTTCTTTACTTTTACAAATATTTCTTTGTTGTCTGTTTACTCTCTCATCAGTTCTTCAGTTTCTTTTCAGTTCTCCCCCTTCATTTTCATTTCCACCACAAAAAATCTCACCATCTAAAAATCATCAAAACTTCAACTAGATTCACTATTTCATCGGCTTAGAGAAATTAGAGGATGCTTTTTTTATTTTTTCAAAAGAAACAGGTAAAACGTTGTTGAATTGAACCGGTTTCATACACGATCTGATCAAATGGTGAACCCTTTTCCACCGAAAGAAACTAAGAAAGGCAAATCACGCCACAATTGCTGCCATATGATTATTAGCAAGGAACAAAATTGTTTTCCTTACGTGCACTTTTAAGAAAGATATAAAGAGTAATAACATTTGATAAAATAAAAATATAAAATGAGAGTGTTTATGTTAGCAATTGTGGAGTTAATAACTAAAAAAAAATGACCCATTAAGTAGTTGTAACCTTTTTGGTACCTGTAAGAGTGTGTAATTAAGCATTCTTTAATTCCATGATCTTATCATGGTCATTAAAAGAATATGGGGTTGGAGAATATGATACTAAAGAAAACAAACATGTATGATTTGCTTATATGGTGACAAATGACGTATGTATCTAAATATTACCCCCACACCATTGATGATTATTGTAAACGCCAAGGCATCCACTTCAGAACTCAATCAACCACCTATTAAAAAAATAATAATAATAAAAAAAAATAAATAAATAAATAAAAAAAAATCTTATATTCGAGTTTTAGGAGCGTCTGGTTTACATCTAAGGAAGGGATCAAGAGCCTCTCATTTTCAAATGGGAGTTGATATTTACACGGATGCATTTGATGCATACACAGAAAATTTTAAGTAAATGACTATTATAACCTTCTTTACTTTTACAAATATTTCTTTGTTGTCTGTTTACTCTCTCATCACGTCTTCAGTTTCTTTTCAGTTCTCCCCCTTCATTTTCATTTCCACCACAAAAAATCTCACCATAAAAAAATCATCAAAACTTCAACTAGATTCACTATTTCATCGGCTTATAAATTAGCGTCAATTGGAGATAAATTCAATAAAAACAGTGTTTGAATGGATCGGTAGCCAAATCCATCTTGAGCTTAAAATCACATATAATTGACTATGTTGATAACTGTTACGTTTGTAGAAGAAGTCATCATTGTTTCATTTTGAAGTCTCGTTCTTATGATTTCAATTTCAAAATCAAGTATATTCTAAAAGGATATACTTTTGTATTTGCTTAAAATCTTTTTATGAAAAAAAAAAATAAAATTGATTATTTTAATTTTCTAGTATGATGTTAATTCGAACTAAAACTTGAATGAGTTTATTGATGTTGAAGAATTACAATGACTCAATTACTCAAATCGAGGTTGTGTTTATTTTGACTTATAAACAACATCAGTAGCAACTTGTTTATAAATATCGTAACGGGAAGAATTAGGGGCAATCGAAATTAACCCACATATTTGAGATCTTTAGTAGACCTGTCTTGATGATTTAATTCTTGTGAGTTGCTTTTGTTACTTTTTCTTTGTGAAGAAGATGGAAACCTTAATGGGTTATGATGAGTGAGAAAGATAGAACAAAATAACCTGGTAAAAGCAAATAAGGGTATAATTGTCATTTCATCCTCTTTTTCTGTGTATGAATCATTTCATTCCATGTAAATATCAGCTGCCTTTTCAAATCTCTCATTTTCTTCTCATGTTAACATGTTTTGTGAGGGAATAATTTAGTGGGTCATAGGTTTTATTTGATAATGGTCTCACTTTTTAGTTTACTTTTATTTGATTAGTTAAACATGACAAAACATGAGAGAGAGGATCTCAATCCTTAAGGAAGTATGAAAATGAACGGTATATATAATTATATATTCTTGTTAAAACTAATTACAAATCTAGACTAAAAATAAACCTCTTTTACCGATATGGACTATATTTTTCCATCTTATCAAAACAAACCATTTTACCAAAACGAACCGCCGACAACACCTCTCACACTGCACGTTTAAGGGCAAGCACGCGGCCATGCGCTATCATTTATTGTTTTATGTGTTGACTAACCTAACCACTATTATCAATTCAAAATGATAAACACATATTCAATTTATAACCCAACTACTTCATCTTCCATGAATAAAATATAACCCAATCATTTATTGTTTTGTTCGTCGTTTTGTGTTCTTTATGTGTTACTAGTATTAAATACAACGCATTAAACGAAGGAAGCGCCTGAGTTTTGGCCGTTTGTTGGTTTTCTAGTTATTAAACGAAGGAAGCGCGAACGATTTAATTTGAAACCAATCGCGGCTGTTAGCATACGCGCGGGTGCTTGGCATTTTGTGATTTTTTTATTTTTAAATGAAGCGCACAAAGGTAATGTGTATTTCATCAAACAGAAGCGCATTTGTTTAGACCATTTTCATAAATAATACTGTATATGCGCTGTCTATTTTGGTAAAACAGTACTATAAAGTGTCCGGTTATTTATTTATTTTTTATTTTTTTTATTATTTTTTTTCTTTTTTCTTTTTGTTACTTGTTCTAACTATCGGACTAATTGGAGTATCGAACTCAAGTACTCAACTGAGCCTCTGAGGACTGAGGAGTGGATAACTGGGGAGTGAATATGGGCTAACATCCAACTTTTTATTTTGTTGGCTTAGAAGAGTTACATGGGCTACTAAAATCAAACCCACTAACATCCAAATCCATCAAAATATTAAATATCAAAGTATCAAACACTCCATCTTTATTTAGGTTGAAAAGTTTTTGTAGGTCACTATTATGATCTCAACACAACACACTTTCTCGTTAATGAATTAAACAAACACACTCGATCTACTACTTTATCTAAAATAATAAGCTACGTATGGAAATATAGATAAGCTAAATACGATAAGCTAGAAATAAGAGAAATGAGAAGAGAAGAATAAGATGGGAGGTTTTCATTCAAACGATTCACACACTAGCAAAGCTTCCGCACATACAATAGAAAACCAACAATGTGAATGACTCCCTTGCCTTGTATTTATAGGCATTGGGAGGGGAATAATTCTTAGGAATATTCCCTTTACATGTGCTAAGGATAAGATTAAATGATATGACCGGTCCAAGGACTACTATTGAACCGGTCCAAAAATACAAACAATATAGTCCTAATTATGCAGCATTAATTAAATGAACAAGACTTGTAAAGTAATTTAAAACGTGTTCCTAACAATCTCCCCCTAAGTCTTGATCATCAATGTTGCTCGACGTCTTCTTTGCTTCATAGGCTTCCGACGTCTTTATAATCTTTGTTTCTTTGTTCTTGTGTAATGATGATATGATGTTGTCTCTATCTGCCAATCTCCAATGTCTTCTCGTCTTCTCCATCATGCTCATATATCTTTGACTTGTTTACTGCAACATGTTCTCACTTTTTCAATCTTTAAACTTGTGAAAGGTTGAGGTGCTTGAACTTTTGACTTTACTATAGCTTGTGTTGAACTTTTGTGATAACTGAGTCATTGAGAGAACATTTCTTCAAGATATAAGCATGATGGAGTCTTGATGGTCGAACTCCAGCTCCTCAGCAGCAGCAGCAGCAGCAACAGCAACAACAGCACGAACCAACCGGTACTTACAGGCTCAGACTTGAGATCATCAACAGCATAGTGTGAAGACTTTCTCAAATCCTAACCCAGACCGTTCTGAACCGGATTCCCCCGAAAGGGATTACACGGACACACCGAAGTGCACCCACGATTCAGTGAGTCGCTGGAGATCACCCCACGACTGTAGACCATTTGGAGCATACACTAAGCGTAACCCACAAGGAGTTACCGAAGTGACCTGCTATCAGAATTGTTTGATGTTGTTCTGGCAGGATTTCCATTCAATCATTGATAATCACAAATGTGACTTTTCTCATGAATGTTCTTGGCAGATTGCTAAGATCTGCGAAGGACACTTTTCCTAATTTACACCTGTTGCCCATGATGTAGAACACCAGAGTAATTCTAAGTGTACCTAAGAGATCTTTTGATGAATCTCATGGCTCTAGACTCAATAAGTGCACATTTGTTTGGTCATCGGAGGCGTGGAGCAGATTGCCTTCTTTTTCAATATTAACAATCTCGTAATGAGATGTCGATAGATTATGAAGGGTTCTCCGTGTGAATGAAACAAATGTCTTTTGAGAGACACTTGAGTGGCTTAGAAGGTTTTTTAGTGCGTCACTGGGTCCATGACGTCTTTGGTCTTCAATACCGGTGATGCTCATCAACCAGTAGATTATGAATTGAACCCGGTGTCTGCCCTAAGGTTGAACAAATGGAGGGCTATTTCTTTTCACCCTTTTCTTTGCTTTTCTTTTTAATTCTTCAACCCCTTCTTTCTCCGTACATTCATTTTCTCCTTTTTTTTTTTTTTTTTTTTTTATATCATACCTAGGACTTTCTAGTCTAAACTAGTGGTATTGTCCTTGGGTAGATCCCTCCGGCTCTGGCGGATCATAGGACGGTTTTCCCTAACCTTAGTCACCTTATAACTCCATGACTATCCTAATGATGCCATGCAACCAAAACCTTTGAAAATCTCTCAAAGTGTCGATCATTTGTAAAGACATTTTGTTGACACTTTGAGAGTTTGATGATTTTCAGAAAGGCTCCCCCTTAACATGTGCGCATAAGTCATAAATTTGAAATTTGCACATGCCGGAAAGAGTTGGCACTTTTTGAATTGATTGACTTTCAATGAACCTGATCGTCGCGAGACACGCTTACATCACCAGTTAGACTGGCTTGAAATTATTACCCGTCCAGATCAGATTCAAAGATTATCGCTCGAAATCGGTACATTCTACTCAGACACATCCTTTGCGAGACACGCTTACATCACCAGTTAAACTGGCTTGAAATTATTACCCGTCCAGGACATGTCCTTTCGACTACTGACTTTCCTATTCGTCAATTCGAGGGTCAATTCTGAGTATGAGCACACGAGATTCCAGCATATGAGACATCATATTTTAATCATCTGTTTCTTCTCCCCCTCAAAAATAGCATACTCATGATGTTTTTGGAAAAACGTTTATGATTAAAATATGCTGTTTTTGAGTTTTAGGGAAGAAGTTTCAAGAACTTTGATACTTCTTTTTGAACAAAGATTATATTTTTCAAATACTCCCCCTGGACGAGGGAATACTTGTCCTTATGAGCAGAATGTTTGAAAAACGTTGGAAAAAACATTCTGATTTTAATTCTGCTCATAAGTAAGAAGCTTTTGCTCCTTTTTCAGGATTGAGGCACTGAAGCGTACCTCAGGGTCCTTTCTTTGGGGTCCGGGTTGTACACTGTTATGTGTGCACAAACCGTTGTCATAGTCACAGTCATTTATAAGGAAGAATATTGAATGAATATTGAATATTGAAATCAAATTCTTACAAATTTAACCGCCTTTGCCAAAAGTGGTGAATTTTGGATCTGTTCTCTGGAATAATCTGATGGCAAATGGAGGACGACCACCAACATAAGTTTCCAATCTCCTCATCTGATCCCTTCGATAGAGCCTTTCTTCGATTGATCCGATAAAATTCTTGACCTGCCTGAGCTGCTGATGATTCCATTTCTTGTGCTTCTTCAATATTTGATCCTGAACCCGTGTGACTAACCCATCTCGAACATTCTTAAGAGTGTCGTCACAGAACTTGTGAATCTCTTTATGAGGCATGAAACGGTTGGTGTGTGTGGCACTTCTGTAGACGAATCCGAAGACAGGGTCGGTCTTGAGCAAGTACTGAGGCTCCTTGTTATCAGTGAGAGTAAACATGGGATCCTCAAGATTCAGTTTCTTCTGATAACTTTCAACTCCAAGTTGAAGATCTTCTACACGTTCTTTGATCACTGTTCTTCTGATGAAGTGGCATATAGCAGTGCTAAATGCATACAGAAGAGTAGGATTGAGATGATTCAGCTTCCCTTGAACTTTCATTAAATACAAATCTTCAATGTCGTTGAGACTGAGTTCAGGAAAATCTGCTTCATTGAACGTGTAAATAAGATTATCTTGTCTGCGAACCGTGACTTCAGAGATGAATGTGTAACCAAGCTTTTGAGATCCTTTAGCATCAATCACTGCCTTGATACGAAGATCACTGTACACCTTTTCACGAGATGCCATGAGGGCTAGCTTGTACTTGTACCATGATTTACGTTTGTCAAACCAATGATGAATGCCAAGTTCAGCATCACGATCATATTTAACCCTTTTGTTGATGAAGAGTTTGCGACGTCTAGCTTCTTCTTCAATGGCAGGATTGGTGTAATTCGCAGCAGGAGGTGAACGTTATTGAGGTAGCATACTTGATTTCACTAGAAGCCCCATGCACAAGTAGTTCCAGATCTTGGTTGAAGAAGAATGCAAATGGAATTTCGGACGTTCCATGATAAGGTCGTATCACAGGAAGTGGTTTTGTCCAGTCCGTGATGTAAGGACGTTTCTTGCTGTCAAGTCCACCTTCCCTGTATACATCTGGATTTGTCCAATCAAAGTCTTTTGATAATGCTCTAGCAATATTCTCCAGATGATATTCCAACTCAGCAGCACTTGCAGACTTATCTTTTAAAAGATTGAAAGCATCATTCTTGATTCTACGAAGCTCTCTTTTAGTCATCTTCTTAATGTTGAAAGCATGTTTGACTTTCTGATTGAATTCAAACGTGCTATCTTCTAATTTTGAAGCTTCGTCGTCGATGATCTGAGCCTGTGCAAGTTGATCGAACCAATTGTTTCCATGTAAGTCTTCGTCAGTATCTAACCATGTAAGCACAGCTGGTTCTTCAGAAGACTTTTTACTGCTGGATGGTTTGGCTTTTGCTGGTTTAGGAGGTGATTGAGGTGGATCATCTTGAGGAGGGTCATCTTGAGGTTGAAACTCAACGTCATCATTGATGAAATGTTCAAAGTGATGCTCAGTTTCCTTAGGACCAGATTCTTGATGATTAGGAGATGGTGGAGAAGTTGTCTGTTCTGGTGGTTCCTGAATGTGAATACCAGATCCACTCACAGTCTTTTGTTTCTTTTGTGTGGCATTTGGATCTGGATCCTCAGTGTCGTCATCACGAATCCTCTTTCCTTTATCAGCAGCAACCTTGCAAGAAACCTTCTCAATATGTGCTGCAATAGACTTCATAAGACTAATATCTTCAGGAGAAGGAGATGTCATAGTGTGGAATCTGTTGAGAAGCTCAATTTTGAGTTCTTCTGTAGTGAAGTCTTTGAGCTGCTTGAAGCCAGAATTGAGAATGATTGCTTCTTTGACCTTGAGATCAAGTTGCGTGTTGACATTCTCGTTAATGTTCTTCTGTAGATCAGCGGTAAAACGTTTGACATAATGTCTTGTCTTAACTTTGATATTGTCTTCTATATCAAAAGAAAGAAATTCATCCATGTTCTTCTTTGTTTCTTGCATCTCCTTGACTTGTTCAGATAGACCCTTGATGAGAATTTGCATTTCTGACATCTGTTCTTGCATCTTGCTCTCTCTTCTTGCTTGAGCAAGTTTTGCTGCTTTCTTGATTTGCCTAGATATAGGTGAGAGAACTTCAACTCTTGTGACTTTGGCGATTTTATTGACTTGTTTGCCCTTCATGACTGTTTTGATTCTTTCTGCCAATGTTGCTTTGCCTTTGTTTGATGGTGACCTTGATGGTGATGGAGTGAGTGATGGAATAGATGATGATGAATTAGGAGAAGCAGAATCCTTGTGAGAAGAGGGTGAAGGTTTTGGAGATCTTCTTGATGATTCTGGAGGAGTTGGAAGCTTGGGAGGTGATTTTGGAGGTGAGATAGGTTTGGGAGAAGGAATGGGAGGAGTTTGATCACGTGGTTGTTGTGGAGGAGATTTGAATGGATCATTCAATGGAGATACAATGTAGTTATCTGCTTCCTCATCCTCCTTTTGTTTCCTATCCATTTCTTCCTTCCTTTTCCTTTCTGCTTCAGCAATTTCTTCCTCCAGTTCATTAGCAGCTTTAGTAGTCTTTAATCCAGTAATCTCCTTCTCTTCCTCAGAATCTCCCCATTCCTCAATGTTATCTTGATGATGTTCTTCCTCTTGATGTGGGATGTCATCAAACATTGAATCTGAAATTTCATTTTCTGTGAAGACAATCTTTTCTGATTCAGATTGTGGTGGATTTTCCAAGTCGGGTTGATTAACCGAGCTTGATGGAGGAGGAGGAACTGTAGATGAAGCCATAGCGGGTTGATTAACCGTATTTGGCTGAACTGTGGAAGTTTGTAATACACCGGGTTGATTAACCGGATTAGAAGATAAAACTGGTGCTGGAGTGACTCCTGATCCTCCTGCTCCCTTAGCAATCTCTTCCTTCTTCTTTGCTTCCAATTCTCTCAAAACTTGCTTTTGTAGTTCTGCTCTTCTTTCTGCTCTTCTTTCTTCATCAATCCTTTTCTGTTTAATACTTGCCTTAGTAGCATTCTCTAAATCAATCTCTGTTTGAAACTCAGCTTCTTGATCATTGAGTATTTCTATTTCTGGTTCCGTGTCTTCAGAGGATTCAGAGGTTTCATCACGAATACCAATTTCTTCAACTTTTGGTTTCGGAGCTGTCTTAATGATTCTCCTCTTGCTTGTGGTTGGTTTCTTTGGAGCACTTGATGCACTTCCAGTTTTGCTAGCTCTACTGCTTTTGGAACGAGTCTTGGAAGACCCTGTTCCCTCAGTCATTTTAGTGATACCGACAAGCTTCTTCTCATAAGCTTGAATGTAATCAGCGTAAGCAGAAGTTTCCTTGACCTCTTCAGTAAGTAGAACATCAAACAGCTTAAGACCTTGTTTGTGAGTGCTTTCCTTTGGAAAGTATACTGATTTGAAGTCTGTGTCCATCTTGATCACATGTCTTTCTCTGTCTTCGGGTCGATTAGAGATATCATGATCTTTATCAAGAAGAAGACTGATCAGCAACTTGGTGTAACGTACGAATGGGATTTTAGTCAAGGGTTTTTTGAGTACACCATGCATTTGATGCATAAGGTCTTCCCAGATAAGAGCAGCAAAATCAAGGTTGTGTTTGGTAACAAAACCCCAGAAGAGTTGTGCATGAGAGAGTCTTGGATGTTCGTGTCCACTGTCTCTTCCAGACACTGATCGAATCAGAATATAGTACATTGCTCTCCATGGTTGAGGAATGGATTTGGCATTGATATTTGAGAGGATGTTGAGTGGAAGATCAGGATCAACATCATAACCAAGGCCAATGAGAAAGTTGAGAATGTCTTGTTCAGTGGGTGCAGGCCAGTATCTTCTTGAGGGTTCCGGTGGATCTGGTAGAGATAATGCTTCACGTAGATGTGCTAGAGTGACCTTGACTTGTTTCCTGTCAAGAGTGCAGGTGAAGAATTTGTTGTTGTCATCTGGTTTGATAGTGTTCCACATCTGATGAATGTAGATCTCTGGAATACTATCTGAATCTTCCAAGATACTCCTGCATTCATGTCTTTTGAGGATTTCGATGACAATTCGACAACTTGGTTCAGCACATTTGATGTTGTCGAAGACCACTCTTGAGTTGTTCTTCCCATACTTAGCCTTGAATCCTTGTGGGAATAATTCTGCTTTGGTGATAGGAGGAAGTGGTTGTTGTTGTTGTGAAGACATTGTGGATGATCTGAAATGGCATTATGACACCAATTTGCAGGATATATGTGTGTTAGCATTAGTTGAAATTGAATGTTTGCACATAACATCCTTCTTGATATGATTGAGCAATCGTTAATCTGTGAATTGATCATTTGAATTTGCAAGAGAAAAAAATTTCCAAATTGCAAGAAACATTTCCAATTACGAGAAAAATTTCCAATTGCAAGAACAATTTCCAATTGCGAGAAGAATTTCCAATTGCGAGAAAAATTTCCAATTGCGAGAAAAATTTTCAATTGCAAGAAACATTTCCAATTGCGAGAAAAATTTCCAATTGCGAGAAAAATTTCCAATTGCGATAAACATTCCAATTGCGGGAAAAAATTCCAATTGCGAGAAAAGGTTTTTCAATTGCGAGAGCACTTGACCAATTGCGATAGCAATCACCAATTGCGAGAGCAATGGCAATTGCGAAAGCAACTGACAATTGCGAGAGCAATTGCAATTTCGAGAATATCTTATACAAGAAATTCCGAACCCGTTTTGACGATGATTCATTCACAAACATTTTGCAATTCACAGATTAATGATTCCTCATTAATTGCAATAGGTTCACTAAGCTATTTTACTCATTTTGTCCAATTTATAACACTTTCTAACCACAAAATCTATAAGATCAAACTGCTAGTGCAACGTGTTCTTGATAAACCCTAAATCTCAATCAATGATCATCTAATGTTTCTGGGCTTATTTTGAGGCAACAATTGTTTGATTCTTATCATAACAACAATATTATAACACTTTAATTACACCAAAACATGCACATTCGATTATTCCCAAATGATGAGCATAAACCCTAAACCTTCGTATAATCACTTAGATGAGTTTCTGGAACAATTAATCACGCATTTAAGTTACATAATCAAGATCTAAGTATAACATAACAAGCATTATCACGCAAAACACAAAGGATTAAAAAATCCCAAAACTACGCAAACCCTAGAAATTCGTCTAATTATTTTACACAAATTCCACCGTTAGATCTTTAATTCCTTGAAAACCATGTGTTATAATCACTTAATGATCATGAAAATACTCACAAATTTGTTAGATCTTGAACAGATGATCAGATTTAATGATAGCCGTTGATTTTGGTTGTTGGGTGGTAGTAAATGCGAGAGACAAGATTTCAGAAATAGTAAATGATTTGTTTAGTTGTTACAGTATTTAATCCTTTTACTATTATCTTTTATCCTATTTTCACATTTAGTCCCTTAACCTCAAGTTTTGTAGCACACCAAATCCTAACCAAATGATTTTCAATAATTAGCACTTTTAGTCCTCTAACAAATAGTAACCATCAAATTCCTAATAATCCTTAGGATATCACATCAAAGCCAATACAAAGCAACAGTGTGACAGAAAATATGCAAGTACAAATTTGTAAAAAATTTGTAAAATTTTGTGTCTCCCCCTCAACATTTGTGCAGAAGTGAATAAAAAACAGTTTTAAAAATGAACCAAATGTTGAAAGAGGATTTGTACTTGCATACACACACACTTTTTTTTTTTTTTTTTTTTTTTTTTTTTTTTTTTTTTTTTTTTTTTTTTAAGATGATATTTACAAGATAGTTTGGATGTTTGACTCATGTATTAGTTTTTGAGAAAATTTGACAATTCCTGAGGAGTCAAACATCGCATTCCAATTTGGTGAATCAATTTCACAAAACGTTCATGAGGTAAAGCCTTCGTGAAAAGATCCGCCAATTGGTGTTCCGTTCCCACGAAATACAACTCAATGGTACCCTGCTCCACATGCTCCTTGATGAAGTGATATCTGAGAGCGATGTGTTTGGACTTGGAGTGTTGGACAGTGTTGCACGAGATAGCAATAGCACTTTTGGAGTCGCAGTACATCGGGATTTTGTTGAATATGTAACCATAGTCCATCAGTTGTGATCGCATCCAAATGATTTGAGCACAACAGGCAGACATAGCTACATATTCTGATTCTGTTGATGATAGAGACGTACAATCTTGTTTCTTGGACTGCCAGGACACCAGCTTATCACCGAGAAATTGGACACCACCAGATGTGCTCTTCCTTGTATCAATACATCCCGCATGATCCGCATCTGAAAAAGCAGTTAGTGCAAAACCAGAATCCTTTGGATACCAGATCCCCAAATTAATGGTTCCCTTGATGTATCTAAGGATTCTTTTAACAGCAGATAAATGTCTTTCTGTTGGGTTAGATTGATAACGTGAACACAGGTATGTGGCAAATACAACATCCGGTCTGCTAGCTGTGAGATACATAAGAGACCCAATTATACTACGATAATTTGTAGGATCAGTGGGTTTCCCATGTAAATCAGCATCTAGCTTCGGGGATGAGGAGGCCATTGGGGTGTTATAGGTGTCACTAGTTGTCATGCCATGCTTCTTTAATATCTCTTGTGCATATTTAGACTGACTCAAGAATATACCACGAGGTGACTGGTGAACTTGTAAGCCTAGAAAAAAGTTTAATTCACCGATCATGGACATCTCAAAGTTTTGTTTCATTAGTTTTGCAAAAGCGTTTGAGTACTTTTTATGGGTAGACCCAAAAATGATGTCATCCACATAAATTTGTACGATGAGAATGTCCTCCCCGTGTTTTTGTATAAACAGAGTCGGGTCCACAGATCCTTTAGTAAAATGATTAGCAAGCAAGAATGCAGCAAGTTTATCGTACCATGCCCTCGGGGCTTGTTTAAGGCCGTAGAGAGCTTTCTTAAGCCTGTAAACGTGTTGTGGATGTTCTGGATCAACGAAGCCCTCTGGTTGTGAAACATACACCTCTTCACGAAGTTGTCCGTTCAAAAATGCAGTCTTCACGTCCATTTGATAAACTGTGATGTTCTTATGAGCCGCGTATGCCAGAAACATTCTCACTGCCTCTAGCCTAGCCACTGGTGCAAAGGATTCCTCGAAGTCAATTCCCTCTTCTTGGCTATACCCTTTAGCAACCAACCGAGACTTGTTCCGAATAACCGTTCCCTCTGCATCCAGCTTATTTTTCCAAATCCATTTTAATCCCACAACATAAACTCCATCTGGTCTTTCAACGAGTTCCCAAACTTCTAATCTCTTGAACTGATCCAACTCTTCTTGCATTGATTCAATCCAATTGTCGTAAGTCAAGGCCTCTTTGATATTTTTCGGTTCAGATTGACAAACAGTGAGAGCATAAATGCATGTTTCACCATCTGTGTGGAGTTTCTGTCGGGTCATTACGGGTTTATCTGGATTGCCAATCACATTTACTAATGGATGATCCCTTGTCCATTTATAAGTTGATGGGTAGTGTTGACCGTTGTGATGATGATATGACGGGTCTATGTTGCTCGAGGATGATTCTCCGGAATCTGGAACAGTTGGTGGTGGAGCAAATGGATTAAAGAAGGCGTTCCCGTCATATCCTGTTGGTGGTGGAACATTGTTAGAAATGGGGGATGAATCTTCAACTGCTGGTTGAGGTGTTTTCTCCATTGATGATGATGATTCAGGTTGTGGTGCATCATCAACAATTACTGTAGATGTAGATGTTGATGGATCAGGTGTTTGATACGGAAGTTGTTGAGCAGCGGAATTGGTGGAAGCATCTGATGCACTAGTAACATGAACGTCATCAAACATTGGTGCAAAAAAATCTTCCAGATCCTTCCTGTTGAAAGGTAGGGGTGCAGATGAAGATTCAGGAAAATTCAGACGGTTGTGTGCGGGTTCTAAGCTGTCTTGCTCAGAAGCCATTTCGGTGAGTTCATCAAAATTAGCGTGTATAGTTTCTTGAATATCCCCAGTCCGACGATTCCATATTCTGTAACCCTTGGAGTTTTCACAGTATCCAACAAAGATCCCTATATCTGCTTTAGCCTTAAGTTTTCCAAGATCATCCTTATCATTCTTCGGATAACACAAGGCTCCAAAGACGTGAAAATGGTTGATGTTTGGTTTTCTCCCTTGTATAATCTCATATGGTGTTTTGGTGTGTCTTTTGGTGATCATTGCACGATTCTGAGTATAACAAGCAGTATTGACAGCTTCAGCCCAAAGATAATCCGGTAATTGAGCATTGATCAACATAGTTCGAGCTACTTCCACGAGCGTCCGGTTTCGTCGTTCAACGACACCATTTTGTTCCGGAGTGCGAGCTATGGAAGTCTGATGAACAATCCCATGTTTCTCTGTGAATTCCCGAATGATTTGATTCTTAAATTCAGTCCCATTGTCTGTTCGGATGATTCGGACTGTGTTGCGGACTTGAACTTGAATCTTTGTGAGAAACGTGATGAGGATAGACGGAACTTGATCTTTAGTTCGAAGGAAATAGACCCAAGTCCATCTTGAATAATCATCTACTATTACCAGAATATACTTCTTCCCGTTAATACTCTGAACGCGCATCGGACCACACAAATCCATATGAAGCAGTTGTAGGACATGATCTGTGCTTTGTTCTGTTTTGGGAGGAAAATGGGCACGATGACTTTTCCCTTGTTCACAGGCAGAACATAAGTGATCCTTGGCATATCTGAATTTTGGAAGACCGTCAACTAATTTCTTCTTTGCAAGATCAGTCATGGTTTTAAAATTGAGATGAGACAATCGTTTGTGCCATAACCAAGCTTTCGTGGGATGAGCCTTGGAGAGTAAACAAATAGGAGAAGAAGCTGTCATGCCGTCAAAGGAGATAGAATACAGACTTGTTCCGCGTTTCCCTTTCATAAGGTCGTTCCCTTGAAGATCACGAATAAAACATGTTTTCTCCCTGAATGCTACTTCCAAATCTCCGTCGCAGAATTGTCCCACGGAGAACAAATTATGACCGAGACCTTCAACATAATACACACGGCTGATTTCGATGTTCCCATTAATATAATCCCCATAGCCCATAATTGCAGCGAAGTGATCATTCCCGAATCTGACCGTTCCAATAAACTTTGCAATAAAGTTCTGAAGAAGTTTGAGATTGCCGGTCATATGTCGGGAGCACCCGCTATCAACAATCCAAAGGACGATTTGAATCACCTGCATCACAAACATCGGAAACAGGTGGAGAATTGATAACGGTTGGATCCGCTAGGTTAGTTACACAAGATGTTAGTACTTTAGGTAACCATTTAAAATCAAATGTGTTTTGTAACCAACGTTGCCAGGTCCAACTAGTCTCTGCCTTTTTCCTAAGGTATGCACTAGGTGACTTTTTGGTCTTGGATTGGGGCTTTTCTATTTTCTCCTCAGAAACATCTAGTGGGGGCATTCCTAAAATGGATTTCGCAATGGTTTTAAGCTTAGAGGAAGCACCACTAGTTCGTTTCTTTCTCTTAGTTAGCAAAGTTTTAGCAACACATTTAGTATGATCACCAGATAGTATGCTATGGCGACAAAAGACACAAGTAGCATCAACCAAAACATCTTCATTAATATGCAAAGAGTTATCATCTGTTACATCATTCTTAGAACTAGACTCAGGTAAGTGCAATTCTATTGATGTTACATTTGTTTTATTCAAACTACTTTCTTGGACTTCTTCAGACTTAGATACTTCCTTCTTAGATTTCTTGACTCTATTCTTCCTCTGTTTCTTGTGAGTCTTGGAATGGTTGATCTTAGAGGTGGTTTCTAGTCCTGTGGAATTACAAGTAGCTGAATCAGTGGTTGTGTCAGATGCTTGGGGAAGTTCTTTGGCCACTACATACATTCCTGGAGCAATCTTATGACTGTTTGTTTTGCTCTTGTCTAAAACTCTGATCTTCTTCTTCAAATCAATAATGACGTGTTGGAACTCTTGATTTTGTGAATCTAATTTCCTGTTTAGGTAGACTGTGTCATTTCTGTTTTGAATAACTTCATCCAGGTCTTTTTCATTTTTAAACAGTTGAACTTTTAAGAAAGCCTTTGTTTCTTTGTTTTCTTTATGACTGTTTTGAGATGATAGAGATCCCATGAGATTTTGAAATTTTAGTTCAAATTCAAAACTTTGTTTTTGACACCAGTCCAACCTTTTTTGAAGATTAAAAACTTTGTTTTCCACATCACTATTGATCTGTCGAAGATTCTCATTCTCATGTACCAGATTATCAATCTCCATATGCAACAGCTTACTGTCCACAGCATGATCATTCACAAGTACAGCATTACCAGATTCATAGAGTGAATTCATAATTACAGACACTACGTCATAACACAAGACTTTTTCCAAGAGTCGATCATTTTCTTTTGCTAAAAATTTTCTTTGAAGTTTTTGACGTTGAACTTTGTCATCTTTAGCTTTGAAAATGGTTTGCATAGATGCTACTTCCGTTTGCAACTCCTCTTCCCATTTTGTTGCACATTTCTTCAGATTTCTGACATGAGGAAGAATTTTCTTTTGAAGAATCTCTTTCTTTTCTTTCTGAACAGGAGAAAGAAAAGAAGAGATAGGAATTTGAGAACTAAATTCAATTTCATTTTCTAAACGAGAAATGTCGTCCATAAATGTTTTAAAATATCTAAGAACTCGACATTCTGGAGGTGGTTGTGGATCAGCAAGATCCTCTGTCAGACATTCTTTGAAATGTACAGCGGTCGTGGAATTAGAAGTTGTAGACGAGGGAGCACTTATGTTTGTGTATGTTAACGTTTGTTCTGGATGTTCCTTGGGAGGAACAAATGATTTGCTCAAATGAGGTCTTGCATTATAATCATAATGTACTTTTGAAAACTTTGTCGTTAAGTTGGATCGACCCGCAATCTTGTTAGCAAGAAAATCAGTTTCTTCATCAACAGAGTACATAATAACACGTTGAAAGGAATCATCTAACAGAAATGTTGCATTGTACAACTTCGGATTTTCTTTGAGTGCTTTGTGTAAATTGCGGGGTGTGTCACTTCCAAGTGCAAAACTGACTCCCTTAGGACTTGGTTTTACAACATTCTTTTGAATTTGCGTTACAGAATTACCCGTTTTATACACAACATTTTGAAAGTCTTTGAGTTTGGTTTCTAAATCCAGAATTTGATCAAGATAGGAGTCAACACATTTCCTATTAGCTTTCTTTTCTTCAAGAAGATCCGTTTGAGATGTAGAAAGCTCAGATTGAGTTTTCAACAACTCAGAATTTAAAGTATTAATTTGAATTTTAAACTCCAATTGATCCTTTTCTTTCTGAGAGAAAAGCTCAGCTTTGGCAATGGTTAGCTCACGAACTTGACTTTCTAAATTTTGAACTTTAACATATTCTTGTTGGAAAGCCTTTTCAAAACTTTTTTCACGTTTATCTTGTTTAAGATATCCAGAAAGTTGTAGTTTATAGCACTCATTATCCTTTGTTAACACTGCAATTTTCTCTTTGAGTTTCTGATTGATGTCATTGCATTTTTCTATTTGTGACTGGGTGGTCAATAACAAGGTCTGTAATTCCGAATCTTGATCATTCAAAGGATCTTTTTGTTCAATATGATCACAATTAGCATCATCGATGAGATCATCAAAGGAAACAACTGTTTTATCATCATCAAATGATACAACCGTGTTATCTTGATCATCGGATGATGATGATAATGACTCATTTTGAACAAAATTTTCGTTTGTAGATGAAGATGCAGACGGTGAAGCAATTTCATGAATAAGACATGTCGGATCAGGTACCTGAGAAAGACCATCGGTATCATAAACCGGGCCTGACTCGGACATATTCATCTCTTGCATGTTAGCCATAAGCATGACTGCTGCATTTGCCTCAAGGTCTTCCATCTCATCATCTGATTCCACATTTGCCATAAAACTTTGATCATTCTGAGTCATCATTCCAGCTGCCCTTTCATCTTTGAGTGCCATCATTAGAGCCTCTTTGTGATACTGACTGCCCATTGTTCTCGGCTTCGGACAAGCATTAGCCATATGACCGTTCCCCCCACAATTGTAGCAAGTGATAGATGTATTAGCAATGCCTTTCTGACCATTCCCAACATTCGAATTTCCCCTCTGAACATTCCCCATGCTATTTCTGTTTGCCCCTGCAGAATATAACCGATTTCCTCCTGACTGAACCCTTTGATTACCATATCCACGATTTCCCGAACCATATCTGCCTGAAGACCTATTTTGAATTTCAACTCTGCCATCTTGAACAACTGCCTGATTTCTGGTATTGGAAGATGAACGAAGACGGTTGTTGGATTTTGTGAATCTGCCAAATGCGTTAGCAATCAATCCAAATGCTTCATTAAGTGAATTGAAAGCATCCTCTTCTTCATCATGATCTGCATTTGAGTACAGCATTGAATCGGTGTTGTTGTATGGAACCAGCTGGTTATCAGAGTATTGTTGTGGTGCTTCATAAGGAATGATTTGATTATGAGGTTGGGGTGGAATGGTTGGTTGAAAAGATGAGTTTCCAAATTCCTGTTGTGGTAAAGAGAAATTAGATTGAGCAACGAGAGCAAGTGAATTTGGTGTTGGTGCTGGTGTGAAGCCTCCTCTTGCTGCTATTTCTTTATCCACTTCTGATTGATGTTGTCTGAGATAATCATACATGAGTCCGTATTTGACATCACCAATTTTCTTTGTTTGCCTCACAAAGGTTGCATATTTTTGCCATTCAGGACCAAGACATCCAAGGAATTTGGAGTTGATAGCAATCTTTGGTAACTTTATATCATGACGATCAAGATCGTTGATAATGTTGGTGAAACGGTGGTAGTAAGATTCAATGGTCTCCCCTGGTTCCATAATGAAGTGAGTGTACTCCATATATAACTTGGACTCAAGATCTTCTTGGTTTAACTCTGTTCCTTCCATGAGAAGATGAACATGTTCCCACATATCTTTGGCTGTCTTTTGAGCATCAATACTTCGGTAGATAGGATTGGGAATTCCTTGAAGTATGAAAGACATAGCCAATTGGTTTGCTTCTTGTTGTAATGTTTGCTCAGTTGTGTAGTTGGCAACCGGAATGGGTGTAGATGTTTCTTCTCTCTCTGCAGTTGCTGAAACCACAGTAGCTGGAATGGGATAGGGTCCTTCTTCAATAACCTTCTTGAGATATTGACCATGGGGTTTTTTGAGTTCAACGAATCTGAGGAATCTACTAGCCCACTGTACGTAGTTACCCGGAGTTAGCATTGGTGGAGTTTCTTGACTTCCAGCTTCATGACGTGATTGCTGACTACTGATTGCTTCACACATCTTGTTAAACCAATGAGGTTCTCTGGAGTAGGATGAATAGTTCTGCAGTTGTTGATTCTGTTGCATGATTTGTTGTGGGGATACTGGTGGTGGAGAGAGAAATTGATGTTGTTGAACGAATGCTTGTTGTTGTTGATACTGAGGATGAAATTGTTGTTGTTGAGGATGTTGCTGTAGCTGATAGTAGTAGTTGAAGTGAGGTGGTTGAGACATTTTCTTGGATCTTTAGATAATTAAGATGTGTTTTAAGATTTATGATATTTGATTTTTAAGTTTACTTAATGTTCTTAGTCCAATTGCGAGAAACACTGTTTGAATTGCGAGAGAATCTGAATTGCGATAAAGGTTGTCCAATTGCGAGAGACTTGAGTAATTCCGAGAGATTTCTCAAATGCGATAGAAAATTGCAATTGCGAGAATCAATTTCAAATGCGATAGAACTTTGCAATTGCGAGAGATAACTCTGAATTGCGAAAGATCAAGCAATTTCGAAAGATTTTTTCAAAATTACAATTTCGATCACGTTCTCAAACTTTTATACAAAAGTTGAGAATAACTCCGAGTCGAGGTAGTTTCACTATCTTTTACAAAGAAGGAAACACCGAGTACCAAATCCGAAGAATCTGATGAATTGCGAGAAATCCTTAAACCAGTCCAATTGCGAGAAACCCTGAAGCTAGCAATTCCGTGAAATCCTTGTTACCAAATGCGAGAAACCCTTGAATTGTTGCAGACCAATTGCAAGCCCGTCTTTTTCGAATTTCATCACACTTTTGACGCAAATGAACTTTAAAACTTACGTAAACTTTTCAAACCAAATGAAAAAACGATTAGATCTACTCTTAAAAACACTAATCCTAAATACCTTTGGCGTATGATACCACTTGTAGGTCACTATTATGATCTCAACACAACACACTTTCTCGTTAATGAATTAAACAATCACACTCGATCTACTACTTTATCTAAATAATAAGCTACGTATGGAAATATAGATAAGCTAAATACGATAAGCTAGAAATAAGAGAAATGAGAAGAGAAGAATAAGATGGGAGGTTTTCATTCAAACGATTCACACACTAGCAAAGCTTCCGCACATACAATAGAAAACCAACAATGAGAATGACTCCCTTGCCTTGTATTTATAGGCATTGGGAGGGGAATAATTCTTAGGAATATTCCCTTTACATGTGCTAAGGATAAGATTAAATGATATGACCGGTCCAAGGACTACTATTGAACCGGTCCAAAAATACAAACAATATAGTCCTAATTATGCAACATTAATTAAATGAACAAGACTTGTAAAGTAATTTAAAACGTGTTCCTAACAGTTTTTGTACTTTTTCCTACTCTTTTGGGCTAAAAAAGGGAACCTACTTAGAGCATGTGCAATGGTCACTCAGGGTTAAAGTTTAACACACTGCCATATCAGCTTTAACATTTTCACATTTAACTAAAAAAAACACCCGCAATCATAACTCACCCTTAACTCACCTTTAACTCAACTATTTTCAAAATCAACCGCTAAACTATAATTAATACTTCATTTAACACAAATTACATTAAACATTAAACTTAAAACACAATACATAGTACGATTAATAGAAACTATAACTACAAATTAAGAAAATGAATCATCTGAAACCCAATCGTCCTCACTCGAAGAGGACCTAAACTCCCCATCATAATACTTTCCTTCCATAATATCAAACCAGTTTCTCTCCCGCTCCATACGAGCAGCTTCTTCTTCTAGTTCGCGTTGTTCCATTTACTTCGAGATCTTGCTCTAGAAGTTGGAGTTCATCCTCACTCAATCCAAACGGATTTGCTTGTTGTTCAACAACCGGTGGATTCGGTTGTTGTTCCAAAACTGGTGGATTGTTGGCCGGTTCATTTTTCGGTGTGAACACTGGAAAGATATCTTCTGGTGGAGTGTTCACCGGTTCATTTGGAAATTGCTGGGTAAAGTCGTGTTGTTCTGGAAATTGTTGTGAGAAGTCACGGTGAGTTGGAAATTATTGAGAGTAGTCACGGTGAGTTGGGAATTGTTGGGAGAAATCTTTGCGAGACATTGTTGAGAATATGTGTGTGAGTTGTGTGTGAGTTGTAGGATAAACAACTCTGGTGGTGTTGTATATATAGGCACCATGAAATTTGAATTTGAAATTAAATTATCCCACTTGTAGTTGAATTTTGAATTTTGAATTTGAATTTGATTATCCCGCTTAAGAACCAAAGGGGTGTTTTGATTTTTTTTTTTTTAAACACAACGGATACATAGTACTCTAGAGGGGGTAGAAATGATTTTTTTTTTTTTTTAATTGCAACTCACCTTAACGCCAAGTCAAGGGGTTAACGTAGGTGCGTTAACGCACCCTTAACGCAGCACCTTGCAACGGTTAACCCACCTTAACGCAGTGAAAGTTAAGGTTTAACGCACTTGGTGCTTTAACCATTGCACATGCTCTTATAGATGAAACTGAACAATTCTATTATCTTTAAAATAGAAAAAGCCTGTGGTGTTAACCACAACACTCAAGGTTGTGGACTTGTGGTTAGCCGTTAGCATTGGTTTCTTAGAAAACTAGAAAACATTATTAGAAGCAAATATGATAATACTGACCATGAAGTATAGTAATAACGGGGTTCGAATAACCCACCACGGTTAAGAACGGTAATCACGCTATTAGCATATACTATAACTTACAATAGAGATTTTCCGAGGATTGTCATAATACATACAGACATAAAGCATTTGTATAAAGATCGTCGATGTAAGTTAAAAGACAGAAAACACATTCTTAGTAGAATCTCAGCACTATATTATCTACCCAATAATTCATGATTGGTCAAGAACCCAACTGATAATTAGCATAATCTGTTAGCAACACAGATTAAGCTGATACTGTTGCTGCCAGAAGTAAGCAGATAGGCCAAGTCGGAATCACAAGCAACAAGTATCAAATCATTATCTTTGTCCCAGTATTTTAGACGAAGCCTTACACCCTCTAACTTGAATGCTTCTGCCACTTTGTTTACCAGTTCCAACAGTCCTGGTGAAATAGGGAATATGAAGATTTTCTCACACTTCTCATAAGTTACCTTCACTGTAACTGATGGCACTGGATCAGAGTATATTTTAAGCTTTTTCAAAGGGCTGCTTGCTTCTTCATCATCAGTAAAGGTAACAGCACGTATTTTCCCCATACTCTCATTGGTGGAGGACCCTTTGTGTGATCCATCCACCACAGTTGACTCTGAATCTGATATATCTGTATGAAAATATGAAATTGTCAGTTATCTCATTCGAGGATGTCAATAAAGTATCAGGTTTAAAGTTTACCTGAAAATCCCATAGGTGAGGTGTCACCGAGTACAAATCCAGAACCAACCCCAATTATCTGTTTCAATGTTTGCACAACATAGCTAATATCTTCCATCTCAGAAGGCAAAAAAAACTCCAACACATAGTCAGCTTGGCTTTCGACACTATGCAGGAAGATTGCAAAACAGCTAGTTAACCCACTCATGAGTGCATTGTGAACCAAAGGGTATTCTTCTTTACTGAGTTTGGTTACATCTTCACAAAAACATGAACCGTGGGATAACAACGCCTTGCCAACTAAGCTATGGGAACAGTCTAAGTGTTGTTCTCTACATGCGTTCTGAAACGGCCACATGCTCAAGTCATGAACATAAAACGGTAGACAGACTGTGGACATGCAAGTTTTCCCGATGCATTTAGTGTCAAAACTACTACAACTCTTCTTTATAGCTGCATCATGTGAAACAAAAGTTGTGAAAGGGGAAACAGCCCATGTCTGAGCAAGAGGTAAACCGTGTATGTCACACACACTTTTCAGAATACCCAAGACTTTATTCCACTCATCAGGAACCTGTATATAAAATACGTCTCCCACATGAGAATTCCCAAGCAATACAAGATTTAGAGAAATGTTTTGAAAAAATATTTAACCAGATGGAAAGAATTTTAGATTATAAATCAATGAGTCTGTGGAACGTTTTGTTTGTTCTTGATTGAGATATTTATGTATTGAATGTGTTTAGCATGCGGAATCTACTACAACACACTTTAAAAGAACACAAGATGGTGAGTTTGAGTAAATGAGAGAATGTAATGAACAAATAATCACAACTTTGGTTAACACAAAACGATTCAATATTATTGATGAAATAATACGGATGATCTAAATATCACCGGGATTACAAAGTAATCTTGAATCAAAGATTGTAAAAGGATTTGTGATTCGAAGTAACTAAGTTACTTGAGAGATAGTTTGTTTTTGGTTATTTGGTTAATGAAGATGCATGCATGAAGAAGTGACTAAGATATCCTTTTATAAGATAAGGATATCTTATTACATGTTGTCAAGTAGATGAATATAATACTATACTTTGACTATTATGGCGCCTACAATTAAATACAACTACCCATGTACACTCTGATATATTCTTCTGTCACCACAGAAGACTATTCTACTTCTACATAACGTATAACAATGTACAAAGACTAATAATTCAACTAAATATCTATTTACAAAATATCTAATCGACACAACAGAAGCTTGGCAGGCTCTTCATTAGCTAGCAGTACCTTCTACCCAGAAGGTACTGGTAGAACATCTTCGTACACAACAAAATCAACTAGCAGGCTCTTCTCATCATTGGCAGGCTCTTTGACTTTGATCATTTTATTCCCAACAATCCTCCCCTAAACTTGTTATTTCCATTTAAAATACACAAGTTTCTGATGAATAAAATACATACCTTGAGGATTTGAGAACTCTTCCAAAAACCTTACTTTCTATCCTTCCTTTTTCTTTCATATTGCTCAGATATGCTTCTTAGCAAACTCTGAACAATCTCTGAGTTTTCTTCATCCTTGTCACACCTTAATCTCTTGGAGATCATAGCTTTAAGCACTTCATAGCTAAGAGGATACTCTTTCTCAGCTAACATAAAAAGTTCTATCCCACTCTGTGTGAAAAGATGATGAGTATGACTATGGCTTAGAAACTCCCAAGTTGTTGTAGGATCATAATAGGGAAATTTCCAATGAACATCTTTGGGATCAGGATCGAACATCCTATTGAATTCCACCCAAAGCTCTTGTTCCTTAGCATCTGTACTAGAATTTGTAGCTAACCTAATCTGCACTAGATTCCACAATTCTTCCAAATCTGCTCTATCAGATGCTCTAACTAAATTTTCAAAATTCTTGAAGATAGCAGACTGTCCCCCAACCCTTAATATTTTCCATGACTTACCAAATCTATCATGGTGTATTTCCCAATCAATTATAGGGTGTCTAGACCTAATTGGATCAGCATGAATGATAGTAGGTAAAGTAATCAACATTTTACTTACTTGCCCTTGATCCAATTTTGCTACTTCTTTCTTCTGAGCATCTTCCTTCTTCTTAGATGGATGTACATCAGATGGAACATTATAGTAAAGATTCTTGTAGGCTTGAAGATATAAAAAGAAGATTTCATCAGCAGATTTCTTCTTAAGTTGATAATCAGTCCAATTTGCCTGATTCTTCAAAAATTTCTTCATAAAGATTGTTTGATCTTTGTTAGTTTTGCCCACTTTAAAACCTCTCTTCTGACTTTCCTTCATCTTCTCAAAAATGTCAGCCAAAGCTGCTTCTTTGTATTTCTTGTTGATGAAAGATTCAAGTGCTTCAGTCTTCTCATCAGAATTGAGTGTCTTGTCATTTACTATATTTGCTGCATGACCTTTCACAATTGGATCATTGTTAATAATCCATAACATCTGTGCATCAAAGGTCTCTTGAGCAATTTGAGTATCAAGAAGAGCTTGAGCAGCTTCTTCAGCATCTTTCTGCTCTTTCATTACTTCAAGCATTCTTGAAGCTTCAAGTGCTTTTAGCTCTTCTTCATGAACTCTTTTGGCCTCTTCTTCTCCTAAAGCCATCTGAATTTGCTGAGTTCTTTTCAACTTCTTGGACTTTGGCTCATCTTCAATTAGAATACCTTTGCCCTTATCCTTTGGAGGTGAATCTTGTGATGGAGCAGAAGATTGCTCATCAGCAATTAAAACCCTCTTTCTCTTGTACACTCTCTCAGCAGACCCTTTATATCCCATAGCCAATAGCCTTTCTCTCCTGGCAGACTCTTCTTCTGCCCTAGCAGGCTCTTGCCCTGCTCCAACAGGCTCTTCATCATAAACTTGAGTTCCATTATGGAATTCAAATTGAGCCTGTTCCTCCTCTTCTTCCTCATCTTCAGACATATCCTTCCTCCCCTTTTTGGAAGAGTGATCTATCCTATCAGCATCTGACTGTGAAGAACTAGATAAAACAACCTTTGCAGACTTTTTACCTTTTAACTTCTTCACTTCACCCTCCAATCTCTTAACCCTCTTAACCAATTTGATGTTGATCTTAGAAAACCTTTCATTTTGACGTTTAAGAGCTTTCTCTAAGAACTTCACCTTGTCTTTCAACTCTTGCATTGTCTGAGGTGATTGGGTTTGTGATGTATGATGTGGGGATGGTGGTGGTGTTGCTGATGGTACTGGAGATGGTGTTGGTGATTTTTGATGTGTTTGTGAAATGAAACCATGTGAAGAACTGGATGATGATGTATCAGCAGATGGAGTTGGTTCTTCTGGATGTTGTGGTACCATTTCATCAAAAAGTGGAACTTCCTCCCCTCTAAAACCAATTCTCATATTTGAAAATACTTTTTGAGAAAGTTTTGGTGTTTCATAAACTGAGTCTGTGGGAAGCAACACATGTTGTAATTTTCCAATGATGCATCCAATGAATCTTGGATACATCAAAAATTTTGTTTTACTATCCACATTGTTTATCAATCCTTCAAAAATATATTTAGAAAAATTGTATTTTCTGTTTGTAGCTAAGCAAATGAGAGCAGAAGCCATGTTGCCACTAAATTGCTCCCAAGAGGTTTTCTTCTGGCTCAAACAGTGAAGGATTGTGTGAATCAAAAATCTCCATTGTGGAGTAAGATGCTTTTTCAGAAAAGTGAGTTTGTTGAACTCAGCATGATACCCCATTCTTGTTAAATTTTCAAAAATTTCAGTATCTGGTAACTGACTAATACCATCAGAATCATCCAAATGAAGATGTCTTCTTATGGATGACTCAGTAAGAGTCAAATGTTTACCATCCACTTTGGCTTTTATTCTTTGTTCCCCATTTTCAGAAGTTTTAATTTTAGCAGATTCCCAAAATTGTAAAATTTGATTTTCATAAATAGTGGGATTGACTAGCAAAGCAAACCTGATGTAGGAGTTGTTTAAAAAGTCCACTACTTGATGAAATGAGGCATTATCCTCTGACTTCTCCAAAAATGCTAACTGATTGTGACGTTGAACAAAGTTTAGATCAATTGTGGAAGCCATAATGAAAATTTTGAATATGATGGTGGGATTTGTTGGTAGTACTGGTAGAAGATGAAAGATGTATGTGAATTATGATAATGACTGATGAAAGAAGATATGAGAGAATTACTTTTAACCGACAATAATAAAGATTAAAATAAGTAAGTGAAAAGGCGGTTAAAAAGATCTTTTATATGTAAAATATAATATAATATATTCATCAGTGAATTACATAACTACCCCAACGGCTAATTTTAACTACCAGGCCTAAAGGCTAAAACTTTTTCTGACAGGCTCAACGGCTATCTAGCAGTACCTTTGTACTCTAGCAGTACCATTTTTGTACTAGCAGTACCTTTGAAAGTTTTTAAAAATCCCTTATAGTTTTTAGCAAACTACCAGCTATCAACGGATTTGAGTTGTCTTTACCAAAAGCCGTTTGCTTAAGGACTAGCTAACTATTTACAATTAAGTATGGTCAGTTAACAACCATATAGTTTTTGGTAAACTATCAACCATTAACGGATTTGATTTGTCTTTACCAAAAGCCGTTTGCTTAAGGACTAGCTAACTATTTACAATTAAGTATGGTCAGTTAACAACCATATAGTTTTTGGTAAACTATCAACCATTAACGGATTTGATTTGTCTTTACCAAAAGCCGTTTGCTTAAGGACTAGCTAACTATTTACAATTAAGTATGGTCAGTTAACAACCATATAGTTTTTGGTAAACTATCAACCATTAACGGATTTGATTTGTCTTTACCAAAAGCCGTTTGCTTAAGGACTAGTCAACTCTTAAGTTTGTGAAAACTTGGTGAGATGAATACCAAAAGCCATGATGGCCCAAAAGATGGTGCAATTTCCTTGGATGGAGGAAATTTGAATCAGGCATTGATGCTGTGTATCTTGGATGATTGGCTCAACAAGTGAAATCATCTAATAGCATGCCTTTGAGTTGAAAACATTTCTTAGTTTGATCTAGATAGAACTTTTTCCTTGAGAAATGCTTCATCCCTTCTAGATATATGATCTAACTATCTCTTTTTCAACTCTGCATCATCTTGTATGCTCTTGTCTTTTCATAAATTGGTCTTTCTTCCATTCTGGGCTATTAATTCCTCCCCTGAGATTGTTATTTCTTCTGAAATGAATAAAACTTTTGTTGCCCCTTTTGTTTGAAAGAACTCTTGTTTTGTTATCAACCTGAAATGTGTTAGTTGCAAACCAAAAGAACAAAGTGTAGAACACTTGATCTATAACATTTTAAGTATTCAAGCCTTTAAATGAACAAAACATAGCAATTTTGTATCAGCAGGACCAATTATGAACTAACAGGACCTTTTGACTAACTAGCAGTACCATGTTTAAAATCCAATACCAGTTAATATTATGAACAAAAACATATGATTTTCAAAGATTTATCATTCCAATACCTCCTACAAGATATTTGAATCTACCTAAATCAAAAGCTTTGGTGAGAAGGTCTGCATAATTCTTTTCAGAATCAATTTTAACAACTTGAATTAACCTTTTCTCATTGCAATCCCTTATGAAATGGTGTCTGATTTCAATATGTTTTGTTTTTGAGTGTTGAACTGGGTTTTTAATGATACAAATAGTACTGCTATTGTCAATATAAATAATGGTGTTAAGAAAATTGTACCCATAGTCAAGCATTTGATTTTGGATCCAAAGAACTTGCCCACAACAACTTGCACCAGCAACATATTCTGCTTCAGTTGTAGAGTTGGCCACCATTGTTTGTTTCTTGCATTGCCAGGAGATTAGTCTGCAACCAAGAAATTGACATCCACCAGTTGTGGATTTTCTGTCTAGTGTTGCACCAGCATAGTCACTATCCGAATAAGCCACCAATTCAAAAGATGATTCCCTTGGATACCAAAGACCCAACCTAGGTTGACCCTTAAGATATCTAAAGATTCTTTTGACTGCTGTGAGATGAGAGATCTTGGGATGTATTTGAAACCTTGCACATACACATACTGAGAACATGATATCTGGTCTTGATGATGTAAGATACATCAAAGACCCAATCATTGATCTATAATTGTGCAAATCCATATCTTCTCCATCAGCATCTTTGATTAGCCCTTTGTCTGGATCCATTGGTGTACTTGCAACCTTAGAATCAGCAAAATTGAATTTTCTTAAGATCTCTGCTACATACTTATCTTGGCTGATAAATATGCCTTCTTTGGATTGTTTCACTTGGAGACCTAAAAAGAAAGTAAGTTCCCCCATGGAACTCATCTCAAACTTACTGTGCATAAGTTTTTCAAATTCTACACACAAGCCTTGGTTTGTTGATCCAAAGATTATGTCATCAACATAAATCTACACTAACAAGATGTCTTTCTTTGTCCTTTTGATGAACAAAGTTGGATCAATCCTGCCTCTTTGGAATCCACTTTCTAGTAGAAAACAAGCCAATGTTTCATACCATGCCCTTGGAGCTTGATGTAGACCATACAAAGCCTTGGTAACTTTGTAAACTTTATCTGGATACTCAGCATCAATGAAGCCTGGAGGTTGAGATACATATACTGGTTCTTCAATTTCACCATACAAAAATGCACTCTTAACATCCATTTGATAGACAGTGAAGCCTATGAATGAAGCATAGGCTAAGAAAAGCCTAATTGCTTCAAGTCTTGCAACTGGAGCAAACACTTCTTCATAATCTACCCCTTCCTCTTGAGTATATCCTTGTGCTACCAATCTAGCCTTGTTCCTGATCACTATACCCCTTTCATCCTTCTTGTTTCTGAACACCCATTTGGTTCCAATTGCCCTATGACCTCTGGGTAAATCAACCAATATCCAAACCTTCTGAATCTTGAATTGGAGAAGCTCTTCTTGCATAGCTTCCACCCAACTTGCATCATCTAAAGCTTTGTTTATGTTTTTGGGTTCAGCCTGAGATAGAAAACATGAAAACAGGCATATATTGGAATTATCATTATTCTTTTCTTCATAAAGAGAGGAGATTAACCCTTCTTCATCTGAGGATAAGACTTGAGATAAACCAACTTGAGATCTTGTTCTAACACCAGAAGTTATGCTTCCAATCACATCATCAGTTGAGTGATCTTTGAGAATTCTAGTGTTTGGTGTTATAGGAACTTCATATGTAGTTGGAAGATTGCTAATCCCAACTTCTTCTTGAAAAGAATCATCTATTTGAACATTCAATGGCTCAGCAGTACCAATACTTGTACTAGCAGGACCATCTGAAGAACTGGCAGTACCATTGTCATTAGCACCACTCTCTTGATTCTCTTGATTCTGAGTTCCTTGATCTTCTTCATTGCCTTCTTTTGTTGTGTTTGAAGGTCCTTCTTCATTTGAAGATAGATCCATACTTTTCCAAATTGGCATCCAGATGAAATCTTGATTTTTAGGAATTTCAACATTTTCTTCAGAACCTGCATTTTCATTAGCATTTGTACCTGTAACAGGCACATAATTCATAGATTCTGAAAGCCTATCAACATCAAACATCCAATCTGGTCCAACTCCTTTCACATTTGTAAGTTTCTCTTGAAACTCTATGTGAAGATTCTCTTCAACTAGCCTAGTGCATGTGTTAAACACTCTATAGGCCTTACTTTGCAAGGAATACCCTATCAAAAAGCCAACATCTGCTTTTCCATCAAATTTGCCTAAATGATCTTTGGTATTGAGAATAGTAACCTGACAACCAAAAGGTCTCATAAAACTTAAAGATGGTTTTCTACCAAAGAAAAGTTCATAAGGTGTTTTTCTATGTGGTTTTGTCACAAGAACCCTGTTTTGTACATAACAAGCAGTACCAACTGCTTCAGCCCAAAATGAAATAGGCAACTTAGATTCTACTAACATAGTTCTAGCAGCCTCTATAAGTGTTCTATTCTTTCTTTCTGCTACTCCATTTTGCTGAGGTGTTCTAGCTACACTAAACTCTCTTTTTATGCCTTTTTCCTTGCAAAAGTCATCCATAACTCTATTCTTGAACTCTGTCCCATTGTCACACCTGATGATTTTGACTTTCTTATCAGATTGGTTTTCTACCTCAGTGATATAGGTTTTAAGTATCTCACTAGTTTCATGTTTAGATCTTAAGAAGAAAACCCATGAAAATCTGCTATAGTCATCAGTAACAACCAGACAATATTTCTTTCCATTCAAGCTGCACACATTAGTAGGACCAAAGAGATCCATATGAAGCATATGTAAAGCCTGAGAAATAGAGTTTTGGGTCTTGGGCTTACAAGAAGCTCTATGTTGTTTGCCTTTTAGACAGTCAACACAAGTTTGGTCGTTTTGGAAAATCTTTTTGGGTAAACCTCTTACTAAATCATATTTTGCAATAGTGTTGATTGTTTTAAAGTTTACATGACCAAGCCTTCTATGCCAAAGCATAGATTCATCCAATGAGGCCTTTGCTATCAAACAGGTTAAACCTTCTTTGGGATCAATGTTCTTTAAATTGACACTATACATATTGTTCCTTTTTGGAATTTTAAGAAGGATCTGACTTTCATCAGGCATCTTAAAATCAGAAGAAAGAACCATACATTCATTGTCAGTAAATAGAACATTGTTCTTTTTGTCACACATTTGTGAGACACTAAGAAGATTAAACTGAAGTTCTTTCACAAAATACACATTTTCAAAATCTATTTTACTGGTTTTAATAGTACCTTTACCAGTAATCTTTCCTTTAATTCCTCCCCCAAAGGTAACATATCCTCCATCAAATGTTTTGAAATCTGAGAGGAATGACATGTTGCCTGTCATGTGCCTGGAACACCCACTATCAACATACCCTTGATCTTCACTATCAGTTGAATGTTCCTGCACATGAATAAACACATTAGTTTCCTTGGGGTACCCAAGCCATGACAGACTTGGGTTTGCCTCTTGCATCAATGAAGTCAAACCTTTTCAGGATTGTTGATGCACCTTTTGATTGGATTGGTTTCCAAATCCAACATGCTGAGGTCTTAACAGCACTTTCCCTTCTAATCCATTGTGTGGTCTTTGGTCTATCAGTACCAATTTTGGCAATACCAAATTTGGCAGTACCATTTAGTCTAGCAGGACCTTTTGGTCTAGCAGGACCTTTGGTTTTTGGACTCCAAACTTTTGTTTTGACCACATTTATCTTTTGAATAGGATTCTTCTCAACTTTTGGTACACTTTTGAAAGTGTTTCTTGTAC
This sequence comes from Artemisia tridentata subsp. tridentata, assembly GCA_021014915.2. Taxonomy (NCBI): domain Eukaryota; kingdom Viridiplantae; phylum Streptophyta; class Magnoliopsida; order Asterales; family Asteraceae; genus Artemisia; species Artemisia tridentata. The sequence goes on from CP139501.1 coordinate 290,697,155, forward strand.
CCTTTTCAGTTGATTTTGTAATAACAGGCTTATGTTGTCTAACAGTATGATTATCTTTTGTAGTGTTAGACTTAACAAAACTTTTTCTGGGTTGAGTAACATTTGTTTTAGCTTTTGATTTACTCCCAGAAACCCATTTATTACAATAAGCATGAAGATGATTAAAGCTACCACAATAATAACAAGCTTTATTAAACATAACAAAGTCATCACCTAATTGTTGTGATTTAAGGTTGTTCCAATTTCTTTGGCTTCCCCTAGGTTTGTTATTACATTTTTTACAACTTTCAACTGTCTTCAAAACAGTTTTGGCTTTAGCTTTAACTTCTACTTTCTTAGGACTGGATGGTCCTACTTTGATTCCTTTAATAGGAATAGTCTCATCTTCATCATCATCAGATACCCAATCCTCAATAATTAGGACATCTGGTCTCTTCTCAGTGAGCACCTTGGAGAGTGAGACATTCTTAGCACTCTCAGAAGGTTCACCTATCACTACAGGTTTAGCTAATGGTTTTGCAACAAATTCATGTAAACCTGATGCAGCAAGATCACTACCTTGTGGACAAGGAATTCCTCTATAAGGTGGAGGACAATTATTATATCCTATCCCTGATTTTATTCTCTTATTCAACTGAGTCTCAACTATGCTCTTAGTACACTCAGAAGCATTTTTCAATTTAGTAACAGTCAGTTGAATATTGTCTCTAGCTAATGTCACTTTAGTGCACTCTGTCCTTACCATTTCTATTTCTCTATCTTTCAAAAATATTTGTCTTTGAAGAGCATTTTTAGCATCAGTAAAGGTAAGTTCATTTTCTCTATAGTGAGTGATTTGTTTTTCTAGCTTGGACATACCACACTTATGGTTAAATAAGGTTTGAATGGTTTTTCTGTGTTCTAAGATTTCTGTATCATAAGCTTTTCTTATGGTTTCTAATTCGTTAAGAAATTCACAATCATTAGAACATTTGATAGTTTGTACCTCAGGGGTGGAGAATGCCATCAAAGCCAATTCATCAGAAGTTGACTCATCTTCACCCATGAAACTCCAGTCAAAACCCATGCCATCTATGGCAACCATTGCTTTTGGCTCAGCAACTTCAACAACCTTACTCTTGCTTTCAAAGCTTCCTTTCTTCTCAAAGCTTCCTTGGTTTCTATTGTCAAACCCTCTACCTCTGTCATCCTGCCTCTTAGGTCTTCTACACTCTCTAGAGTAGTGACCTTTCATGTGGCAGTTGTAACACTCCACCTTTGACTTATCATAGCCAGCAGGCTCACTTCCATCTATCAGTATCTTCTTGCCAGTCCTCATCATCAACTGCTTAGCTCTAATGCTTAAAAGTGAAAGTTGCCACTTTAGGTCCATTACTTCAAGATCATCAGGATGAATCTCTTGAAGGTCTTCAAATGTTAATACAGACCCATTGTGTTGAGATGTAAGAAAAGCACACCCAATTGTTTCATCCAAAATGGATTTAGTGCTACTAGAAGTACTAGCAGTACCAAAGGTTGTGTTAGCAGTACCTTCTTCTCTGCCACCTTTGTCTTCATGATCAACCTTTGAGATGTTTGGGGATGAAACAAATGCCATATTTCCTGAGCTTGACCCAGTAGTCTTCTTAACTTCATGTTCTACAATCTTGAAATTGTTGTAGAGATCATTGAGACTCATCTGGTCAATATCTGACTTGTTCTTCCATACAATGACATGCATAGACCATTCTGAAGGTAAACTCCTAAGAAATTTAGAGTTTAGATCTTCTTGAGTTATCATCACTTCATGGATGGCTAACTGACTTGCAAGCTTCTGAAGTCTATTGAACATACTGTCCAAAGACTCATTGGTTGTGGCTGTGAAGTTCTCAAATTGTTGTTTGAGAAGTGTCTTTTGTGTTTTCTTGGTAGCATCATTACCACCAAACCTAGCCACAATAGCTTCAAAGAGGGTTTTGGCATCTTTGTATTTGTTAAAAATCAGAAGTTGATCATTTGGAATAGTCATCAGTAACATACTCCTTGCCTTGAGATCATTTTTCTTCTGAATTCTTTCATCTGCATTCGATGGTTGGGTTTGTATTGTTGTTACAAGAGCATCATTTACTGTTGTTGTGGTGGTTTGGGGTTTAAATGAATTGCCTTGTTCAATAATCTCCCAAAGTGCATAATCCTGCACTTGAAAGTATTGTTCAACCCTGAGTCGCCACATTTCAAACTCATTTTGTTTCAGTAATGGAAGTTTAGCTGCAACATTTGTCTGAATATGTTCAACATCCATTTTTCTTTTAAATTAGTAAATATCAAGCCTAGCTCTGATACCACTTGTGGAACGTTTTGTTTGTTCTTGATTGAGATATTTATGTATTGAATGTGTTTAGCATGCGGAATCTACTACAACACACTTTAAAAGAACACAAGATGGTGAGTTTGAGTAAATGAGAGAATGTAATGAACAAATAATCACAACTTTGGTTAACACAAAACGATTCAATATTATTGATGAAATAATACGGATGATCTAAATATCACCGGGATTACAAAGTAATCTTGAATCAAAGATTGTAAAAGGATTTGTGATTCGAAGTAACTAAGTTACTTGAGAGATAGTTTGTTTTTGGTTATTTGGTTAATGAAGATGCATGCATGAAGAAGTGACTAAGATATCCTTTTATAAGATAAGGATATCTTATTACATGTTGTCAAGTAGATGAATATAATACTATACTTTGACTATTATGGCGCCTACAATTAAATACAACTACCCATGTACACTCTGATATATTCTTCTGTCACCACAGAAGACTATTCTACTTCTACATAACGTATAACAATGTACAAAGACTAATAATTCAACTAAATATCTATTTACAAAATATCTAATCGACACAACAGAAGCTTGGCAGGCTCTTCATTAGCTAGCAGTACCTTCTACCCAGAAGGTACTGGTAGAACATCTTCGTACACAACAAAATCAACTAGCAGGCTCTTCTCATCATTGGCAGGCTCTTTGACTTTGATCATTTTATTCCCAACAATGAGTCTACTCACATTTGCAGCAGGATCATCAAATACTCGTGTGCATGACAGATTCTGTTTCTGCAAGATCGACAAATTTGAAATGAGCAGCAATGTAAGGAAGTGAATACTAGAATACAAGAAAATAAGATTCATTAACGTGGATATACTAATCTTTTTACTCTTTTAAATTTCATTGAGAAAGCTTCTAGAAGTGTATTGAATCAATAAAATCCTAAATATATGACCCCAGGCAACCTGAAAACCATTGTAGCCAAAGTGTTCTACCTAAGGCATAGTATTAGTTATTGTTTTGTAATTTTGAAACATGGTCTAAGATCCTCACATGAAAAAAAAGAAATAGATAATGGAGTTAAGGCATACAAAACTGACAGACATATCATGCTAAAATCTTGAAGACTCTTGAGGAAAATGAAGCAGCACATCTGCACAACTGTACAAGATAGCTAAGCTTTTGTTGTTTCGTGCTTAACCAAGAACTCAAACAGAAAACACCAAACACCAAAAATAGCAACAAAAAAAAAAAAAAAAAATAGGACACGTTTGTGCAAAACACTAGGAATTATAGGGGTTATTAAATTTAATGGATAAGATAGAAACCTTTAAAGCATCGTAAACTTGTTGAACCTCATAAGCAAAATCGGGATACTTTGAAGACGTCAGGATTTCAATCACACCAACACATAACTGAGTAGCTGAATCAGCTACTGGTAAAGCCAAATATCCAAGGAGATCGCAATGAATCGCAGAGGCCTGTTGCGGAAAATATTTAGGCAAGTAATTAGTTACATCACAAGTCCACTCAGGCAATCCTCGAGTAAAGACTCGAGCAATAGGATCAATGTCTTCTTTTTCGGATTCATCATCCACAACAAGCACATTGCGCTTAGAATTTTTCATATATAAACGAAGTCTTTCATCAATTACACCAACACCAGATGGTTGATCTATATTTGTAAGTAGTTTGTGCTTCCCAACAACATGAGGTGACCAAAACTGAACAAGGACATGTGGTTTGCGGAAACTCATTTGCTTCATTGCAGATATCATCTTGTCCTGTGTATTCTGATTAAGGGGGTCGACATTAGCCCTCACCTTAAAACCTATAGTTTATAAGAACCACAAAAAACCAGGCATAAAAGAACTAGCAAATATGATGAAACCATATAGTAGAAGAAGCTGAAACCAATCCTAAAGGCAAGGTACGAACTTTAACCCATTATTACAAGTCTTGGCCAGCCAATACGTCTGCTATCAATTTTCTAGTGGAAATAGTCCTTTTCTAGATCAAAATTTGAGCTATATAAAGTCTATTTTTCCGAACATCTGATGTGTATATAACTGAGAAGATGCTACTTGAGGGGTCTAATATTTGCAAACTGAAACAGTGACAGGTTTCTTGTGACAGATGGATATGAAATCAGGAAGATAGACATACCACCAGTAATTGTAGATTGAGACGGATCAGACTGAAAAAGTTCCTCTCCTTTTTCAAAAACCTTAAGATGCGTCAGATATCTCGAATCCCCGGAAAAGGCAGATGTCAACGGTTCAAAAGATATATTCTCACTCAGTGTTGTACATACCCGTAGCATATTGGAACCTGAACCAGAACTGGATAAATATGCAGAAGTAACTGGCTGGATCGGCCGACTCAAGGCCACGGAGATTGAGCAGACTTCAGCTTCTTGAACTCCAGTAAGAGGCCTGTTTGACAAAACTGAATAAATAAGTATCAAATGTACAAGAGGCCTAATACTCAGAGGCACTGTTTTTAAGTGACGTTGAATGAGAAATGACGACCTAATTACTGTTCCGAGTAGATCATTTCTAAGATAGAATACCATTTTAACCCTGAGAGTCAATTTGAACTGAACGACAATTTGATTAAAAAAATGTGACTGAGAAAGCTAAAATACAGACAATCTCAACAGACATAAAGAAACAAGAAGATTGCAATGATTAATAACAAACATTTTATCATTGAGTATAAATAATATTGACCGAGAAATTAACATATATGCAAGCAAAGAAGAGAAGGATCACAGATAATTTTGTTATTGTCCCACACTGATGCTCCTAAGTTTCTAGTATCATAACTACCTCTTGTGAAACCATTCTAAAGCAAACAAGTGCAATACAGATGAGTCGTGAAGCTTTATTGTTTTCTATACATAAAACGCTTAAACGCACACTAAGACTAGTAGTCGGTGACTGCTTTTATCTCTATCTAATTCCTTTCATATGTATTTGCTTTAGTTCCTTAACAATCCCCTTATACACGCGTTGACTCCTCATTTGACGTGTTTCGTTATTTTAAACATTGTTTGGCTAGGTTATGTCATTCTTGCTTCTTGCATAACACATAACCTTCTTCTTTTTGGCTGCATACCATCTAATTAGAAACATTTAGCTCTTAATTAACCAAAAACTATGAATGCATATACCAATTCAAAAGACCAGTTTCCTAAATAGGGAGTATTATCTACCAAAGATGTTATATCAGATCAAAGTTACGAATGTCAAAGTTGCGGCGTTATTTCAACAAGTGAAACACATTCTCTTTGTTTCTGGCGAAGTGAAACAATATTTGAGAATTCGTGAAATTTTAATACCATTCCAGTCGAAGTCCTTGTTGTACCAAAATAGAGGTCAGAGTTAACTTAATCACAAAAACATGAACACAATGACCATACTAAACTCCTGCTAGTTGTACCAAAATAGAGGTCAGAGTTAAAACAACGTAACCAAGAACAAGTTAAATTAAGGATGATGCTCAAGAAAGTATGTAAATAGCATAACAACAACAGCTAGTAAGATACAAAGTAAAAGACAACTAAAAGTGTTGTTCCATAAACCAAATCATACTGTTTAGGAAATATTCCAAAAACACAGCCAGTTGAAACTTATCATACACTTCATCGGCCTCAAATCCAAATCCTAAATTCGGCAAAACTAAACTTCAAAATACTATCTATCTATCTATTTCAGTAATAATCTAGGAACAAAGTGTGTGCATGCTTTTATCAGCGTTGTAAAAATCGGCCTAGGCGGGGATTAACCGCCCGGATTTAGACTAATCGGCCTTATTAATCGGATTGGTCAAAAATTGGTCAACGTACCGATTAATCGGATAAAAATCGGCCAAATCGAACAAAAATCGGCCTACTCGGTTAACGCGGGTCAACTTTTTCCAAAAATTAAAGTTGAGGTTTTTATTTCAATATACCTATGGTTTTCAAGACTTATGGATTATTTTGAGATTTATGGGCTTATATAAGATTGTTGTAATTTATGGGCTTATTTAAGATTGTTGTATCAGAACAATCTTATATAAGCCATTAAGCCCATAAGTCTCAAAATGATACAACAATCTTATATAAGTCCATAAGTCTCAAAATCAAGACTTATATTATATAAGCAGAAATCACATAAGCCCACGTATAAGCTTAAACAAACACCCCCTTAGTTTATGTTCTATATATAATTTCAAAAACTTTTAATTTTATATATAAAAAGTCTAATCCGATTAATCACCGCCTAACTGATTGGTATCCAGCCGACGTCACCTTGCATGCCAGAAATGACGTCGTTTGATTTAACGGCCGAACCGTTTCTCCGGTTGATTTACTTCGCTCTTTTATTAATCGGTTTGTAAATAAACCGAATTAACCGCCACGTCAGCAGCTCCTTTAGGTTCAACGATTCACCTGAACGTGTTTCCATTTTACGAGATCAACATTCAGATACGGCGGAGATGTTTGGTGATTAATCAGTGTTTAAGTTCAGTTAATGAGTAAACACTATACAATAAGAAGAAGCTGAAAACAAAACCAAATGCATGCATATATTATAAATAGTTAAATTAAGTAAGGAAAGAAATAAGTTACAGAAAGCTTAGAAGAATTGCACGAGGTGAGTTCGTCTTCAAGGAAGGGATGGCGGGCGGTGGTACTGAGGTTGATGAAGAAAAAATAGTACTAGTAGTAGTATAGATTTTTTTTTTTTTTTTATTTTTTTTTATTTTTTTTTCTTTTTACTAATAATTTTATTTCCTCTTGATTTATAGTTGTTTTATACTCCCTCCGTCCCAATTTTATTGTCACTTATTCTTTTTTCGGACGTTTCAAAATTATTGTCACATACCCAAAATAGAAAGTGAATAGATAGTGGAGTTTGGTAAAGTTTACTATATTACCCTTGGTTGAAATTAATATGGCAAACTTTAAAGAAGTGTTAATTAATTGGTTAAGGGTAAACTTGTCATTTGACAAAAAAGTAAGAAAGAGAAAGTAGTGATAGTGACATTTTTTTAAAAGAACGTGTTTTTTGTCAGGTGACAATAATTTTGGGACGGAGGGAGTAATATTTTATTTAATATTTAATGCTCTTAAACTGAATATGTCGTTGGACCGGATGACCTCGGTTTTCGGGGTTTCTCGATTCAATCGGTTGGACCGTTGGTTAAAGATTCTCGCGAGAGTTACCCGAGTTTTGGCAATAGTTGTTTTTCGTAAGATATGCAACTTTCTAAAAAGATTTAACGGTATACAACCAGATTAAAAGGTTTTGGCAAGATTTAAGATATTTCCGTCGAGGTTTGACAGGTTCCGGTGATTCTTCCAGCAAGTTGCAGGTTTTTCGACATCATTTCCAACGTTATAAAAGGTTTTCCGATCTCATCGGTTTTTTGCGGTTCGAGACTGTTCGTTTACACCCAGTTCACCCGCGTCTAGAAAACCAATCGACCCACTGGTTTCCGGTTAAACAGGTATAGCCGACCGGGTAATGAAAACACTAATTTTATCATCGATGATATCACAGATGTGGTTTTCTTTGTTCAGGTTACTCAAGGAAGGCGAGTCTTTTGATTCAGAAGTACGGGCCTCACCGACTTAATTCGGGACCTTTTCCGACCCTCCCCTGACGATCCCAAATATACTAACCTAGCGAGATTTGACCTTTTGTTTGAAAGTCAAAGACCTTTTGTTCGACGATATCACACTTATCCTAATTCCAAGAAGCTTTAAAATTTTCTACATTCATCAACTTATTCCTCCAAACTTAATAACATTTTTAACTAAATTTCGACGTATAATCATTTTTCACATAACAATTTATCAATAAGTTAACAAACGAATTGAGCAATATCAACCTATTATTTAAATAAGCCATAATCTTCAAATTTTAAGTTCAATGCATTAAACTATCTTTTAACCGATATTCAACCTTTATTGTGGGGCCTCTATTTTACTAAAAAATAAGTTATCTTTTAAAACAAAACTAACATGACATCTCATGTTCAAAACTAACATGGGAGGATCCCAATTCCCAATACATAGTAGTATAATTGGATTATTGGAAGTTTCCTTTTGGTAAAGTAAACTGAGGGAACGTACGCTTAACTAAATTTCCCACCAAATCACCAATTTAATTAGTGCATACGAGTACTTCCTTTGAGATAAGATGATCATTTACTCTCTTCATAGCAAAAGCTAGAATGACTCTTTAATATTCAAAATACCATCGACACATCTATTATGAATCGACAAATAAAGTTCTAAACTAAATAACGTTTGTGGCGACAATGTTTTGGTCAATATATGGGTAGGGTCATGACAGTTGTAGTCCAACCTACCCTTTGTTTTAACCATAACAATACATATATATTAAAGGGTCTTTCTAACATGCCCTAGGGCACATGTTAAGTACACAAAAGGACAAAAAAAAGGGTATAAAAAATACAAAAAAGTACTTAGGCTCACATGTACTTTTTGTACTTTTTTTTTGTCCTTTTGTGTACTTATCATGTGCCCTTAAGGCACATGTTAGAAAAATCTTATATTAAATGCAACATAAGAATTAAATAGGTGAAGATCACCACACAAGTATTATTATATACTAGGTAATAAACTAATAATACTTATATAACCGCCGACACAAGTATTATTATATAGGTAACGTGTGCTGATATTTCCAAGTACTCTGGTTTTGCAAGTTTGATTTCGGCTTTGGACTTTGAAAGTTGGTGAGTTGACGTGGAATATATGGACTGTACAACTGAAAATTTGGCTTTATAGTAGTAACTATCACGGAGTATAGTTGATTAAAATGGAAAATCACTTAACGCAGTATGTACCCTAGCCTGATTTTGTATAAATAAAAATTGTAACAAAACCGAATATTGAACGTAAACACCTAAAAAGCACCAATAAAATCAGTTTAACGACTAAATGCATGCGGCATCAATAATTTCGTTATACCCACTAAATAATAGCAGAAATAGAATATTATTAAAATTTGTAAGCACATAAACTCTAATAGTATTAGATACATAATAGTAACACAACTCAAACCTGATTTATAATGCACTAAGAAAACCGACGTTTGCAAACAAATCTTGCTTTCAAGTTTCAATTCAGAAGTGAGAAAAACACAGATCCATTAGCCGACCAATATACACATTTATTAGTTGTTGATTGACAAGAAATGAAAATAAACATAAAGCAAGGTAACATTACTTAGTCGGGAGATTCTGATAAAATAAAAAGCTTTAAAAGAAGTAGGTAATCTAACCTTCGATAAACGAAGAAGAAAAAGTAGCAGTGAGAACTTGTAAGAATGTTTTTTCTTTGAACGTTTGATCGAAGATATTTGTAGAATTGTAGGTGGGGCCGCATGTATGCCAAATCATAAAATATAAAAGAATAACTTAAGATTTTAGAATATAAAAGTGCAAATCATAAAATATTTTATATTCTAAAATATAAAATCACTTGAAGGTGGCTTCGTTGTGCAAATCATAAAAAGTGCATTCTCACTTGAAGATTTGAATGTTCACCTAGTCAAATCATAAAATATAAAAGAATAACTTAAGATTTTAGAAAACGTTTCTACTTTCTAGAGAGATCCTTTTTAGGTTTTGGGAAAACCAAAGTTATTTGGTCGTATGTGAGACTAGGGGTGTCTGTCGGATCGGGTCAACCCGACCCGAACCCGAACCCGATCGGGTCGGGTCTAATCGGGTCGGGTCTAATCGGGTCAAAAAATTTAATCGGGTTGTTTTGACCCGACCCGATAACCCGATAGCGTTATCGGGTCGGGTTTCGGGTTAAATAAAAATTGTTATCGGGTTATCGGGTCAACCCGATAAGACCCGACAACCCTTTGCTTTTTTAATTATTAGTACTTCTTGAATATCTTGTTTGTGAAACTATGAAAACACACTTGTATGTTTCCTGCTTTTGACAGATTCGCTCATTTCCTTAGTCATGTGTGCCTGTGTTTCTCTGCTTGTTTTGTTGCAAGTTTGTCTTGCTTTTTTTTTTTTTCAATATTTATAAGATTGTTATTTATGTGCTTATTGGATAGTTATCCAAATAAAGCTGGATCAACATGTACCCTAAGAAACAATTTAACAGGAATGTATGCTTCTGATAGCAATTGTGCAAAAACATGGCAATAGAACAAAGCCACATATCTCATTCCCTCTACTCCTCTAGGATATTGTAATCTGAAGAAAAAAAGTGACTTATACTGTCTTCAGTACATCATTGTATTACCAATTATCCTTATAAAGTGTATAAGATTTCGCATGATAGTTCACCTTTTAGATTTTTGTTATGATGTGTAAAAGGTTAGCATGATGTTTCACCTTTTAGATAATCCAAGATTAACCAAGCTGTATGTTTCATGAGTCATGACGAGTAGGATTCAAGATTACTTGAATATAGATGCCCATAATATTTTAATTTAACTACATGTTGGTATATTTTAGTCTACTATTATGTAGATGACATTACGACAAGACATTGATAGAGATTAGAGCCTTATAAAAAGTGCAATACTTGTATGTATTTGACATACAGTTGCTCTTGTTATATTGGGATATATTTGAATCCTGGGACTGGTTACACTTTAAGTCATCTGTTTATTAGCTGCATAATTGTTGTCTGATACTTGGATGACTAAAAGGTTCTGTTGTCTGAGAATATTGGAACTGCTTGGCTGCTTGTTTGAGAGTGTTGGGATGTTTAAGCTCCTTAAAATTGCAACAATTAGCTAGATATCTATTTGCTGTATTTCAACTTCTGATTGATGCCTTATTCTAAATGTTTAAAGCATATAAATCACACAAGATTCCACTCAAACACATATGACTACATGACTGAATTTTATCAAATATAAATCACAGTACACTCAAACACCATATAGTTAAACCCATGCCTGATCTGTATCTCCTCCACTTAATCGGGTCACCCGATAACCCGAATCACCCGACCCGACATAACCCGACCCGACTACCACCCGAACCCGATAACCCGAATCCTTATCGGGTCGGGTGTCGGGTGAGTTTTTAAAAAATCCAAACCCGACTCAACCCGACCCGACTAACCCGATAACCCGATAACCCGACCCGATAACACCCCTACAACCGACCTAAAAGAAGACCCCGCAAAATAGACAAAGTTTCTACTTTCTAGAGAGATCCTTTGGAGGTCATTCATAAATTTTAACACCCCAAATAGCTAGGATCAACTTAACAAGTGTTTTTTGCCAATGTCCTCTTAGAGGAGTTGGTCACAAGTTCTTTATTAAGTTTTTGTGCCTGGATACCCAGGTTCGAACCTGGCTTAGGGGATATGTAATGAGGTTTCTTTACCGCAGAACTAAACTTGTCAAAAAAAAAAAAAACTTAACAAGTGTTTGATGAATCACATAAACATCTTAATTAGGATTGTTATTAACTTACTGTAGTACCTACTCGTATAATAAGATTTAAACAGGTTTACTTAATATCTGTTAAACATCTTCTTGTTGGAAAAGAGCTATATGACTTTGCTAACCCAAACACGCACCCTTTGAAAGACGATAACCTTCTTAGGGATATATTTGAAACATGTTATGTTTTACTATTATTAACATAACAAGCGTGCCCCACTACTCATGTTCTCCTAGAAATCATAGACAATACACGAGAAGTCGAAGCTTCTTGATAACTTCATTATAGATCGTGTTGTTTCAAAAAGGATATATTTAAAATCAAACCAAGGTTTTTAAGATCGTAATCATAAGATCGAATTAGGATGCTAAGATACTACTATAATGTCATTCTTTAATAATTTTTGTAATATTATTCAAATATACAAATTATTATATATCATAGACACAAAATTATATGAATGCTTCACGAAAATTTTGTCTTAAATTATGAATATGAAATGTTTAAAAAGAATCACATGTTATTTTTCAAATTATATAAAAACATAATGCATAACTTTGTAGTTTTTTAGTTTGCGGTTCGAGAAAAGTAAGATCGGGACGTATTAAATCTTAAGATCCTATGGTTAAAATGGGGATCCTATAAGATCTTAAGCATGCTAAGATCCTACGTAGGATCCGGATCGTTTTCGCTTTGTAGAATCGTAAAATCATAAGATCCTAAGATCAGGATCGGGATCTTAACAACTATGAATCAAACTACTAAAATAAACCTATTTCATACTTAATTACCTATTTCATACTTAATTTACCAAAACCGACGGTACCCCCCAATGTTTTTTTTACGTTTTTTTATTATTTTTTTAATTTTATAATTTTGTTTATATTAAAAAATTGTAAACCTAAAAGTACGAAACAAAAAATATAAAGTTTAACAAGTCAAAACGTTAAAACTGATTAAAAACACAGAAAAAAAAAATTGATAAAAAACCTGTAAATAAAAAGGCCAAAAGAGTGGGAGGACAAAAAAGGGTAACCATAGTAGATCCGTTACCAAAATGAACCATAGGGCCCTTTGTCAGTTGTCATTGCATGGTTGAATCTAATGGTTAAAGTGGTTGGTCCCACGAATCCTGAACTGTCTAAATTGGTATATGAAGACATCTTGGCCGTCCAATCATATAATAACTAATAAGTACTTAAATTCTACTCGGAGCGTACAACGGGGTGGCCAGCGGTGTCAATCAAACCGGCGGTAACACCGCCGCCGGTTCCAAATTTATGCCCAAAATTTATCATTCACGGTATGAAAGCCCGCTCCCTGTAAATTCAATTTGATCAACATGTGGGCAAAAAAATAGACGTTGGGGTGGCCAAAAGAGCCGTTGGGTGACCCAAAAAAAAATAAAAATAAAATAAACCTACCCATTTTCAAACCACAACATTAAACCAACATCCGCAACAGCCACAACCCATCTCAAACAAAAAGATTCAATGAAAAAAGAAGATAATGCAAGATATATAAATGATCTCAGGTTTCTATGGCTCTACATAACAGATCCTTTAAGATCTTGAACCAATAATTGAAACCCATCATTCATCTTCGACTAATTTGTTGAAGGTGTTGTGTCTTGAGTTTTTTAAGGAGTTGTGTCTTGAGTTTGTTAAGGAGTTACAAGGGAGGCTGCGTATAATTTGATTTTGTGATAAGGAAGTGTGTGGTGCTGCGTTCTCAGAAGGAATAATAAGGAGAAATGAGTTTAATGTTATTAGATGCGTTTCATATGGGAGATATAAGGTAGTGTAATCGTGACTGTGAATAATTGAGCCAATGGCTCAACCACAACTGATCGATGACTTAATTTAGTGTTATGTAGTTTTTTTTATTTTTAAAAATAATGTTGCAATGTAGTTTCTTTTTTTAGTTTATACTCCCTCCGTCTCAAAATTATTATCCCACGACAAAAAACACATTCTTTTAGAAAAATGTCACTATCACTACTTTCTCTCTCTTACTTTTTTGCCAAATGACAAGTTTACCCTTAACCAATTAATTAACACTTCATTAAAGTTTGTAATATTAATTTCAACCAAGGGTAATATAGTAAACTTTACCAAACTCACTACCTATTCACTTTCTATATTTGGTATGGGACAATAAAATTGGGACAGACGAAAAAGGAAAGTGGGACTATAAAATTGGGACGGAGGGAGTAGTGAAATGTTATGTTTTTAATAAAATGTTTGTGTTTTTAATTAAATTGATTTTAGTTTAATTATTAAAAAAATAAATAAATAAAAAAATAAAAAATAATAAAAAAAATTTGGAGGTATGAGAATTTATGGCCGCCAGTGATTTAGGTTGAGAGGTATGAGAATTTATGAGTATGAGTTAGCTGAAGCTTATTGGTTGAATTTAGGAGGTAATATGTGAGTCACACATGTGGGCCCTTCTCAGTTTCTTCCACTTATTGGGGAGGGTAGCGGCTGTTTTTTTTTTTTTTTTTTTATAGCATTAAGTGTTGTCGTCCGGCTAGCTATAAATCATTTTGTGGAGCGACTCCTAAATTGGAAAAAGGTGATGTTGACCGGACCCTCCCTTAGAGAGGGTGTGTTGACTTTGACTAGCTGCCGCCGCTTGTACTGTCTGTTTTAAAACTTGTATATTTTGACTAAAGTAGGTAGACCCCTCATGATAGGGAGGGTCCGGTCAATAGTACCCATAGGAACATAATGTTTCTTTTCTCAGCTAAATGAAAGTCACCATCAATAGTAAATGCCAATTTTGCCCCTCAAAAAATATCAGTGTTTTGACATCCATAGGTTATGGATTAACATGTTAAAACCCTCTATCAATTGAATCATGAAAGTTGAATACATTGATCCCTCACTTGTAACCATATAACATGCAAATCAAAATAATCCCATATAATTTTTGATAATTGGAAAAGCTTGAAATCAAAACCCACTTGTTGAATCCAAATCTACTGTCAAGTTCTTGACATTTATATATGAGATCCATCAACATATTAGATAAAATAATTTGGGGCTATAATTCAAAGTAAATTACACTCCATCTGATTTGCTTGAGAGGAAGATTAGAAGAAACCGGTTACTTCAAGTTCAGTGGGGTCATCGATGGTGTGAATCGAGCGATGACAGATAGATAGTCACCTCAATGAACATGACTGATGAAAATGCAACTGACAAGGCTAAGAGTTGAAGATGAATTGTTTTGTTGAGTAAAATGGGTAGTTATGAATGAAGATGAGATTTGATGGATAAAAATTTAATTTAGATGGGGGATAAAAAGGGAAATGAAAAGATAAGATTATGCATATGAGCGTCTGAATTGGCAGAGGGGACTTTTTTAACTCCTCCTAAATCAGACCATCATATGTAAGATAATAAAAAAGAAACACCCACTTATATTTGTGTCGAACGAAATCTCTCCCCATAGGGCCCATTAAGTGAAAAATAAACGCATTATGCCTTAGGTAGACAGATGAAGACGAAGGAATGGAAAGAGCTAATTCCCAAAATAGGCCAAAAATTCACTATTTCAAGACTTGGCCACAAACCACACTCTTTTCCCATTTTGTCCACGCTCGACTACTCGACTTCATTATTTTTTTGACATGTGTCGTTGCAAATACAAGTGTTAAGTGGGGATACTTTTTTTTGTTTTGGCTTAAATGACAAATATGCCCTCAAACCCATATATAAATAGACATATCTCACTAACTCTCTTCTCTCTCTCTTTTCCCCCATCGCCGGCCACCGCCAACTTCCGGCCACCGGAAAATTTTCAGGCGAGCTACTTTTCTAGCCAAATCGATAGATCGGTGCACCCTCTTCGTTTCTGGAGCGTTTTAGCTCGTGACTCCCACCGCAACACCACCCATGCGCCACCCACCGCCACTGCCACCACGCCGCCGCCATCACCACCTTCCCCTTCCTCTTTTCTTCTCGGTAAACCCCGTCACGACCTCTCGCTGTTTTGTGGTACTTTTTACCACTAGACCAATATGTCCTTTGTTTTCCTTTTTAAAAGGATGTTTGTTTAAGCTTATATGATCGGATTTATAAAGCCATATAAAATGAGCTTATGTCAAAGGCGATGAAGATATTATTATTCTGCATTTGTTATTTTCCGAGCATAAAAAGGTTACCGGATAATAGTGGGTGAAATTCGACCCGTATCTTGGCGGGGCAACCCGATTCGGTTTGCAGCCATGGCGGGTTTAGATCCCTTTTATCCGGTTTCATATTTGCAGATCTGAGCCTAACAATTTTACACTGAGACGAAATGAGGCTATTTTAGAGAGGGGTTTGACTTTTATTTAGTCAAACATCATCTGATGGTAAAACAGATCTGAGCCCCAGTTTATCAAACTTTTTTTTTGTTACTATTTATTTATCTATTTTCTTGTGTGACGAGCATGCTGTTTTGGTACTATCGAGGTGAAGTGTTATTGCTCTTTACTTTTTTTTCTAAATCATTATGGGTAAACAAATTCCACTCTAATGAAATGAGGCCAAAAATCAGAAGAGCCCTTTTCTCAATCAATTTGGCCAATGATTTTTATAAGATACCAACAACTTCGACAACCCCAGTTATTGATCTATAAAATATAAAGGGAAATTGCATAGAAAATGTATCGATCTTGGAATCCTTCGACTATAAAACATTGGTCAATCTGAATATATGATGGTTGACCAGTTTAGCAGGGGTGTTGACCAGTTGAGCGATGGTGGTTGAGCGGTGGTGGTTGACCGACGGTGGTTGAGCAGTGGTGCTAGGTGGGTGGAGTTAGGTGGGGTTGGTGAGAGTAATTAATAAAGAAATATAATAAGGGCATATTTGTCATTTAAGCCATAACAAAAAAAATATCCCCACCTAACACTTGTACTTGCAAAGACACATGTCAAAAAAATAATGTAGTCGAGCAGTCGAGCGTGGACAAAATGAGAAAAGGGTGTGGTTTGTGACCAAGTCTTGAAATAGTGGAAAATTTTTTGCCTATTTTGGGAATTTTCTCGAATGGAAATTAGTAGGCCCCACAGACAAAACAAAAAAAAACATTATTAAATTAGTAGTAGACCCAATCTCTCCCCATATAAAATAAAAAAACACACCCTAATACTACATGGTAGAGACACGTGTAATGAAGACTTTATGTCCACTTGATATCCACTTAGAAAGTTAATCGTCGACTAGAGATGTTTGTATTCGCCTATGTATTACTAAATGATCGCCTACCAATTGTCAAGTGTAAACTTTTATATCGCCTAGCAATCGCCCAACAAAACGCCTACTTTTCAATCGCCAACTTGCCAGCTTGCTCGCCCCGCGTTTAACCCACTCGCCCAGCACTCGCCAAGCCTCGCACAGCCCTCGCCCACCACTCGCTTAGCTTCAAGACCCGCCGAACACTCGTTGTCACAGGTTAGCAACGATTGATTGTTTCTGTAATCCTTAAACGCGGATACAAATTACCAGGAACTACTTCGCAAGCTCTGATACCAATTATAGTAATCAGAGGTACGCACACAGATGCACAACACAGGTTACACGACCAGTTCACGTTGCACGGGAAAAGAAAAGAATAATTGCCAGGTAACACACAATATTTTATTGAAGAAACTAACTCAAAACTCCAATAGATACAATGTAATGCCCTACCTTTCACGGTATATATAGACCAACATAGACGCATTATACTATAACTAGGATTACATTAAAACCTATCCTAAATCAATGAGGACTACTCCATATTATGATAAACTTAGACGAGTTGGACTCGCACTCCAACTAGGAATACTCCGAATCTGGTAACACGCCTTTAAGCCACATCCAAACTCAGAATTCGCCAACACAGTTCATTATTTACCAATTGTTGTTGATTACCAGGCACTAGTAGGATCTCTTCTTTTCCAGTCAATAGTGCTATAGGAGAAGGTGGGGACTCAATGTTCCAATCTAGAGGATCTCCACCGATGACTTGAAGAAATGACTGAATACCAAATTCTACACATGGGACATTCTTGAACTGCCGTTTCACTGTTTTCACCAAGCTATGTAATCTGCCTCGTTAGAAACCGAACTATTTATAGGTTTGTCATTAATCAATGAGCAAAGGTTAGAATTAGACTACCCATATGAAACTAATCTCTTTGGACCTTATATCGTGTTGGGCTTGAGACCAGACCCATTTGTGCATCTTGCCAAAGATATTAAAATATGGTCATCACTCATCACCTATATAGTGACAAAGATCCATGGGAGGATAACAAATTATGAGTTGACTAGGAAAAAGTAATAAAAAAATTATTGCCATTTAAAATTTGCACAAGTAAAACCAACTTATGCAAGAGTTGACTAACCAAATTCTGATATCATTTAAAAAAATGACAACAATATTTCAAGTAAAGACATATAATTCACATTTAAAGGATGCAAAATAAAGGCTAACTGCTAATTAGTATCAGGGTTCTGATGAACAACGGGCAAAACCAAGAGTCTGATCAAAGTTTGATGGTCCGGCTGTCTAGAATCTCCCACTGATCCCATTAAGTCACTGTCACATGCAATCAATATCATATCACCATCTGCGTCTGCATATTTGAGCCTAAAGCTTCCAGGACTGAGCTGAAACCTTGTTGCAACCAACTCTTCCAACTTTATCAATCCATCTGAAAGGCTGAATGGAAACTTTACTGTATTTTCTTTGTATGTTGCTTTGATCGTCAAAGTTTTCACTGTGTTTGCTGCTGCTGTATTCTCGGTATTCTCTTTGTGTGTTGATTTGGTCAGCAAATTTTTCACTGTGTTTGCTGCTGATGTGATCTTAATAGACTGCTCTCCGATGGTTGTTTTGGGTTGTGCAGATCCATCAGGCAGATTTGTTTGTTCCTCCTTGTAGCGTACGAGTGTGAAACTTTGGTTACCGTGTTCTGTAAGACTAATAGGAACATTAATGTTTGTAGGGCCTAATGGTTCAATTGAAGTCCCTAAAACTGGGGTAGCTGCTCTGTCAGATGCATGGATGACTACATCTGTTTGATTCGACTTCAGAACAGAATCACTCTTCTCATTCTTATATGGCCACCGTGATATACCAAGACCCCTGCAAATGCGCTTTAATGTAGATCTGCTAACTGTATATATAAAACACACAAAGTGAAAAATGAGAATATTAGAAGGAAACGACAGAAACTTCATAAATCAATAGAGAAGGCAAATGGGACCTGCACTTCAGTTGGTAGTTAACATATGTAGCCAAACATAAACGAAGTGATATCATGTTCAAATCTACAAAGTGTATGACTTGTTTATAACGAATATTATATTTTCTTTGTTAAAAAATAATTAATATTCTTTTTTCAGAGAAAACGTCGGAAAAAGTCTTTCGTGGACTTCTGTACTTTAGTTTTGCATATCAATCCTTTAACTTATAAAAACTTAACAAATGGGTCCATGCACCCTAAACTTTTACGAATAGGACCTTTCCGCATGATTAAGTCCTTAAGCTTACAAAAACTCAACCAACAGGTCTATTTTGCATGACTAAGTCCCTAACTATAAAAAAGTAAAATCATGCAAATATATATAGTCTAGGTACTTATGTGAGAATTCAACGAAAGTCCATAAGCGTTTCTCCAACATTGTCAACTTCTAAAATCATATCAAATGTCTTTCCTATACCATAGATAATATCATATATACAGGTGGGCAGTTCAATTAGCAGGGCCTGTAAGTACCAAACCTAAACGAACCACAGAATGTGGATCACTACATTTTCTCGAACCTAAAAACAATCCACAATGGATGGTTAACCCCTTTCTCTATTTGGTTTCTGTTTGTACTTTGTTGTTTGATTTGGATTTGTTTTTTTCTGGTCAATACATGTGTTTTTGTTATGGATCAAAACAAAATTGGTTGGGGCAACCAAAGCAAAGGTTTCATCTTCCTTTTTTAATTTTATATTAAAAAATTATTTAATTGTAATAATAATCTAACTTTAGAAAAAAAGAACAAAAAAAAAAATATATATATATATATATATATATATATATATATATATATATATATATATATATATATATATATATATATTGAAGTTCTATGAATTTAAATAGAATTCGGATGCCCATTTGACTCATTTCTTTTCCCTAAAATCCTTCAGCTTAACTAGTGTAGAATGAACCCAATCCAAATCGACACAGCAATGGGTAAAGGGGTCAAAATTGCCATCTCTAGACATCACCAACAGACTAATAACTCACCACGAAGATTAACCGCAGCTTCCTCCATTGGCTTTCCATAATGTTTGCTGATTTCCTCTACACTAATTGACCTCTCAGCTCTCTTCCTTTTTCTCTTTGGTTTATTAGATTTATCATCCGAGTTCTTTCTTTCCGGCTTCCCCTCATTGACATCAGCATCTTCAATCCCTACATTTAAAAATGGAACAATACTTTGGCTTGTTCCTGCAGCAGCATTATCTATGAGTTTAATTTCCAAATTATCATCTTCCATATGCTCAACATAAGCAACTTCACTCTCATCCTTTGAAAATGGAACATCATTAACATCAATCAGTTCATTCTCTACCAGCCGTTGTTGATGTCCAGGTTCTGGTAGGACTTCTTCGTTTTCAGGCAATATGGTTATAGGAGAAGGTGGTGATTCGAAGTTCCAATTAAGAGGATCTCCACCAATGACTTGAAGAGATGACAAAATACCTAATTTCACACTAGACACATTCTTAATCTGCTGCTTTACTGTTAAAACCAAGCTTTGTAAATCTGCCTCGTTTGCGTGATGTGCTGGCAAAACAAACTCTATGACATATTCAACATTACTTTCAATACCTATCATATATATAGCTAAACAACTAGTTATTCTGTTCACACGTGCACGAGAACCCAGAGGGTATACGTCCTCATCAAGCTTTGTTATATCCTCACAAAAACATAATCCACACGATGACATTGATTTTCCAACAACTCCTTGGGATTTATGTAGGTGTAGCCCTCTGCATGCTTCATGGAAATCCCACATGCTCAAGTCTTGAACGTAGAATGGTAAATCATATGTTGACATGCAGGTTTTTCCTATACAATTTCTGTTAAAGCTACTACAGCTCTGCTCTAGATTCCCGGAATTAGCCACAACACTACTGAATCCAGATAGAGCCCAAGTCTGAGCTAGAGGTATATTCTGAATATCACATATCGACTTTAAGGCCAGGAAGATTTCATCCAACTCACTTGGCCTTCTTGCATTTTCAATATGTATCTAAAATTTCAAAACATAAAATCACAAGTATAGACATACAATTTGTGAATATACGTGCATGTAAACAACTTACATATAAGCTAGGATTCTCAAACACGTCTGGAGACTTCAGATTCTCTTACTGCCAATATTGAAAGAATAAATTCATGGGTATGAAGCACATCAATTACATGCGTGTATCAAATGAGAAAAATTAAAGATATGGTAGCAACCTTTAGTGCTCTTGAAACTTCATTAACCTCAAAAGCGTAATCAACATAAGTTGATGATGTTATGATTTCAATTACACCAACACAGCAACCACTGTCAGGTTCAAATACGGGCAAATCAATATATCCATGGTTACTACATTGTTTGGTTGGTAAGTTATGAACAGCCAAACTCCATTCTGGCAACTTTTGGCGATAAACGCGACCAGGTGGACCAAGTTCTTCTCTGTGCTCTCCATCCACAACAAACATACGCTGCTCGGACTCGAGCCTATACAAGTAAAGGTCTTCATCAAGCACACCAAGACCAAAAGGCTGGTCCAGAGTCGTTAGCAAGCAGCGCTTGCGTACAGTAACTGGTGACCAAAACTGAACAAGCACATGTGGATCACGAAAACATAAATTTGAAAGTGCATGTGTGATTTTTTCCTTTATTATCTGCGGGTCTATGATATTTTGATCAGCCAACAGCTTAGAGAAACCTATGAATACAAGGAAACAGATATCTTTTAGCAAGAACTTAAAAGTCAACACAAAAAAGTCAACACATAGCAAAGAGCAAATTTATTTGTTGTCAACTTTTGTGAATGAGCTTACACCGAATACAATGTTCTATTTATACACATATGGAACTCACAAGATCTAGGAACTTCTGAAGACACTCACTTTATGGTCATTAACAACTCAAGATGAACAACACTAGTGATGAACAATACTGTGACTTTTTATGTCACATCAACGAGCAACTTGGATCATTAAACAAGTAGCTTCAAGTGATTCCGTAAGAATGTCTACAAACTGAGAACTAGTAGCCACATATTTAGTCACATGAGATTGAACAAAACTACATCACAAATAAGATGCAAGGCAATCTCAATATAAAATGACTAAGGATGCGATTGGGTACTTGTTAAATTTGCTTATGCAATTATGCTATTGTGGTAAGCAGTTAGTACTAAGGAATTTCTGATCTGATTATCAACACTAGTTTCATAAACGGATGAGGTTTATAGCCATTTCGTTTACCAGGGGAGGTAAAATGAATCAGATGACCTAACCACGGTTTCCATTGACCGTTTCCGACCTTTCCAAGGCCACGTCCACGATGTGTACCTAGTCAGGTTTGAATTTAAGATCTTTTGTGAGGACAGCAGATCACTGGGTCAGCATGGTGGTAGTTTATCAAAACTAGTTTCATCTCATCCTTAAATGACCAAAAAGACTTTAGCCTAGCCGTATCAGGGTGACCTATCAACCAAGAGGTTGTGGGTTCAAGTCGTCTCTATTGAGACATGTGGTGTATTGAGGTATATAGAGTAGGTGGCGAGTCTTTGCCTTTTCAAAAAATTAATAAAAAAGTAAAAATTCATCCTCAAATAAGTTTAAATAAGCAATCCCAAACACCTCAAAGTAAGTGTAAGCATAGCATCATGACAAAGCGGTGTTTGGGATTGTTACTGAAAAAAACTTATGCTTTTATGCAAAAGTGCTTATTAGCTATCTAGCTCATAGTTGCATCAAAAGTTCAAAACACAACACACAAAATAATGTTTGGACTTTCAGACTTGCTTGTTGTGTCAAAACGCATTAAAAACAACTTATTAAAAACACCGAAAGCTTATGGTTTGTTTGGCGCGCAACTTATAAGAAACATCTCCTTGAAAATAACTTCATAACTTGAGAAGCATAAATTGTTTTGGGGTGTTTAGGAAAGCTTAGTCAAACAACTTACGGTCATGAGAAATGATTGGCATGTCTAAACATAAATGGCATTATTTCATTGGTTTGTGAGGAAGTTGGCCCTTATTTTAGCACCAACAGATCAAAGTTATGTAAGTATGTTTCACACATATCGCACACCAATCATTTCTCTACACTTATTTATAAAGCCCTTTTAAAAAAGTATCTTCAAAACACCTTAAAATTAAATGATGAGCACAATGTTGTTTGGCTCATACAAAGGCTCAAAAGCGATTATTAGCCACAACAAAGGTAATAAGTCATTAGCTCAAGTCAAAGCGGACGGACACTCTCATGAGACAATTCCTTCCCCGAGTTGTCCTAGGGGCAAACAATCCCACAAAATAAACTTGGTCAGACATTGCCTCCCACATATTGTCCTTGTGCCGTGGCGCGTGGACTGATAAACTTAGTCCTCTCATGGATGAATCTCAAACAATAACTAGTCACAATGGTCACCACTCCCCTCACCTCTACATCAGCACCACATCACCATTCAACACATCACCAGTCTCCTCACCTTTTCAGCTCTAATGGTCTATCACCATTAAAAATACCCACCTTATACAAACATACCCCACACACCCTCCATTGCATCCGGTCTTAAAATCGAATATATGAGCTGGAATTATACCACTATTTAATCAACCGTCCTAATCATACAGTTGACCTTCACAAACCAAATCACACAGAACAAGTCTTCCTAATATTAAAAGTAGTTCAAATAAAAGTAAAAGTTCTTTTTTGTTTGTTATATAAATTAACAAACGCAGACATGTTTGTATCAACACACAAACTAAAAAACAAGTTTGATGAAGAAAATCACATAATAAAAATAATAAACTTACTAGAAACGAGTGGTTCATCTTCAACCTCTCGATTAACATAAACTTTAAGTGATGTCAAATATCTTCTTCTTCTTCTTCCATTATTATTATTATCTGATCTTGCACCAGGCTCAAATAAGCAAGAGTATTTCGAATTTAAGGCTTCCAAAACATTTAATCGACTGCTTGTTGCAACTGTTCCGTTCATACTTTTTCTCAGATCTCCTATTGTATTATTATTTGGGGGCAGATAAACATAGACGGTTCAGTTATGGTTGGACCTAATCCACCTTAAATGGCCTACGTTTTTAGTTCACTATTTACACCCCCCAACACACGTTTTGCATGTTTGTAGTTCAAGTCTTAACTGTTAAAGAATTTACTTAGTTCAAGTCTCAACTGTTAAAGAATTTACTAGTTTGTCATGACTTTTGACTTATCAAAATTCTTCTTGAGAAATTTCAGTGATATTTACGATAGTATCGAAGAAGTCGTTTTAGAATGTTGAAGAAGTGCAAATGTGGTCACAAGTTTATCGTTTTAGCTTGATGTCAACATTAGCATAAATCTATTGTTTTAAGTTCTTTTAAAAGCAGTGCAATAAGCTCCCACTTTACGAGTTATTTTATTATTTGGAATCACTTTTTTCCGGGTGTGAAATACTTTCAGTAAATTGTTGTATGATATTACTCGTATTTATTACTTGTGAGGGTACGTATAAATAGACTATGGATTAGGAAGGTTAAGATGTAGCGAAAGGGGGTCAAAAAATAGACAAGGAGTGAAAGAGTCCGTATCCTAGAGGGACAGTTCATATCGTGATTGGGTGGGGGGTTTTATTGACCCATTCGTGGGATACAACGTAAGTCCAAAAAGTAAGTTCATTTAAAAAATAGCACGATCTAAAATAAAAATAAAAATGATAGAATCACAAATTTCAGATGCACTTATAAAAGTGAATGCATCTTTCTTTAAATTGTCCCTCCTAATTTTAAAAAATATCGCTAAAATTACTTTTTACCCTTCTCATTTTTTTTTATTTTTCTCATTTGATCTCTTCCCTTGCTTTTGAAATACAAAATTACTATAAAAACAATATTTCGTTGATAAATATGGATAAAAACCTACCACAAACATATAAATTCACAAACAAAAACATGTTTGTATTGATGAAGAAAAGCAATAAACTTACTAGAAACGAGTGGTTCATCTTCAACCTCTCGATTAACATAAACTTTAAGTGATGTCAAATATCTTCTTTTTCTTCTTCCATTATTATTATTATTATTATTATTATTATTATTATTATTATTATTATTATTATTATTATTTTATTTTATTTTTATTTTTTATAAAACATCACTTTATTATAAACTCATAGGATCTACAAGAAATTAGAGTGGAGCCGAGATACTAACTAGGCTCCTACTCCTCTAGCTATTGCAAAGCTAATCCTACTAAAAATATGAGCAGCGGCACGCGATCCGATATTTTGAGTCACAGAGAACTTTCGGATCCGCTTCAGTAAGGCCACTGCATCCTTCTCAAGTTCCCCAAAGGATGCATTATTATTATTATTTGATCTTGCACTAGGCTCAAATAAGCAAGAGCATTTCGAATTTAAGGCATCCAAAACATTTAATCGACTGCTTGTTGCAACTGTTAATTCGCCTCTGCCGTTCATACTTTTTCTCAGATCTCCTATTGTATTATTTGGGGGCAGATAAACATAGACGGTTCATTTATTGTTGGACCTAATCCACGTGAATCAGTCTTTATTGCCTTTGTTTAACTATCCAACTAAGAGAATCAGAGGTCCGCACTTTTTTTAGCTTTATTTAGCTTGATGTGAATATTAGCTTTAATCTTTTGTTTTAAGTTGTTTAAAAGCTATAATCTTGTACAATAAAGCTCCCACTACGAGTAGATTATTATTTAGAATCGCTTTTTGTCGATATTAAATACTTTGATTAAAGTGTAAGTGGGTTAAGTGCTCTACTACTCAGAATTTATAATTAATTAGTATTGGTGAGAGCACTTTTTTCTTATAAGATTAAAGGTACCTATAAGTTCACTAAGGATCAAAAGAGAGAGGGTTCAAACTTCAGGATGTCTAAATGGACTATAAACTAGAAAGGTTAAGAAGTAGAGAGAGGGGGTCAAACATAAGAGTGACAGTTCATAAGGTGGCTGGGTGGGGGTTTTAAAAGATCCGCGGCCCGTTCGCTTGATACAACGAAACCTTCCTTATAACGTATGTTCCTTTGAAAAAATAGCACAAGGGGCCCATCTAGTACGTTGAGACGGAGAGAGTGGTACTTTTGCTATTATTGAGGATCGGAGATGATCCTAAGACTATGTGTAGTGGTAAGAAGTGGAGAGTGGAGGGTTGTTTGACACATCTTAGTTTAAGTCTAACCCTAAACTAAGGTGATGTTTCTTTTTTTGTTAATATGTCTGAGTGCTAAAGAGTGAGCCCAAAGCAACCCCACTTTATATATATTAATGTTTTCTTTTGTGATAGGGTCCACCATAATTCATTAAATCCTCTATATCCAAAGGACAAACAAAAGCAAGCATTCCCCATCCAGATGCTAAACCAGACGTGGACCCACATGGTCCCACCAATACTTATAACCCACTGAATCCAGAAGAAAAAAATAAACGCCCCCTAAGTACCTTAGTAAATATCTCTATACAATTAAATCTCTATACATAGACTAATTACACTTTAATCCAATATTGCTACCATACATAGACTGCTTGTTTGTTTGTCTCATTTGAATTCTTATTCCAACTTCTAGTTTCCATGTGTATGTTACCATCTCATGTTATAACACAATAAGCCATATTACAATACAACCACAAAGTGGATTAATATTCGGCTTACTTGGTCTCAAACAAAATTTCAACTCATGTCAAGGAAACTAAGGAACAAAAAAAATAAAAATAAATAAATAAATAAATATATATATATATATATATATATATATTATATATATATATATATATATATATATATATATATATATAATAATAATAATAATAATAATAATAATAATAATAATAAAAAATAAAAAATGCAAACTTATGAACACCACTGGTGAAACAATATTACGAATGATTACTCAAATGCTAAAGCAACAATGGCCATCACAAGAGATCATCTAAAGCTATTGGAGCTTTGTTACTATACAATGCCAAATAAACTCGGATACACTTTCATAATAGCTTGAAATGTGAAGATCTTACTCGTTAAACTTCATCTTTGTAAAGAGAAGCATAGAAATGTATAGGGACTGAAGGAGAACATGTCTGATAGTTCAGGGTCTAGTACTGTAAATAATTTGTAAAGCTGTTAGAAGTTAGTTTTCACTGTATATAAACTCTGTATCTCACCACATTTTACTCAATCAATGAGAATCATTTCCCAAGTGTTTGTGTGTGTGTAAAGACTAGATCTACACTAACTTTATCACTACAACTACTCTAAATATTAAGAACGTGACACTCAAAAGATACTAGAGAAGATGAGAGAGCATGGATCGTATGATGTAAATATTAACCGAATGTTTATTAACTTGTGGAGAAAGAAAACAAACACACATGAAGCACACACACACTCTCACCTATACTAGACTAAGAGGCACACCTAAAATGAGTGAGAGTGTGTCCTTAAATAGCCACAATGGCTGGCGCCCTAGAGGCTTAAGTTGGGCTTTGATGGGCTTTGTGTTGGACTTGGGTTTATACACTTTTCTTGAACTTATCTATTACAAAGTCCAACACAAAGCCTTCTTTGAACTATTACAACCATACGACACACATTTTAAATAAGATACAAATGACCATCACTTTACTTATAAATTAAATGATAACAATCTCCCCCTAAGGGATGGTTATTTCAATGATGCTCCCGGTGATAGGTTTTTTGTCTTCAACGTCTTGAACTTTGTGTGTCGATGTAGAATAGTCTTCATTCATTGTTCCTTCATGCTATGTGATCTTCAAAGTAATCACCTTTCGGTGGTTCTTTCCTTGATCAAAATCTTCGTGTGATTATAACGTCGTGACCTCCAACATACTCATACATCTTAGACTTTATACTTATGCAAACAATCTCCCCTAATTCTTTCATCATTTAATGTATGAACTTGTTCTTGACATCTTGATTAGCTTTTTGACTTTTTCGTTACACTTTGTCTTTAACTTGATCCTTTTGTCTTGAACTTTTACACTTGAGCTTTGTTGAGGAAGATCTTCATAAGTATGAGTATGCTGAGGTGAAGATGTTTGATATATCTGATGATGGTTGATGGATGTTTGTAGGTAGCTGCATAAAACCGTTAGTGATAAATCATCCAGCGCTTACAGGTTTAGACTTCGAGATTGTCAACAGCATATTGTGAAGACTTTCTCTAATCTTAACCCAGGCCGTTCTGAACCGGATACCCCCGAGAGGGCTTACACGGACACACCGAAGTGCACCCACGATTCAGTGAGTCGCTGGAGATCACCCCACGACTGTAGACCGTTTGAAGTGCGTAACCATCACGATATAAATGGCAAGATCCGAAGATCTCATTAAGAATTTTGTGTACAAGAGTCTTAATGGAAGTGTTCCTAAGAGATATTTTAATGAATCTCATGGCTCTAGACTCGATAGTGCGTTTTGGTTTTAGTAGTCGGAGGCATGGAGCAGAGTGCCACCTTTTCAATATCAACACATCTCGGAGTGAGAGGCCGATAGATTATGCAGTGTTCTCCGTGAGAAATGAAACAAATATCTTTTAAGAGATATCTGAGTGGCTAGGAGGGGTGGTGCAGCGCGTCACTGGGTCCATGACGTCTTGTCTTCAATATCAGTATCAACTTAGTGAATACCGATAGCAGATGTATTGACCCGGTTTCTGCCCTAAGTTTTCATGTTCTTTTCACCCTTTCATTAAACTTTTCTTTTTAATTCTTCAACCCCTTCTTTCCCTTTCTCATTTACTCTTTTTTTCAATCTTTCCTAAGGACTTCTAATTCTAATCTATTGGAATTGTCCTTGGGTAGATCCCTCCGGCTCTGGCGGATCATAGGACATAAACCTAACCATAATCACCTTATTACTCCATGATTATCCTAGATTTATTGATCACTTGCCATAAAACCTTTTGTGAAAATCTCTCAAAGTGTTTATGAGTAAACACATTTTAGTTAACACTTCGAGAGTTTTACATTTTTGAAATACTCCCCCTCCACATGTGCTCTTGCATTTTTTAAGATAAATTGCACATGTTGGGTAGAGTTCGCACATTTGAAATGATTGACTTTCAATGAACATGACCATTGCGAGACACGTTTACATCACTAGTTAGACTAGCTTGAAATTATTACCCGTCCCGGTCATATTCAAAGATCATCTCTCGAATTGGTACATTCTACTCAGACAAGTCCTTTGCGAGACACGTTTACATCACTGGATGAACCAGCTTGAAATTATTACCCGTCCCGGACAAGTCTTTTCGATTACTGACATTTAATTTTCGTCAATTCGAGGGTTCATGCTGAGTCTTTTTGTAGAGCTCTTTTGAGATTCAATCCACGATCTTTAAACTTTTGATCACATTTTAATCACGTCTTCTCCCCCTAAAAAATAGCATGCAGTGATATTTTTGATATCAACTGATTAAAATGAGAGCTTTTTGGAGAGATAGACGGATTATTTTAAGCATGATTTGGAACATTTTGTTTTTATTTTTATACTCCCCCTTAAATAAAGCATATCTTTAAACTTTTGAGTTTAAAATCAATTTAAGGGTATAGAGGGAGTTTTCTTTTTTGAAGAATCTTGAGCACAGAATTTGAAGAAAGATTTTGAAAAATCTTTTTGAAAAATCTTGATCATGTGCTCAAGGATTCTTTGTTTTATTTTGCCATTAACAATACGAGTCCTGATCAGCATTAATCAGAAGTCAGCATTGTAGCGCGGGTTTCGTACTGAAATATACGAAAGCCGTCATTTAAGTGCGGGTTTCGTACTGAAATATACGAAAGCCTTAGTGAAGAAATTTTGAGAAACGACATGTTTTAGAAAAAATTTGAATGAACTCTCGCTCAAGCATCTGTACATGTCTGTATCATTGTTGAATGACATTTCTAGATACGTACAGAATATCGATTATACGAGAGACATGTCGTGAGAAGAATATTTTTGGCTTTTTTCGATTTTATATTGTTTTTGTATTTTTGAAATTTTCTATTTTTGTATTTTGTTTTTGTGGGTTTTTCAAATTTTGTATTTTCTTTTTGTTTGTTTTTCAAATTTTGTATTTTATTTTTTCAAAAATATTTACAGCGAAGCTTTTTAAGATAAAATTCAAGAAGTTTCGAGAAGACTTTCTAACTCTTCGGGAGTTAGGCTTCGCATGCCAATTCGTCGAACTAAGTTATCAAACCTCTCTTTTGGAAGGGCTTTAGTAAATAGGTCGGCGAGTTGGTATTCAGTCTTCACGAAGAATAATTCAACAGTACCCTCTTCAACGTGTTCGTTTATGAAGTGATAGCGGACTCTAATATGCTTGGTCTTGGAGTGTTGAACTGGATTGCACGAGATGGCTATGGCACTTTTCGAGTCACAATACATAGGTATGCGGTCGAAAGAGAAGCCATAATCTGTGAGTTGTGTCCTCATCCATAGAACTTGGGCACAACACGCAGATAGAGACACATACTCGGCTTCTGCGGTTGATAGCGCGGTACAATCTTGTTTCCTTGATGACCAGCCTACTAGCTTTTCTCCCAAAAATTGTGCTCCCCCGGATGTACTTTTTGCGGTAACTTGGCAACCAGCATGGTCGGCATCTGAAAAGGCTGTTAGTGTAAACTCCGAATCCTTCGGATACCAAAGACCTATATTAATGGTTCTTCGTAGGTACCGGAAGATCCATTTAACCTCTTGGAGGTGAAGTTCGGTAGGCCTTGCCTGAAACCGTGCTAATAAACAGACAACAAAATGTATATCGGGTCGACTGGCAGTTAAGTACATGAGAGACCCAATCATGCTCCGATATTTCTTCGGATCGATGAGTTTCCCATATAAGTCTGCACCTATTTTGGGTGAAGTGACCATTGGTGTACCAACAGAGTCACAATTTTCCATTCCATGTTTCTTTAAAATCTCAATAGTATATTTAGCTTGATTTATAAAAATATCACGTGGGGTTTGATGAATTTGTAAACCAAGAAAGAATTTTAATTCCCCCATCATGGACATTTCAAATTTACTTTTCATGAGATTTTCAAAATGTTTTGAATGTTTCGGATTAGTGGACCCAAAGATTATGTCGTCCACGTAAATCTGAACAATCAAAATGTCATCTTTGAATTTTTTAGTAAACAAGGTCGGGTCAATTGTTCCTTTGGTGAAATTATTAAGAAGTAGGAAAGATGATAATTCATCGTACCACACCCTTGGGGCTTGTTTCAAACCATAGATAGCTTTCTTTAGCTTGTAGACGTAGTCGGGATGATCTTTGTCAACGAATCCATCTGGCTGACTCACGTACACCTCTTCTTTCAGAGTTCCATTCAAGAATGCTGTCTTGATATCCATTTCATATACCGTGATGTTTTTGTGAGCTGCATATGCTAAGAAGATCCTGACTACCTCAAGCCTTGCTACTGGCGCGAATGACTCTTCAAAATCTATCCCCTCTTCCTGTCTGAATCCCTTGGCCACGAGACAAGCTTTGTTGCGAATTACAGTCATCTCTTCATCCTTTTTGTTTTTCCATAACCACTTAAGATCAATGACAAGTTTGTCAATTGGTCTTGGCACTAAATCCCAAGTGTCATGTAATTGATATTGGAGAAGTTCTTCCTGCATCGCTTCAATCCATGCATTATCTGCCATCGCTTCCCGAATGTTCTTTGGCTCTTTTAAACTGACTGAGCAGACATAGATGCACATATCGGAATCGGTGGCGAGCTGTTTCCTCGTCTGAACTGGCCGAGAGGGTTCACCAATGACTTGTTCTATTGGATAGTCTTTTGTCCACTATAACATAGAAGGGTACATTGGATTTGACGAATGCGTGTTGGATGGTTCATGTAATCTTGAAGAAGATTCAGCAGATTCCGTTGCAAACGGATTTTCGAATGGTTCTTCCTCTAACACAACATTGTTATGGTTTGGTTCTTCTTGAATCGGTGTGGTTTGGTTTTGCTCATCAACTCTTGGTAACACAATCTCAATTACTGGAGTTGCTAGAGTAGATGTTGATGACGTTGAGGGAGTTGGTGTGTCAGCTTCGAATGTTGTTGATGCATCTTGCGGTGGTGGTGGTTGATGATTTTGAGCGGGTGCAGCGGAAGGTTGTTGTGATACATTTGTCGAAGCTCCACCATAGTATTCATCATACATATACTCGAAGAAAGTGTCCAGTTCTTGATTTGTTGGTTTGTCAGTAGTAGTTGACTGAGCTCCTTGGGGTACGAGTCTTGAACTGATATGTCCAGAAGTTTGACTGTTTGGTGCGGGTCCTAATCTAGTATGATTAGAAGCCATCGGGTTAAGCGCGGGTTCTAGAGCGAGTCTCTCAGAAGCCATCTGTGAAATCTCGTCAAATTTCACATTCATCGTCTCCATAATCCTTTTCGTTCTCCTGTTATACACCCTGAATGCCCTCGAGTTATCTGAATAACCAATGAAGATTCCAATATCACCCTTAGCTTTCAGCTTCCCCAGATCTTCTCTGTCGTTCGTAGGATAGCACAAAGCGCCAAAAACATGAAGGTAAGAGATATCGGGTTTTCTGTTGTTGATTAGCTCATATGGTGTTTTATTGAATCTTGGATGGATAAGGGATCGGTTCTGAGTAAAACAAGCAGTGGCAACAGCATTAGCCCATAAGAATAACGGTGCACTGGAATAAATCAGCATTGTGCGAGCAGCTTCCACAAGAGTTCTATTTCTTCTTTCAACTACCCCATTTTGCTGTGGAGTTCTAACAGCTGATGTCTGGTGAGTAATTCCAGTCTCTTCAAAATATGTTCTTAACTCCTGATTAGTGAATTCAGTGCCATTGTCGGTTCTTACTATCCTTACTGGAGCTTGAAGTAAAACTTGAATTCGCTTCAGAAAGGTGATGATGATGCCTGGTGCTTCATCTTTTGACCTCAAAAACCTTACCCATGTATATCTTGAATAGTCATCGACAATAACAAGAATATACTTCTTTCCATTAATGCTTTCAACTCTCATTGGGCCACATAAGTCCATATGTAACAGATGTAACTTATCAACCGAACTGGGAACGGTTTTAGGTTTATAAGTTGCTCTTTTGCTTTTGCCTTGCTCACAGGATGGACATAAGTGATCTTTGGTGTATTTGAACTTTGGGAGTCCGGTGACGATGTCGTCTTTGGCTAGCTTTGTTAAGGTGTCGAAGTTGAGATGGGATAATCGTCTGTGCCACAACCAGGACTTAGTTTTTTCAGCTCTTGTCATGAGACAAACTGGTGATGAAGAGGACATTTGGTTTATGTAGATAGCATAGAGATTGGTTCCACGATTTCCGGTTAAGAGATCATCTCCAATCAAATTCCTAACGAAGCAAGTATTCCTCCTAAATGCAACCTCTAAATCTGCATCAAAAAACTGCCCGACTGAGAACAGATTGTGTCCCAATCCTTCGACATAGTAAATCCGAGTGATTAAGAAATTCCCGAACTGAAGATCTCCATAACCCAGAATAGCTACTACATGATCATTTCCAAACCGAACAGTTCCCATGAACTTCCATACAAAGTTGATCAGCAGCTTCAGATTCCCGGTCATGTGCTTGGAGCAACCCGAGTCGATGATCCAAAGACATATTTCAATGACCTGCCAAGAACAGATGATTTTGTATTTGGAAACCGTTTAACATTTGGTTCCATGGGGTTAGATGTAACAGATGAATCACACTTAGAGAAGGTTTCTATTTGTTCTTTTGGAACTATTTTTAATTTGCCATTCTTAAGTGTAAACTTTCTCCCCGTTGGTTTCCATGCACAAAACTTAAGATGGTCCATAGGCAATATGCTACTAGTGGTTGACCTAGCTAGTTTAATAAGTCTTTTAATATATCTAGATCTAGCACTAGTTCCTGGAGGCACATCTTTCTGTTCAGGCATAGCATTCACATTCACATTATTAGAAACAATTTCATCACAAGCATTTTCAGATAACGATTTCTTGCACATTAAACAAACAGAGTCATTACATGCACTCGAAACAGTATTCTTAACATTACATCCAGATGACATATGTTTCTTATTCAAAAGCGATAAAATCCTAGGGTGTTCTTCTACTTCTTCCATTTTATTCATGCTTTCACTCTCAGAGGCAGGCGAGACTCTATTCCTTGTATTGCTCCTAGGCTTTGGTCTGCTGCTCCTAGAGGTACTTTCTACTCCTGTAGAAGGTAAGGCACACACATTAGGATTTATCTCGTTGTCCTTTGAATTTGTATTAGCATTCCTAGTCTCTTTTGGATTATCTTTCACACTTTTGTCTATCGCCCTATATGTTTTAGATGTAGAGGTAGACGCAGTAGTGGTACTAATCCTATAAAGGCCAGGTGCTATCACATTTGATGTTTCGACAACAACTTTCTCTTTTCCTTTTTCACTTTGTTTAGGCAAGGGTGTTGGAGTTACTGGAACACATTGAGAGATTGACATTTTGGTTTAATAACTGGATTTTCCTTAGTTTCCTCACCCTTCCTTTTTAGACTTTCCAGCTGAGACTTCAAATGATCATTTTGGTCTTTCATGTTTTTGTAAGCACGCTCATACGACAATTTGTCATACTTGCATTCTTCCTTTTTCCGATCAAGTTGTTTAAAATATGTGACATTTTCTTTTTCAATCTTAGCAAGCGCATTTTCATATTTTAAAACAATTTCAGAAGTCTCAGCTCGAAGTCTTTCATCATCCTCTACACAGTCGACAGAGCTACTTCGAAGAGAGTGTCATTATGTTTTTCCAAAACTTTGATGTGTTCAATGTTTTCATTAGCTTCCTTTACCAAGGATTTGTGGTCCTTGACAAAGTCGGCTGATTCTTTCAGAAGAGAATTTTCAACATTAAGAACTACCGCATAAATTGCAGTAATTGTAGGATTGATTTCCTTTTCAAACATCTTTTTCTGTTCTGTATGAAAACTTGAATACCAGTCATTGAAGTTATTATTTGTTTTGGATGCCACAATCATTTGAAGTGTTTCAACTCTCTTTTTAAGATCATCCAAATATCGTCTAGCGTCACTTGTGTTACAAGTGTTCTTAGAGGACATTTGTTCGATGTTAGAAAGGTGTTTTGAAACAACTTTTCGTTTTGCGACAGCCACAGGTTTCTTGAAAAACATTGGTGACTCTTTTTGAACAAGATGAACGCCAGAAATTGTGTTAAGCTTATTATAGTCAATTGGTCTAATTTCTGGGTTCATTTGTCTCATTTTAATTCTACTCTCTTCGGCGAGCTCAATCGTTTCATAAGAATCCCGAACTTCGGGAGGATCATGTTTATCATTTAGCACACTACCATTGTATAACACATTCTGTTGTTGCTAACCTTTCTTGAGATTATAAGGGTTTTCACAACCGATAGCCATTTTCTTCATTGTATGTAAAATCGGGTTTGGATCTTTGATTAGCATATTTTGAGTTTGAGCAGAATGACCCATTTTTACAAGCAACTCTTCCAACTTTTTAATGGTTTCTTGTTTGTCAATGATTTCATCAAGAAGATCATTTTCACATTTTGAAAACCTTGCATGCAACTCTTTCTTTTCTTTTTCAAGATCAGAACAAGTTGATTTTTGTTTAGAAAGTTGATTGGTTAATTCTAAAATTTCTGTTTTTAAGGATTTAATTTTCATATTCAAATTAACATCGAGTGTGTCATATTTGATTTGTAAATGTTTTTCTCTTAAAACAGAATCTCTATAACCAGTTTCAAGTTCTCACTGTCGTTTGTTATTAAATTGTAAAGCACGTTCCATTCACCTTATATCTCTCAAGCTCAGTGGTCAATTTAGCATTCGCGGCCTTAACCTCGCGATTGACCTTTTTGACCTTTTCTATTTCAATACTACAGTTTTGCAATAATGATTCAAATAAAGCATGTGTATCCTCATCATTCTCAGTATGCTGAGACTCGAAGCCTCCATTAGGATCCA
Source organism: Artemisia tridentata subsp. tridentata (assembly GCA_021014915.2). Classification (NCBI taxonomy): domain Eukaryota; kingdom Viridiplantae; phylum Streptophyta; class Magnoliopsida; order Asterales; family Asteraceae; genus Artemisia; species Artemisia tridentata. The sequence goes on from CP139501.1 coordinate 290,733,206, forward strand.
TATCGGGAGTAGCCACAAACCACACCCTTTTCCCATTTTGTCCACGCTCGACTGCTCGACTCCATTATTTTTTTGACATGTGTCGTTGCAAATACAAGTGTTAGGTGGGGATATTTTTTTGGTTTTGGCTTAAATGACAAATATGCCCTCAAACCCATATATAAATAGACACATCTCACTAACTCTCTTCTCTCTCTCTTTTCCCCCATCGCCGGCCACCGCCAACTTACGGCCACAGGAAAATTTTAAGGCGAGCTACTTTTCTAGCCAAATCGATAGATCGGTGCACCCTCTTCGTTTCTGGAGCGTTTTAGCTCGTGACTCCCACCGCAACACCACCCACGCGCACCCACCGCTACTGCCACCACGCCGCCGCCATCACCACCTTCCCCTTCCTCTTTTCTTCTCGGTAAACCCCGTCACGTAATACCTGAAATTCAGATAACCCGTAAAATGACCAAATTACCCCTGATAACATAAAACCTAATTAAATAACTTATAAATTCTGAAACAATTCCAAAACTTCTGAAAACGAACTATATCTGAAACGAACAAATTTCTGGGACAACGTTACATCATTTCGAATGTTCAAAAATTATTATACACATATACTTTATTTATTAAAAATCCGAAATATGTATTACAAAGTAAAAATAAGTATTAAATCTTTATATTAAGTTTTATGTGAAAATAAATTAAGGAAAGGTCAAATAAAATCAACCCAGATTATTATTTGATCCTAATACCGAATTTCCTGATCTCAGCCCCCCCTAAGTCGGTTTTACAAGATATAAACAAATCTTATATTTTCCAAAAAAACCCTAATCGCATAAGAACAAAAAAAAAACCCTAGTGATCACCAAAAATTCGACCAAAGCAGCCACACAATTTCTGGAAGTGAACAAGCAATTTTCTGGGGTTCTTGGAGGTGCAAGCAAGCTAGGAAAAATAAGGGTTGGTGCGTGGATTCGCTGGTTCGTTCTTGGTTCTATTTTCTTGTCGATTTTGCCCATACGCAAGGTATAAATCTATACGCCTAAACCACACGTTCTAAAATTGATATAACAATTTTCCTGTGATCTTTACATCCTATATAACTCATAAAAATTATGTGAATCGAATCATGCAAGCTAATCTATGCGTACGAAAATATTATGATCATAGAACACGTAAATCACAAATATATGTAATCCGAATTTCTGGGCATGATAACTATTTTATTTAGACCTCATATGAAGTAATAGACCTGGGAAAAATGTTAGAACGATTTATGGTAGCCTAGATCATGTCGTGGTAATTTTGATGTCAAAAACGTACGTAAAAATCTAATATATGCTAAACGATTTTTCTGGGCATGTTATTTATTTTTCGTGGGTTCCTTATATGTCTTATGATCTGGGAAAAATATGAGTTTGATTTTTGGAAGCTTAGATTTAGTGTGGTGAATTATTGTTATAACCGGATTTTATAAAAACAAAGTAAACAAAATAAATTCAAATCGTGGCTACTAGGGTTAGGTTTCTTGGACACAATTCTGATCATTAATGATGTTTTAAGGATATAATAATGATGGTTCAATGATTGGTTAATTGTAGGGTTTGTATTTGTTTGTAAAAAGTGCAATCCAATTTAAGATAAAAAGTAAAAGGACCTGTTTTGTCAACTTTGAAACTTCTGGGGTATTTTTGTAAGGTCATATACATCTGTAAGAATGTGGGAAAAATATAACTTTGGGGTCCTAAGTGTAAATATTTCAATATAATGAATTAAATGGATATTAAAGGGTACGAATGGAAATTAAATAAAAGAGAGGGACTAAAAGTGTAAATCTGAAATATTGAGGTTATTTTGAGTTAATACTGATATAAAAAGGTTATTGTGTAATTTGGAGGATTTATGGGCTAATTATGTAATTGTTATGAAATTATGATTTAAAATATATGTTTTGTAAACTTAAAGGACTAAATATGTAAATTCTGAATTCTGAGGGGTCTAATCTGTAATGTACTAAATTCTGATGATATATTCTGTAATTATGAAATATAATATGTTTGTTTGGTGTATATGGATATTGTAGGGTTTAATTTGTAAAATATGTAATTATAAGGTTGGTTTTGTAAATTATGTAACTAAAGGGGTATAATCTGTAAATTGTGAAACTTAAGAGAATAAAATGTAATTCTGAATAAAATGAGTATATAATTCTGTAACTTAAAGTATTTTTCACTAATGACCTTGGAAATTGATGAAATTACATTTAAAACCCTAAACTTTGTGATCATGTCATAATTAACCCTAAACTTCTGTAACTTGATAAAATATACTGTTATTCCATAATAATCTTTGAATAAGGGTTTAACCTAATCTGAAATGATAATATCTGTTAATTCTGGAAACCTGCTAATTATGAGAACTTACTAAATCTGGAAAGTTACTAAAAATAGAAAGTACTTAAAATGAAGAGGTAAACTAAAAGTAATAATCTGAAATAAAATCTTTAGTAATTCTGTCTTCCTCTTCCTTAGGTGTGAAGAAGGAGAAGTCCTGATCTTGTTCTGTGTTTGTTTGCTTGTCTGCTGTGCTAATAAGGTACAGATATTCTGCCCTTTTTCAGTAAGGGTCTTTCATTCCCTTTTCTTTCAGTTTTACATTTTCTTTATTAGGATCTCCGATACCACTGCTATGTTCCCTTCTGTTGTGAATCTTTGTTGTGATCTGTTTGTCTCGAACCTTTTTGTTTGAACCTCTGCTATGATTCTTTTATTCTGAACCTTTTTCCTGAACTCTGATTGACCTCTTGTTCTGAACCCTGAATTTGTGAGTCTTGATTGAATCTGATCTGTGAACCTTGTTCTGAACCTTAACCTGATATATCTGTTGTAAACTTTGATTTGATTTTGGTATAAACCTTAACCTGTTAAATCCTTATCTGAACCTAATTGATTTTGAACCTTTATTAAAAGCTATTTTAAAAAGAAGCTATACCACTTGAAATGGAAGTTACTAAAAGTTTTGGAAGACCATTTTTATGAAAACTATTTTGAAAGATCATTTCAATGAAAACCATTATTAAAGGATTGATTTAAATGAACTCTTGACAGGAACTTCCGAAATGGATTATTGCTATAAACTTGTAATTATTAACCTTTGATATACTCTTTTGGACTATTGGAAATAAACCTTTTAATCTGAACTTAAGCTTTGATATTAAACTTAATCTGATAAACTCTGATTTAAACCTTATTATCTTATTCTGAATTGTTGACATGACCCTTCTGCCATGAACCCTTAGATATGACTCTGTTTATTATATGACATCTGACCTTGACCACAGTTTGATATCCGAGCCAATCACTAGGCATGAGGGTTTCATGTCCATGTCATTGATGCACCGATGGCATGACTCTAGGGCAGGAGAGTGATGACCTGTCCCGTCCCTGATTTTATCTGTTATGTAGGAGAAGATTCTGGCCTACTGGGGCGCATGGATGCATCCTAGTTCTGATCTGATTTCTGTTATCTGTTATTATGTTATCTGTTATATATATCTCTGGTGATTGATGGTGTGTGCGATACACGTCTTTCACATATATCTGGGAGCTGATCACTCCGATTGGATACATGAGGTCACCCCTCATATTATCTGTTACTTGAGAGGTATCCCCTCTGGATTATTATATAATTACTCTGTTATGATATTATCTGTTACCTCTGGGCTCGTGATGGATTTCTGTATTTCCCTAAACCTGGTTTGTACATTATCTCTTTCTCATTTATTTTCTTTTACCCTTATTCCTTTCCTATTCTTTCACTTTAATTCAGTATCTGTATAATCTGTATTTTGGATTTGTTTCTGTATTGTTATCTATTATTGTTTCTGTCATCTATATATCTGTTCACTGAGCTCTCGTAGCTCAGCCGCATTTCTTTTCCTGCGGCAGGTTTTAGTAGGAAGCTGGGAATGAGTGAGAGTGTACCTCTGGACTTAGAAGGCTTGGTAGCTATTCTGAATTAGAATTGGATGGAAGATATTATGTTTTAGAATTAGTTTTGAAAGTTTTCGTTGTAACCGTGTAGATTCAGTATTTCATTTGTAATCCTTTGAGATTTTTGATATTACCATAGATGTATGCTCTGTTTGATCTGATATGAACCCATTATTGTGATGTCTTTACCCTTGTCGGGTTGGGGTGTTACACGACCTCTCGCTGTTTTATGGTACTTTTTACCACTAGACCAATATGTCCTTTGTTTTCCTTTTTAAAAGGATGTTTGTTTAAGCTTATATGATCGGATTTATAAAGCCATATAAAATGAGCTTATGTCAAAGGCGATGAAGATATTATTATTTTGCATTTGTTATTTTCCGAGCATAAAAAGGTTACCGGATAATAGTGGGTGAAATTCGACCCGTATCTTGGCGGGGCAACCCGATTCGGTTTGCAGCCATGGCGGGTTTAGATCCCTTTTATCCGGTTTCATATTTGCAGATCTAAGCATAACAATTTTACACTGAGACGAAATGAGGCTATTTTAGAGAGGGGTTTGACTTTTATTTAGTCAAACATCATCTAATGGTAAAACAGATCTGAGCCCCAGTTTATCAAACTTTTTTTTTTGTTACTATTTATTTATCTATTTTCTTGTGTGACGAGCATGCTGTTTTGGTACTATCGAGGTGAAGTGTTATTGCTCTTTACTTCTTTTTCTAAATCATTATGGGTAAACAAATTCCACTCTAATGAAATGAGGCCAAAAATCAGAAGAGCCCTCTTCTCAATCAATTTGGCCAATGATTTTTATAAGAAACCAACAACTTCGACAACCCCTGTTATTGATCTATAAAATATAAAGGGAAATTGCATAGAAAATGTATCGATCTTGGAATCCTTCGACTATAAAACTTTGGTCAATCTGAATATATGATGGTTGACCAGTTTAGTAGGGGTGGTTGACCAGTTGAGCGATGGTGGTTGAGCGGTGGTGGTTGAGCAGTGGTGGTTGAGCGGTGGTGGTTGAGCGGTGGTGGTTGAGCAGCGGTGGTTGAGCAGCGGTGGTTGAGCAGTGGTGCTAGGTGGGTGGAGTTAGGTGGGGTTGGTGAGAGTAATTAATAAACAAATATAATAAGGGCATATTTGTCATTTAAGCCAAAACCAAAAAAATATCGCCACCTAACACTTGTACTTGCAAAGACACATGTCAAAAAAATAATGTAGTCGAGCAGTCGAGCGTGGACAAAATGGGAAAAGGGTATGGTTTGTGGCCAAATCTTGAAATAGTGGAAAATTTTTTGCCTATTTTGGGAATTTTTACTAATGGAAATTAGTAGGCCCCACAGACAAAACAAAAAAAAACATTATTAAATTAGTAGTAGACCCAATCTCTCCCCATATAAAATAAAAAAACACATCCTAATACTACATGGTAAAGACACGTGTAATGAAGACTTTATGTCCACTTGATATCCACTTAGAAAGTTAATCGTCGACTAGAGAGGTTTGTATTCGCTTATGTATTGCTAAATGATCGCCTACCAATTGTCAAGTGTAAACTTTTATATCGCCTAGCAATCGCCCAACAAAACGCCTACTTTTCAATCGCCAACTCGCCAGCTTGCTCGCCCCGCGTTTAACCCACTCGCCCAGCACTCGCCAAGCCTCGCACAGCCCTCGCCCACCACTCGCTTAGCTTCAAGACCCGCCGAACACTCGTTGTCACAGGTTAGCAACGATTGATTGTTTCTGTAATCCTTAAATGCGGATACAAATTATCATGAACTACTTCGCAAGCTCTGATACCAATTATAGTAATCAGAGGTACGCACACAGATGCACAATACAGGTTACACGACCAGTTCACGTTGCACGGGAAAAGAAAAGAATAATTGCCAGGTAACACGCAATATTTTATTGAAGAAACTAACTCAAAACTCCAATAGATACAATGTAATGCCCTACCTTTCACGGTATATATAGACCAACATAGACGCATTATACTATAACTAGGATTACATTAAAACCTATCCTAAATCAATGAGGACTACTCCATATTAGGATAAACTTAGACGAGTTGGACTCGCACTCCAACTAGGAATACTCCGAATCTGGTAACACGCCTTTAAGCTACATCCAAACTCAGAATTCGCCAACACAGTTCATTATTTACCAATTGTTGTTGATTACCAGGCACTAGTAGGATCTCTTCTTTTCCAGTCAATAGTGCTATAGGAGAAGGTGGGGACTCGATGTTCCAATCTAGAGGATCTCCACCGATGAATTGAAGAAATGACTTAATACCAAATTCTACACATGGGACATTCTTGAACTCCCGTTTCACTGTTTTCACCAAGCTATGTAATCTGCCTCGTTAGAAACCGAACTATTTATAGGTTTGTCATTAATCAATGAGCAAAGGTTAGAATTAGACTACCCATATGAAACTAATCTCTTTGGACCTTATATCGTGTTGGGCTTGAGACCAGACCCATTTGTGCATCTTGCCAAAGATATTAAAATATGGTCATCACTCATCACCTATATAGTGACAAAGATCCATGGGAGGATAACAAATTATGAGTTGACTAGGAAAAAGTAATAAAAAAATTATTGCCATTTAAAATTTGCACAAGTAAAACCAACTTATGCAAGAGTTGACTAACCAAATTCTGATATCATTTAAAAAAATGACAACAATATTTCAAGTAAAGACATATAATTCACATTTAAAGGATGCAAAATAAAGGCTAACTGCTAATTAGTATCAGGGTTCTGATGAACAACGGGCAAAACCAAGAGTCTGATCAAAGTTTGATGGTCCGGCTGTCTAGAATCTCCCACTGATCCCATTAAGTCACTGTCACATGCAATCAATATCATATCACCATCTGCGTCTGCATATTTGAGCCTAAAGCTTCCAGGACTGAGCTGAAACCTTGTTGCAACCAACTCTTCCAAATTTATCAATCCATTTGAAAGGCTGAATGAAAACTTTACTGTATTTTCTTTGTATGTTGCTTTGATCGTCAAAGTTTTCACTGTGTTTGCTGCTGCTGTATTCTCGGTATTCTCTTTGTGTGCTGATTTGGTCAGCAAATTTTTCACTGTGTTTGCTGCTGATGTGATCTTAATAGACTGCTCTCCGATGGTTGTTTTGGGTTGTGCAGATCCATCAGGCAGATTTGTTTGTTCCTCATTGTAGCTTACAAGTGTGAAACTTTGGTTACCGTGTTCTGTAAGACTAATAGGAACATTAATGTTTGTAGGGCCTAATGGTTCAATTGAAGTCCCTAAAACTGGGGTAGCTGCTCTGTCAGATGCATGGATGACTACATCTGTTTGATTCGACTTCAGAACAGAATCACTCTTCTCATTCTTATATGGCCACCGTGATATACCAAGACCCCTGCAAATGCGCTTTAATGTAGATCTGCTAACTGTATATATAAAACACACAAAGTGAAAAATGAGAATATTAGAAGGAAACGACAGAAACTTCATACATCAATAGAGAGGGCAAATGGGACCTGCACTTCAGTTGGTAGTTAACATATGTAGCCAAACATAAACGAAGTGATATCATGTTCAAATCTACAAAGTGTATGACTTGTTTATAACGAATATTATATTTTCTTTGTTAAAAAATAATTAATATTCTTTTTTCAGAGAAAACGTCGGAAAAAGTCTTTCTTGGACTTCTGTACTTTAGTTTTGCATATCAATCCTTTAACTTATAAAAACTTAACAAATGGGTCCATGCACCCTAAACTTTTACGAATAGGACCTTTCCGCATGATTAAGTCCTTAAGCTTACAAAAACTCAACCAACAGGTCTATTTTGCATCACTAAGTCCCTAACTATAAAAAAGTAAAATCATGCAAATATATATAGTCTAGGTACTTATGTGAGAATTCAACAAAAGTCCATAAGCGTTTCTCCAACATTGTCAACCTCTAAAATCATATCAAATGTCTTTCCTATACCATAGATAATATCATATATACAGGTGGGCAGTTCAATTAGCAGGGCCTGTAAGTACCAAACCTAAACGAACCACAGAATGTGGATCACTACATTTCCTCGAACCTAAAAACAATCCACAATGGATGGTTAACCCCTTTCTCTATTTGGTTTCTGTTTGTACTTTGTTGTTTGATTTGGATTTGTTTTTTTTTGGTCAATACATGTGTTTTTGTTATGGATCAAAACAAAATTGGTTGGGGCAACCAAAGCAAAGGTTTCATCTTCCTTTTTGAATTTTATATTAAAAAATTATTTAATTGCAATAATAATCTAACTTTAGAAAAAAAGAACAAAAAAAATAAAAATAAAAAAAAAAATATTGAAGTTCTATGAATTTAAATAGAATTCGGATGCCCATTTGACTCATTTCTTTTCCCTAAAATCCTTCAGCTTAACTAGTGTAGAATGAACCCAATCCAAATCGACACAGCAATGGGTAAAGGGGTCAAAATTGCCATCTCTAGACATCACCAACAGACTAATAACTCACCACGAAGATTAACCGCAGCTTCCTCCATTGGCTTTCCATAATGTTTGCTGATTTCCTCTACACTAATTGACCTCTCAGCTCTCTTCCTTTTTCTCTTTGGTTTATTAGATTTATCATCCAAGTTCTTTCTTTCCGGCTTCCCCTCATTGATATCAGCATCTTCAATCCCTACATTTAAAAATGGAACAATACTTTGGCTTGTTCCTGCAGCAGCATTATCTATGAGTTTAATTTCCAAATTATCATCTTCCATATGCTCAACATAAGCAACTTCACTCTCATCCTTTGAAAATGGAACATCATTAACATCAATCAGTTCATTCTCTACCAGCCGTTGTTGATGTCCAGGTTCTGGTAGGACTTCTTCGTTTTCAGGCATTATGGTTATAGGAGAAGGTGGTGATTCAAAGTTCCAATTAAGAGGATCTCCACCAATGACTTGAAGAGATGACAAAATACCTAATTTCACACTAGACACATTCTTAATCTGCTGCTTTACTGTTAAAACCAAGCTTTGTAAATCTGCCTCGTTTGCGTGATGTGCTGGCAAAACAAACTCTATGACATATTCAACATTACTTTCAATACCTATCATATATATAGCTAAACAACTAGTTATTCTGTTCACACGTGCACGAGAACCCAGAGGGTATACGTCCTCATCAAGCTTTGTTATATCCTCACAAAAACATAATCCACACGATGACATTGATTTTCCAACAACTCCTTGGGATTTATGTAGGTGTAGCCCTCTGCATGCTTCATGGAAATCCCACATGCTCAAGTCTTGAACGTAGAATGGTAAATCATATGTTGACATGCAGGTTTTTCCTATACAATTTCTGTTAAAGCTACTACAGCTCTGCTCTAGATTCCCGGAATTAGCCACAACACTACTGAATCCAGATAGAGCCCAAGTCTGAGCTAGAGGTATATTCTGAATATCACATATCGACTTTAAGGCCAGGAAGATTTCATCCAACTCACTTGGCCTTCTTGCATTTTCAATATGTATCTAAAATTTCAAAACATAAAATCACAAGTATAGACATACAATTTGTGAATATACGTGCATGTAAACAACTTACATATAAGCTAGGATTCTCAAACACGTCTGGAGACTTCAGATTCTCTTCCTGCCAATATTGAAAGAATAAATTCATGGGTATGAAGCACATCAATTACATGCGTGTATCAAATGAGAAAAATTAAAGATATGGTAGCAACCTTTAGTGCTCTTGAAACTTCATTAACCTCAAAAGCGTAATCAACATAAGTTGATGATGTTATGATTTCAATTACACCAACACAGCAACCACTGTCAGGTTCAAATACGGGCAAATCAATATATCCATGGTTACTACATTGTTTGGTTGGTAAGTTATGAACAGCCAAACTCCATTCTGGCAACTTTTGGCGATAAACGCGACCAGGTGGACCAAGTTCTTCTCTGTGCTCTCCATCCACAACAAACATACGCTGCTCGGACTCGAGCCTATACAAGTAAAGGTCTTCATCAAGCACACCAAGACCAAAAGGCTGGTCCAAAGTCGTTAGCAAGCAGCGCTTGCGTACAGTAACTGGTGACCAAAACTGAACAAGCACATGTGGATCACGAAAACATAAATTTGAAAGTGCATGTGTGATTTTTTCCTTTATTATCTGCGGGTCTATGATATTTTGATCAGCCAACAGCTTAGAGAAACCTATGAATACAAGGAAACAGATATCTTTTAGCATGAACTTAAAAGTCAACACAAAAAAGTCAACACATAGCAAAGAGCAAATTTATTTGTTGTCAACTTTTGTGAATGAGCTTACACCGAATACAATGTTCTATTTATACACATATGGAACTCACAAGATCTAGGAACTTCTGAAGACACTCACTTTACGGTCATTAACAACTCAAGATGAACAACACTAGTGATGACCAATACTGTGACTTTTTATGTCACATCAACGAGCAACTTGGATCATTAAACAAGTAGCTTCAAGTGATTCCGTAAGAATGTCTACAAACTGAGAACTAGTAGCCACATATTTAGTCACATGAGATTGAACAAAACTACATCACAAATAAGATGCAAGGCAATCTCAATATAAAATGACTAAGGATGCGATTGGGTACTTGTTAAATTTGCTTATGCAATTATGCTATTGTGGTAAGCAGTTAGTGCTAAGGAATTTCTGATCTGATTATCAACACTAGTTTCATAAACGGATGAGGTTTATAGCCATTTCGTTTACCAGGGGAGGTAAAATGACTCAGATGACCTAACCACGGTTTCCATTGACCATTTCCAACCTTTCCAAGGCCACGTCCACGATGTGTACCTAGTCAGGTTTGAATTTAAGATCTTTTGTGAGGACAGCAGATCACTGGGTCAGCATGGTGGTAGTTTATCAAAACTAGTTTCATCTCATCCTTAAATGACCAAAAAGACTTTAGCCTAGCCGTATCAGGGTGACCTATCAACCAAGAGGTTGTGGGTTCAAGTCGTCTCTATTGAGACATGTGGTGTATTGAGGTATATAGAGTAGGTGGCGAGTCATTGCCTTTTCAAAAAATTAATAAAAAAGTAAAAATTCATCCTCAAATAAGTTTAAATAAGCAATCCCAAACACCTCAAAGTAAGTGTAAGCATAGCATCATGACAAAGCGGTGTTTGGGATTGTTACTGAAAAAAACTTATGCTTTTATGCATAAGTGCTTATTAGCTATCTAGCTCATAGTTGCATCAAAAGTTCAAAACACAACACACAAAATAATGTTTGGACTTTCAGACTTGCTTGTTGTGTCAAAACGCATTAAAAACAACTTATTAAAAACACCGAAAGCTTATGGTTTGTTTGGCGCGCAACTTATAAGAAACATCTCCTTGAAAATAACTTCATAACTTGAGAAGCATAAATTGTTTTGGGGTGTTTAGGAAAGCTTAGTCAAACAACTTACGGTCATGAGAAATGATTGGCATGTCTAAACATAAATGGCATTATTTCTTTGGTTTGTGAGGAAGTTGGCCCTTATTTTAGCACCAACGGATCAAAGTTATGTAAGTATGTTTCACACATATCGCACACCAATCATTTCTCTACACTTATTTATAAAGCCCTTTTAAAAAGGTCTCTTCAAAACACCTTAAAATTAAATGATGAGCACAATGTTGTTTGGCTCATACAAAGGCTCAAAAGCGATTATTAGCCACAACAAAGGTAATAAGTCATTAGCTCAAGTCAAAGCGGACGGGCACTCTCATGAGACAATTCCTTCCCCGAGTTGTCCTAGGGGCAAACAATCCCACAAAATAAACTTGGTCAGACATTGCCTCCCACATATTGTCCTTGTGCCGTGGCGCGTGGACTGATAAACTTAGTCCTCTCATGGATGAATCTCAAACAATAACTAGTCACAATGGTCACCACTCCCCTCACCTCTACATCGGCACCAAATCACCATTCAACACATCACCAGTCTCCTCACCTTTTCAGCTCTAATGGTCTATCACCATTAAAAATACCCACCTTATACAAACATACCCCACACACCCTCCATTGCATCCGGTCTTAAAATCGAATATATGAGCTGGAATTATACTACTACGGAGTATTTAATCAACCGTCCTAATCATACAGTTGACCTTCACAAACCAAATCACACAGAACAAGTCTTCCTAATATTAAAAGTAGTTCAAATAAAAGTAAAAGTTCTTTTTTGTTTGTTATATAAATTAACAAACGCAGACATGTTTGTATCAACACACAAACTAAAAAACAAGTTTGATGAAGAAAATCACATAATAAAAATAATAAACTTACTAGAAACGAGTGGTTCATCTTCAACCTCTCGATTAACATAAACTTTAAGTGATGTCAAATATCTTCTTCTTCTTCTTCCATTATTATTATTATCTGATCTTGCACCAGGCTCAAATAAGCAAGAGTATTTCGAATTTAAGGCTTCCAAAACATTTAATCGACTGCTTGTTGCAACTGTTCCGTTCATACTTTTTCTCAGATCTCCTATTGTATTATTATTTGGGGGCAGATAAACATAGACGGTTCAGTTATGGTTGGACCTAATCCACCTTAAATGGCCTACGTTTTTAGTTCACTATTTACACCCCCCAACACACGTTTTGCATGTTTGTAGTTCAAGTCTTAACTGTTAAAGAATTTACTTAGTTCAAGTCTTAACTGTTAAAGAATTTACTAGTTTGTCATGACTTTTGACTTATCAAAATTCTTCTTGAGAAATTTCAGTGATATTTACGATAGTATCGAAGAAGTCGTTTTAGAATGTTGAAGAAGTGCAAATGTGGTCACAAGTTTATCGTTTTAGCTTGATGTCAACGTTAGCATAAATCTATTGTTTTTAGTTCTTTTAAAAGCAGTACAATAAGCTCCCACTTTACGAGTTATTTTATTATTTGGAATCACTTTTTGTCGGGTGTGAAATACTTTCAGTAAAGTGTTGTATTACAGTATTATTTTTACTTGTGAGGGTACGTATAAATAGACTACGGATTAGGAAGGTTAAGATGTAGAGAAAGGGGGTCAAAAAATAGACAAGGAGTGAAAGAGTCCGTATCCTAGAGGGACGGTTCATATCGTGGCTGGGTGGGGGTTTTATTGACCCATTCGTGGGATACAACGTAAGTCCAAAAAGTAAGTTCATTTAAAAAAATAACACAATCTAAAATAAAAATAAAAATGATGAGAATTAACCATAATTACAAATTTCAGATGCACTTAAAAGTGAATGCATCTTTCTTTAAATTTTCCCTCCTAATTTTAGAAAATGTCGCTAGAATTACTTTTTACTTTTCTCATTTTTATTATTCTTCTCATTTGATCCCTTCCCTTACTTTTGAAATACAAAATTACTATAAAAACAAATATTTCGATGATAAATATGGATAAAAACCTCCCACAAACATATAAATTCACAAACAAAAACATGTTTGTATTGATGAAGAAAAGCAATAAACTTACTAGAAACGAGTGGTTCATCTTCAACCTCTCGATTAACATAAACTTTAAGTGATGTCAAATATCTTCTTCTTCTTCTTCTTCTTCTTCCATTATTATTGTTATTATTATTATTATTATTATTATTATTATTATTATTATTATTATTATTATTATTATTATTTTAATAAACATCACTTTTATTAGAAACTGATAAGATCTACAAGAAATTATAGGGGAGCCGAGATACTAACTAGGCCCCCACTCCTCTAGCTATTGCAAAGCTAATCCTACTAAAAATATGGGCGGCGGCACGCGCTCCAATGTCCTGAGTCACAGAGAACTTTCGGATCCGTTTCAATAGGGCCACCGCATCCTTGCCAAGTTCCCCAAAGGAAGAGAAGGAGAAAGGAAGGAACCCATATCCAATATCCGCACACTTAGCCCCATACTTGACACATTTACGTTGTGCAGCATCAGACACCACACGACCTGGCACAAAGTCAATCATACCTGTTTGCGTCAAGGGAGATGACCCCGTCAAATCAACACATACGTCCTTCCCTTCGTCCCAAGAGTAAAGCAATATATCAGCTGGATGTAAGGCTTGCTCCCTTGCGCCACAAAGCACAATGTCAACCTCTTTACGAGCCGAGACCCTAGATCGAGAACAGATGTCAACCAGAGTATCACGCACCACGTTGTGCCAATGTTTATTACTCCCTCCGTCCCATTTTAGTTGTCCAGTGTTGACTTTCAAAGTCTTTTTGCTTCAACTTTGATCGCAAATATGTTTGTTTATATTCTATAACACTTGATATAAAATATATAAATAAATTTGATTTTAAACGAACTTTTCAATGATATAACTTTCATCAAGTATTATATAATACAAACAAAAATATTTACGGTCAAAGTTGAAGCAAAAAGACTTTGAAAGTCAACACTGGACAACTAAAATGGGACGGAGGGAGTATTATTATTATATTATTATTATTATTATTATTATTATTATTATTATTATTATTATTATTATTATTATTATTATTATTATTATTATTATTATTATCTAAACATCACTTCATTAGAAAAACATAGGATTTACAAGAAATCAGAGGGGAGCCGAGATACTAACTGGGCTCCCACTCCTCTTAGCTATTGCAAAGCTAACCCTACTAAAAATATGAACAGCAGCTCGCGAGCCGATGTCTTGAGTTACTGAGAACTTTTGGATCCGTTTCAGCAGGGTCACTGCATCCTTCCCGAGTTCCCCAAAGGAAGAGAACGAGAAGGGAAGAAACCCATATCCAATATTGGCACACTTGCTCTCATATTATTATTATTATTATTATTATTATTATTATTATTATTATTATTATTATTATTATTATTATTATTATTATTATTTTTTTATAATAACCATCACTTTATTAAAAACTCATAGAATTTACAAGAAATTGGTGGGAAGCCGAGAAACCAACTGGGCCCCCACACCTCTAGCAATAGCAAAACCAATTCTATTAAAAATATGAACCGCAGCACGCGCCCCAATGTCTTGAGTCATAGAGAATCGTCGAATACGCTTTAGTAGGGTTACTGCATCCTTCTCAAGTTCTCCAAAAGAAGAGAAAGAGAAGGGGAGGAAACCATACCCGATATCAACACATTTGGCATCGTACTTGACACGTTTACGCTGTGCTGCATCAATAACCGCACGCCCTGGCATAAAATCAATCATCCCAGATTGCGTCAAGGATCTACAAGAAATTAGAGGGGAGCCGAGATACTAACTGGGCTCACACTCCTCTAGCTATTGCAAAGCCAATCCTACTAAAAATATGAGCAGCGGCACGCGCTCCGATGTCTTGAGTCATAGAGAACTTTCGGATCCGCTTCAGTAGGGCCACAACATCCTTCCCGAGTTCCCCAAAGGAAGAAAATGAGAAGGGGAGAAACCCATATCCAATGTCGGCACACTTGGTCTCATACTTGACTCGTTTGCGTTGTGCTGCTTCAACCACCACCCGTCCTGGCACAAAATCAGCCATACCAGTTTGCGTCAGAGGAGATGACCCTGTCAAATCGACACAAACATCTTGCCCGCCGTCCCAAGAATAGAGCAATATATCAGCTGGGCGTAAGTTTTTGTCCCTTTCATCACAAAGGCCGATGTCAACCTCTTTACGAGCTGAGATCCCAGTCCGAGAGCAAATGTCGGCGAGAGTGTCGCGTACCACGTTGTGTCGGTGCTTAATACCAATAATACCAGCGCACGACACTGCATGGTCCCCATAAAAGTCCCCCGCAAATAACCTGGAACAAGCTGAGCACGGCATCTGGACAGAAAACAGGGGGACACCCAGGCGGTAACATAAAACACATCGGTAAGTTCTAGCATTCATAGTTTGTCCCAGCCCAGATATCGGGACCACCCTAAGCCAATCGGAGGTGTAATCTTCTTTTTGCGACCTCCAAAGCGCCATCTGTCGAGCAGATAGGCCAAAAGTGGTTTCAACCGTTCTAGTAACACGTGTGAAATATATATCTGCCAATTTCTTCATAAGTTTGGGGGCAGCGATCTCATTCGAGTTACTTAAAAGGTCGAACTCCATTCTCGCATTAAAAGTACACAGAGCATCGTTAAAGGAAGATCCATAATTTACTATGCCAGACTGTCGGAGGAGCTTAGCCTGTAAGCTAGCAGATTGGAGTCTAGACGCAAGGAAAGCATAATTCAAGACATCACCTGCAGAGTATACGCCAAGCCCCCCAAACTCGAACGGTAGCGTGGCTAGTCTCCATTGCCAATCCCCAAACCCAGGTCCAGAGGCAGTGACAATACGTTCCATAGAGGAACGAAGCGCCGCGTCAAATGAAATTTGGGCACCCTCAAAGATCCGAAGAGAACATGTGCGCATAGAGAAGTATAACTTTGAAATACCGACACAAGCACGGAGGAGGAGCAATTCACATTGAGGATCATTAAGCTTAGCAACGACATCCATTAGCTCAATGGTTTTAGCAACCCTTTTCATAGCAAGCCCACTACTAAACATCACTTTATTAGAAAAGCATAGGATTTACAAGAAAAGAGTATTTCGAATTTAAGGCATCCAAAACATTTAATCGACTGTTTGTTGCAACTGTTAATTCGCCTCTGCCGTTCATACTTTTCTCAGATCTCCTATTGTATTATTTGGGGGCAAATAAACATAGACGGTTCATTTATGGTTGGACCTAATCCACGTGAATCAGTCTTTATTGCCTTTGTTTAACTATCCAACTAAGAGAATCTGAGGTCCGTACTTTTTTTAGCTTTATTTAGCTTGATGTGAACATTAGTTTTAATCTATTGTTTTAAGTTGTTTAAAAGCTATAATCTTGTACAATAAAGCTCCCACTACGAGTAGATTATTATTTAGAATCACTTTTTGTCGATATTAAATACTTTGATTAAAGTGTAAGTGGGTTAAGTGCTCTACTACTCAGAATTTATAATTAATTAGTATTGGTGAGAGCACTTTTTTCTTATAAGATTAAAGGTACCTATAAGTTCACTAAGGATCAAAAGAGAGAGGGTTCAAACTTCAGGATGTCTAAATGGACTATAAACTAGAAAGGTTAAGAAGTAGAGAGAGGGGGTGAAACATAAGAGTGACAGTTCATAAGGTGGCTGGGTGGGGGTTTTAAAAGACCCGCGGCCCGTTCGTTTGATACAACGTAACCTTCCTTATAACGTAAGTTCCTTTGAAAAAATAGCACAAGTTAAGGGGCCCATCTAGTACGTTGAGACGGAGAGAGTGGTACTTTTGCTATTATTGAGGATCGGAGATGATCCTAAGAAGTACCCTTCAAGCGATGCACACATTCAATTGTTGAGGGTATGAAGCTTAAATCTTAGCTAATTACCATAAGATAATGTTACAATTATCAAAAGATAATGTTAACATTTTTTAGCAATATTATTAGAATTCTTTAGAACCCTCTAAAAATAATAATAAATAAAAATAAATAAATAAATCATGTGTAGCTCATCCTCAATTGTAACACCCCAACCCGACAAGGGTAAAGATATCACAATAATGGATTCATATCAGATCAAAACAGAGCATACATCTACAGTAATACAAAAATCTCAAAGGATTACAATTGAAATGCTGAATTCTACAAGGTTACAAAGAAACTTTCAAAACTAATTCTAAACATAATATCTTCTGTCCAATTCTAATCCAGAATAGCTACCAAGCCTTCTAAGTCCAGAGGTATGCTCTCCACTCATTCCCAGCTTCCTACTAAAACCTGCCGCACACGAAAAGAAACGTGCGGCTGAGCTTAAAAAGCCCAGTGAACAGATATATAGATGACAGAAACGATAACGGATAGCAATACAGAAACAATGGCAGAGAACAATACAGAAACAAATCAGAAATACAGATTATACAGATACTGAACTAAAGTGAAAGAATAGGAAAAGGAATAAGGGTGAAAGGAAAGAAATGAGAAAGGGATAATGTACAAACCAGGTTTAGGGAAATACAGAAATCTATCACGAGCCCAGAAATAACAGATAATATCATAACAGAATAATCATATAATAATCCAGAGGGGATGCCTCTCAAGTAACAGATAATATGAGGGGTGACCTCATGTATCAAATCGGAGTGATCAGCTCCCAGATATATATGTGAAAGACGTGCATCGCACACACCATCAGTCACCAGATATAATAACAAACATATAACATAAACAGATAACAGATAACAGAGTCAGAACTAGGATGCATCCATGCGCCCCCTGTGGCCAGAAACTCCTCAGAACACACCAGATAAAATAAATCAAGGACGGGACAGGTCATCACTCTCCTGCCCTAGAGTCATGCCATTGGTGCATCAATGACATGGACATGAAACCCTCATGCCTAGTGATTGGCTCGGATATCAGACTGTGGTCAAGGTCAGATGTCATATAATAAACAGAGTCATATCTAAGGGTTCATGGCAGAAGGGTCATGTCAACAATTCAGATTAAGATAATAAGGTTTAAATCAGAGTTTATCAGACTAAGTTTAATATCAAATCTTAAGTTCAGATTTAAAAGGTTTATTTCCAATAGTCCAAAATAGTATATCAAAGGTTAATAATTACAAGTTTATAGCAATAATCCATTTCAGAAGTTCCTGTCAAAAGTTCATTTAAATCAATCCTTTAAAAATAGTTTTCATTGAAATGATATTTCAAAATAGTTTTCATAAAAATGGCCTTCCAAAACCTTTAGTAACTTCCATTTCAAGATAGCTTTTCTTAAACAGTTTCATATGTAATTTAATAAAGGTTCAAAATCAATTAGGTTCAGATAAAGATTTAACAGGTTAAAGTTTACTAAAATCAAATCAGAATTTACAACAGGTATATCAGGTTAAGGTTCAGAACAAGGTTCACAGATCAGATTCAATTAAGACTTACAAATTTAGGGTTCAGAACAAGAGATCAATCAGAGTTCAGGAAAAAGGTTCAGAATACAAGAATCATAGCAGAGGTTCAAACAAAAGGTTCAAGACAACAGATCACAACAAAGATTCACAACTGAAGGGAACATAGCAATGGTATGGGGAATCCTAATAAGGAAAACAAAATACTGAGAGAAAGGGAAAGAAACACCCTTACTGAAATAGGGCAGAATATCTGTACCTTATTAGCACAGCAGAAATCAAACAGACAAACACAGAAATGAAGCTCAAGACTTCTCCTTCTTCACACCTAAGGAAGAGGAAGACAGAATTACTACAGTTCCTTATTCAGATTATTCCTCTTTGTTTATCTCATCATTTTATGTACTTTCTATTTTTAGTATCTTTCCAGATTTAGTAAACTTCCATAATTAGCAGGCTTTCAGAATTAACATATCTTATCATTTCAGATTAGGTTGAACCTTTATTCAGAGCTTATTACGGAATAACAGTACATTTTATCATGTTACAGAAGTTTAGGGTTTTAAATGACAATTATACAAAGTTTAGGGTTTTAAATGCAACTTCATTAATTTACAAGGCCATTATTGAAAATACCTTAAGTTACAGAATTATACACTTATTTAATTCAGAATTACATTCCATACCCTTAAGTTTCACAATTTACAGATTACACCCCTTTAGTTTCATAATTTACAAAATCAACCTTATAATTACATATTTTACAATTTAAACCCTACAATATCCATAATTACCAACCATACATATTATATTTCAAAATTACAGAATATACAATCAGAATTTAGTACTTTACATATTTGACCCCTCAGAATTCAGAATTTACATATTTAGCCCTTTAAGTTTACAAAACATATATATTAAATCATAATTACATAACAATTACATAATTAGCCCAAAAATCCTCAAAATCACCCAACAACCTTTTTATATCAGTATTAACACAAAACAACTTCGAAATTCCAGATTTACACTTTTGGTCCCTCACTTTTAATTAATTTCCAAACAAAACCCTAATTTCCCATTAATTCATTATTATGCAAAATTTACACTTAGGACCCCAAAGTTATATTTTTCCCACATTCTTACAGATGTATATGATCTTACAAAAATATCCCAGAAGTTTCAAACTTGGCAAAACAGGTCCTTATGCAATTTACTCCAAATCGGTACACCTTTTTATAAACAATTACCAACCCTAATTTTCACCAATCATTGGACCATCATTTATTTATCCTTAAAACACATTAAATGCTCAGATTCATGCCCAAGAAACAAACCCTAGATCCCACGATTTTTATTTTATTTGTTTCTTTGTTTTTTCTAAAATCCGGTTTTACAATAATTAACCACGTCAAATTTAAGCTTCTAAAAATCAAAACCATATTTTTCCCAGATCATATAACTTATAAGGAACCCACGAAAAATAGTGAACATGCCCAGAAAATTCGTTTAACATATATTGCATATTTACGTATGTTTTAGATACTAAAATTACAACGACTTGATTTAGGCTATTATAATTCGATCCATTATTTTTCCCAGGTCTAATACATCATAAGAGGTCTAAATAAAATAGCCATCATGCCCAGAAATTCGGATTTCATATATTTGCAATTTACGTGTTCTATAGCCATTATATTATCAAACGCATAGAATTAGCATGCATGGATCGATTTTGATATTTTATATGAGTTATATAACATCTAAATATCACTGGAAAAATGCCATATTAATTTTAACACGTTTGGTTAAGTTGCACGAATTATTACCTTGATTTAGTGTATATCGACAAGAAATTTAGAACAAGAACAAACCGAGCAGAAAACGCAGCAACTAAAAATTTTCCTAGCTTCCTTGCACTCCCAATAACACCAGAAAAATGCTTGATCAAACCCAGAATTCGTGGAGAGGCCTTGGGCGAATTATTTTGGATCGCTTAGGGTTTTTTGATTAGTCGGTTTTTTTGTTTTTGGAGAACTAAATAAAAGGGATTTGATATTTTATTTGGGAACCGACTTTAGGGGGGGACAAATCAGTATATTTTGGCCCATAATATCAAATATATTTTTGGGTTGATTTTGTTCCCTATTTCCTTATTTTATTTAACATATAAACTAATTAAAAGAAAATAAAACATTATGTTATTTAATTTGTAATTTCCGAATTTTATATATAAATGTGTAAGTTAATTTTTTTTTTGAACATTTAAAATGATGGACATTGTCCCAGAATTTATTTTGTTATAATTCGATTTCAGATGTTTTGGAATTATTTCGGAATTTTATAAATTATTATATAAGGTTTTATATTATCAGGGGTAATTTGGTAATTCTACGGGTTATCTGAATTTCAGGTATTACATCAATATTATACATTATACATTATACATTATACATTATACAATCTATTTAAAAGCCAGAAATTGGTATTTGTGCAATGCTTTAAAAAGTTGTAATTTCTGCTTAAAAAAATTGTACCGCGTGCTTCAAACATTGTAATGCACAGTTGTATGAACAGTGAAAAACAGTGGTATCAACAGTGAACTGCTCTAAATAATTGTAAATCCTCTTTATGCCCTCCCTTTCTTTTTATTATATTAGTAGAAAATTCCAGAGAACACACACACTAAAAACACACACTAATGCATCTCGGTCGCTTAGCAACCAATCATCTCTTCCTAAACCAAATCGAGCCGTTCCGAGCAACCATACTCGCCCTTCGATCTCGAAACCCTGACCTACCTCGGCTAATTGAATCTTTTTTCAGGTTGAATGATCGATTCCAAACATGTTTTGAGCTTCGATGGTGTTGATTTTGTTGCTGCTAATCGAAAACGGAGTTATGGAGGTTAATATCATTTTCCCAGAATTTATTTTAATATAACTGATTTTCTTTATGAATTTATTCAGTTAGGGTTTTCATTGTTGATTACAAGGTCGATTATAATTGATTTACTTTATACAAATTTAATATAAAACACCTTAGTTTGAAACATTTTTTTTTTTTTAATGTGGGTTTCGTATATTTCAGTAATCGATCATCAAAGAGATCTGTTTGTATTGTGTTGTATCATAGTTCACCCTTGCTCCATTTGTCATCTACCTTTTTCTACCCAAGGAAACCATCAAATTTGGTATGCTTTATTAACTTTTTTTGTTTACCTTTATATGTGATTTTATTGTATATTTGTTGTTGATTATGTGTTATATATATGTGGGTGTTTGGATGAGTTGTTGATGAATGATTTACTGATATAGGGCTTTTAGTTATTTTCTAAAAGGGTTTGTTATTTTGCTGTTAATTTTGTTTCAATTTGGGGGAAAATTTAGGGTTTGATTGAAGTTCTAATTTGGTTAATTAATATGGGTAGAAAGAAGATTAGAGACTACGAGGATTAGTGGTTCTGAATATTAAATCTGCATAGGTATATACATGTTTGGTTTCGTCTTTGATTTTATGTTTTTTAGGGTTTCAAAATAGTACGATTGATGTTTGTGGCCATTTTTTATTGCAGAAAAGGATTGTGGGTTGTCATTTGCAGAAAGTCGTTCATGTCTTGAAGGAGAAATCAGCTGAAGAGCTGAAGTATTTAGTGAACACAGCCGTCGATGCAAGGTCTGGCTTATGAGTTTCATTTTTTTATTTTATTATTCTTTTAATTTGTAAAGATCAAAGATGTGTGTTGTTTAGATTTAGGGATTTCTGCTTTGCAACGACATACGGGTACAGTAAATACTGTTCTTCGGTTGCTTTCAAGTTTCTGATCAAAATGCTATAATTGTTGTTTACAATTTTATCAGTATGCCATTTGTATTTCTTACTTCAGTCATGCCTATATCTTTTTTTGCTTCCAGTCTCTTTTTCTTCCCACCAATGTGCATAGTGTAATAGGATACGGGCGCTGATTTATAGGAATAGGACTTATAAGTTCATGTGATGTTGCTCATTTTAGTTGGATTTTTGCATGTTGATTAACTTTTGTCAAATTAGTGGCAAAAAAAGTAAGCTTATGAGGTTTTTCCAAATTCAAATAAGCCCTCAACCCAAAAGCATAAAGTGGTAGTAATTTGCAATTTCAGTTGCATTTTGTTTTTTATATACATTTGTAGTTAGCGGGCTTTTTTTCATGACCGTGTGCTAATTTGCCTTTGGCTGCTATATTTGCAGAACTAGACTGTTGCAACATGGATGAGTTGGCGACACCAGTAGCTTGGCAGGGCAGCTTCACAGCTTGGCGGGGCAGCTTCACTTGAGTGATGATTGCAGCCATTGTTGCCGTTCGCCTTTGGTGCTATATCCACACAACTTTTGTGGCCTTTTTTTCATGAGTTGAGCAGTCTTGCACAACATTAATGAAGGTATATATGTTGTACAAACTTGCAGTGTGTTCAGTACACTATGATTTAGCGTTATAGTGACTAATTGTGGCTTGCTTTTATCTGATAAACTTGGTGGATTCGAAGAGGCATGGAAAGGAAAAGCTAGGAACCATCTACCTGCTTTGACTGGATCTAATACTCATCAAGGTATGTTACGTTGCAATATCAACCCATTTGTGTCTTATGGTTCTATTTGGGCAATATGCAAGAAAGTAATAAGAATACACATTGCAATTTACAATGTCACTACCCTGTATTACATTAACATGTGAAAGTGTCATATTACAGCACCATGTTAGCCACAATCTTAAATGCGTGCTCTATATTAATACACTGTTTTATAATTGCAGCATGCATATGAACCGAGAAGAACCATTTACTACTGAATTGGTCGCATGGGCCTATAAACGGGGGGAAAAAAATGGTACGCCCTTTTAATTTTTTGTTTTTATATGGAATAAGTAATCACTATTGTGAAATGGTTGCTGGTCACTACATTGCTTTTGTGCAAGTAACTTCAGCTTTTAGCTACGGAATTTGCTTATTAGATATCTTAAGCAGGAAACAAATAATTTTATTCACATTTACCCATTTTATTGTTTCGATATGCTTATAAGCTTAGCCTTTAGAGCTTATTTAAAGGGGTTTAGATTAGCGACAGGCTGCTGGGTTAACAACAGTTACTTTCTGCTGCAAAATATATTTATGCTTTATAGATTTAGATGTATATGTGATACCAACATTATTTTCTTGCCAACACTCTTAGGTTGTTGCATCTTTAATTGCATTATTCTAATACACAATGGTGCACAGGATCGCTGTTTTGTTCGAGTCTGGAATGGATGAAAGCCAGGGTAGATCCAATGCTGCACAAAGGTATAGATTCAGATCAACAATGTTCAGTATCAAGGACTCGCACTTGCTTCAATATCCATGTCCCTAAGTGTTTGAATCCTCTGTAGACTGCAGGTGGTTGTGTTCTTCTAGGAGGGACATTGCTGGAGTGTTTTTTAAAAATGGATTAGAACAGAGCTGCTCTGTTTCTGACATGAAATAGGCAAGCAGGCACACAAGAGAAATTATGATAAATTGGTTATATTATGGCCTGCAAAGGCTCATGTATACAAAAATGATCAATACCAGGTGTATTTTATATTTTATATCAGTCGGGATTAAAAACTTACTTGGCTTTTTTTTTTCCTTTTGTAGATACTCATTGTACGGCTGGACCATCGTCCTATTCGAAACAACCTCAACTCAAACGCTCCAATATTTGAATGTCTAATGACATTGTATCGAGAATAATTGATCTATTGTAATTTATATCTAAACACTCCCGCAGCAACGCGCGAGTTTCCGAGCTCGTTAAATCGATAAAGTCGTATATCGAAGACTGGCCCACTTTATTTTGGTAGCATATGGGTTTTAATGCAAGTTGAATTTTTCTTTTTTCAACTTGTTCAAAATTTCTCTATTCATACTACTTTTAATTCCTTTTAATATATACAATTAGAATCGGATCCTATGTCTAACGTGTTGAAAATTTTTTAGTTGAAGATTTTACTAGTATACGTCATGACTTTTGACTTATAAAAATTCTCCAGCTAGAAATTTCTATGATATTCGCTAGTCTCTTCTTGGTTATTTGTTATCAAAGTCGTAATGTTAAAGAAGTCCAATGTGAAAACTGTTGAGGTAATTTTCCGTCAGGCAAGGTGGACGGCTCTCACGTGCCTTCCGTCTTTATCCCGAGCTTGAAAATATGCTACAACAATCAAAGAACCCGTTAGAAGGGGTCCCGAGGCCGAAGCCCCGGGGACCACCCTCCGACGGTCAAGTCAGTTCCTTTGGTGTAGAGTGTCTAATGTGAATGATCCGGTTACGATCCGGTTATGTATGTATTGATATGTACAGATATATATAAAACATTGTGTATTATTAGAGAGAGGATACGAGATAATGTATGTGAGATATCTTATGTTAAATGAGATAAAGTAGCACTATATATAGAGAGAGAAAAGGTGAGACACAATCTCTTAATATCCGGATTATGTGGCAGACACAATCCCTTAATATCCGGGCTAGGTGGCGTAGTCTGGTGCTGCCATCTGTCCAAAGGGTAACGCCACCTGTCCTATTACTTACAGTTATATTGGCCGGATGAGTTAGGTGTTTTTTCGCCCTTATTGGTCATACTTTACGAAATCATCACCTTATACTTGCCGGTCCTGTAGAATAAAATTTGAAAGCTTTTTTGCTTTTACCGTTAAATTTGATAAACAAGATATAATTTATATTTTAACCACAAACCTGTATCAAACACTTGTTTTTTATTACCGTCGCTACTTGCCTAGCTCCGGAGGTACAAGCTAACGTTCGATTTAAGTTTTGACTGTAACCGTATAATGACTTGTTTTTTATTACCTTCACTATTTACATAGCTCCGGAGGTACAAGCTTATACGTTGTCGGGCGACATGCGCCGATCGGCCTTTTTGGCTTACAACATGTTTTCAGGCGACACACACGCCATTTGGTGAACCATCTTTGAACATTGATCATCAATCTCCGGAGGGCACGAACCTCTCGGAGGGATCACTTTCGACTTATGTTCAGAAGATAATAAACAATCGTTCGGTCACCCCTTTTTGGGTGCCGCTTGGCCTTTTTGCCGTAAACATATGGCAACCCCTTTTTGGGTATGAACCATCTTTGAACATTGACCATCATCTCCGGAGGGCGTGAACCTCTCGGAGGGGCCATTTTCTACTTATGTTCAGAAACTTGTACAATGGGTAGGCATCGACACACCGGTCGCTTTCAATTTGCCCACATTGGGTAGGCATCGACACATCAGGTCGCTTTCAATTTGCCCACAAGGTCTTCCGAAATGACTTTGCACCCGGGCATCCGATCGGTGGCCAGCCGACCGGGGAGTTCACACGAGTGTTATTCCCGCACAGTAAGACATGAAATCTCTTTTTCCTTTTCTTGTTAGATATGACCAACATAATTTTTTCATGTATTAATAGGAAATTTTAAATTAAAACCGAACGTGACGTAACCAATGGAGATTTTTAGCATGTACGGACGAAGCGTGACGTCCGGACGAAATCATCGGAGTATTTTCCCCGATCGTTAGATCCGAAGCTTGCCTTTCCTGCGGAATAAAACTTGAAAGCTTTTTTGCTTTCTCCCGTTAAATATGACAAACAAAATATCTCACTTGTATCGATAAATAAATGGGTCACAACGTGATGTTTATTGGTCTTACACTGATTGATTAGTACCATCACTTGTAAACGAAAGGAAATAACTAGTATTCATGCTGCCTAAACGATTAAACAAAACATCTTATTCTTCCTGATTGTATGCGTCCCTTATTGAGTAATACAAACTAGACAATGTTTAAAAAGGTTATACATAATACACAATAATACAGTTACCACTTCACAAGTCATGTATATCAGTCGACACTTCAACATGTTCATTATCGTGCTTCAACATGCGATATGAAATGCAGTATAAGCGTACTGATGAGATTAGGAGTTTTATTAAAACTTTGACTTCTTGTACTTACACTATCCACTTGAACCTATGAGCATATAAAGTTCATAAGCTCAACATAGCATATCAATTCAACAACTTAGCTTATTAATAACATCAGACCACAAAAAATTTATAGTTAAAAGCCTTTATTGGTCATGTGTTACATACAGCATATACATATTCACAAAACATGAGTAATCTCTAAATTTCATTTCATTTTCTTCACTTCGTAATGTTTGCTTTGAAAGCAAAATCAACACTAACATAGTTTTATTAATAATAAAAAAGACATATATATATACATTTAAGGAAGCCCATCAAAAAGTCTATTAACATTCGAGTTTATTACCACATAACACACCAGATCATGAGCGACGAAACATAAGCAAATAGATCATATCACACCATATATTCAACTAAAAAACCATCGTAAAGCTCAATCACTAACAACAATAGATAATTAGAGTAGCAAATGAGATTAAAATTTTACCGTTTTGGAGACTCAGAGACAAATGGCCGAAGTTTCGTTTTCAGGACGTACGGCCATACAAATTAATCCCGAGTTTGAGTTTAATACCCACAACTATTAGCTTACCATTTATCTCCTTACGGCGGTTAAAAGAGCAAAAAATAGGAGGTCAGATACTTACAAAAGCATAATGAGAGAACATCCAGCTCACCAAAACTGTCAAGCACTATCCGTGGTGTTTGATTCTCTCGAGACATCAAAGCCTTCAAATATCTTGAATACATTGACGAGGGATCAAAAGATTCGCATGTAGCGTAACAAAAAGATAGAATTGACCCTGAAAAACGGTTGCTGCTAACATCAAAAACAAACATATAAGGAATCAATTCGTAAAATCAGTCCGAAAGGACACATGGGTCGGAATTTTAGTCACTAAGCCTATCACCATTTTGCTTTTTCACATCCAATCGGATGAAACCCATAACGAATATATTTGAACGAGGCAGCCCCCCGAGGAGCACAGTACATCGGAACAACCTGACCGAAGAGAATCATACCGAAAGACTTTTAGTAGGTCCATACCGGATGGCCATGTACTTGATGTCAACAGTGAACGTCCGTGCCGAACGAGACTGTGTTTGAATGAAGCAACATATTCGAACAGGTTAGTACCTTTAAACAAAATGACCACAGGAAATTATGCCGGACAACCCATAGTCGTCCGTCGTCCATGGTGAGCTATAACCAGAAGCTGTGCCCAATTTCGAAGTAATAGCACCCGCAGCTACTGAATCATGAAAAACACTCCCATAACAGCCATATGTTCAACCGACTGCACATGTTGAAACCCAACAAACCTAATCTTCATAGCAAGCAGCATCCCCACAATTTACATACAATTACATGCCACCTACAATCTTATCGAATACCTCCCGGTAATCAACAACATCAACACATACAACGGAACTAAATTAATAATAAACACACAGCCATCCCACGCCAAAACCATATCAAAATACTCACAAGCCGAGGCTAAACTCCACGCAAGCGATCCCGTATTACCAGCTTTAACAAACAAATAAAAAACCAACAACACAAAAATCGCGGCACCCCCGTTATCATAACTCCTTGCAACAGACTTTGATATATAACCAGGACATATAGTCATCAAAATAGCAGCCACTAAACTCATTAAACCAACTAGGAGTCGAATCATTTACCT
Source organism: Artemisia tridentata subsp. tridentata (assembly GCA_021014915.2). Taxonomy (NCBI): domain Eukaryota; kingdom Viridiplantae; phylum Streptophyta; class Magnoliopsida; order Asterales; family Asteraceae; genus Artemisia; species Artemisia tridentata. Next base: position 290,761,792 of record CP139501.1, read on the forward strand.
TATTCCCGGCCCAATTCGGAACTTCTAAATTCCTTAAGCTCGACAAAGATCCTGGTATCTCACCCGATATCCTATTAAACCCCAAATTCAAAATCCGAACAGTCCCTAATCCATTAATATCACATCCCAAATTCCCACTAACCGAATTCCCTTCAAGATCAATCACTTCCAGCTTCTTTAAAGCATTAAGCTCCCTATTCTCTCACTCTATATCCTCAAAACCCAAGTGATTCAACCACTTATCCAATTCTATCAAATACTTAACATATATCAGTTTCACAGACGCCACATGTATACTATCTTACCCACATTCAAAATCCCACTAATTTTCCTTGAAACTAACTTATGATCACCTATTTTTCTGTGCAAATCAGTTGACTGAGACTTGTAACAAAAATAGACTAAAGTTTATAAGAAACTTGTGATAATCCAATCTATAGGGTAGTCATGGGAGAGAATCGAAATTAAGAGAACATTATCGAATCGGATCGAAATTAAGCAAACATTACCGAAGATTCCGATGTGCATCCGTCATGGTGACGTACACGAGGTATGAAACCCGTCGCCAGTATATCCGAACAAGATCAGAAGTATATCCGATTGAGATCAGTCCTTTGAACGATGCGTCCTTTCCGAACAACATAGTATATCCGAACGACTCTCAGTCGCTGCATCCCGTCTATACTTATCGTCCTTACCGGACGTCTACACCGGGCGAACAATCCGACTGATTCAAACCCAGTCGAGGCCGAGGGGCTGAGACCCACATATAGTGGATCATTTTTCTCTCTATCCTCTTTCCCTTTCAAGCCAAGATCACCGGATCCACACAAACCCATCTACCCGGATCTGACATGTAAGAAACGAAATGGAAATGAAACCCGTCATTCTCAACTGTTGGTAGAGTGAATAATGGGTCCCACGGATGGCGCCAATTTGTTGAGGTAATTTTCCGTCAGGCAAGGTGGACGGCTCTCACGTGCCTTCCGTCTTTATCCCGAGCTTGAAAATATGCTACAACAATCAAAGAACCCGTTAGAAGCGGTCCCGAGGCCGAAGCCCCGGGACCACCCTCCGACGGTCAAGTCAGTTCCTTCGGTGTAGAGTGTCTAATGTGAATGATCCGGTTACGATCCGGTTATGTATGTATATATATATATATATATATATATATATATATATATATATATATATATATATATATATATATATATATATATATATATATATATATATATATATATAGGGGCACTTTCTTGCGAGAACTATCTTATGTGCGAGAACTGACAGAACCACCAAAAACATACATGCACGCCTTCAATAATTGTATTTTTGCACATATGTTCTAAAAACAACATATATGTTTTAAAAAAAACATGGTTGTTCTAAAGAATTTGATAAGAAATTGGAAATACAAAAATTTTCTTTGAAGGTGTGCATGTATGTTCTTATAAGGCGTGCAATGACAATATTGCGGCCGTGTGTAAGGTTTTTATGAAAAAAGAGGATGAGTTCATGATGATAGGTGGATACTTACGATTATTGATGATTTTCATGTATTTTTATTTTATTTTAAAAGGCGTGCATGTATGTTTTTTGTGGTTCTGTCAGTTCTCGCAGATAAGATGGTTCTGAAATGAAAGTCCCACTATATATATATATATATATATATATATATATATATATATATATATATATATATATATATATATATATATATATATATAATATATATATATATATATATATATATATAAAACATTGTGTATTATTAGAGAGAGGATACGAGATAATGTGTGTGAGATATCTTATGTTAAATGAGCTTAATATCAGGATTACGTGGCAGACAAAATCCCTTAATATTTGGATTACGTGTCAGACACAATCCCTTAATATCCGGGCTAGGTGGCGTACTTTGGTGCTGCCATCTGTCTAAAGGGTAAAGCCACCTGTCCTATTACTTACAGTTATATTGGCCGGATGAATTAGGTGCCCTTCGGTATTTATCCGGATGGCTCCATGTCGTCCGATCGGCCGGACAAAATAGGCCGTCCGGACACATACGTCAACAAAAACCAGTTTATCATTTTAGCTTGATGTCAACGTTAGCATAAATCTATTGTTTTTAGTTCTTTAAAAGCAGTATAATAAGCTCCCACTTTACGAGTTATTTTATTATGCGAAAATTACTGGGTTGGACCTGCTGCACACTAAATGTCTCAATTTGCCCAACCTTTATCAATTTATCCAAAATGCCCATACATTTTGCGTAAAGTTTGACGCAAGGTACGCAAGATGACTTGGTTTCATCCTAGCCGTCCAAAAAAGGTCCAAAGAAAAAAAAATATATATATTTAAAACATCCCGCGTAAATTGTTACGCAAGATCTTCAAAATTACGCAAGATGTCAAAAAAATATATATAATAACATTCCGCGTAATAAGCTACGTAGGATGTTCCATTTTTACGCAGGATGTTCCACTTTTACATTTTAAAACTTTTTAATAATTACAAAAATCACCCTTTAACTTTTTAATAATTACAACTTTTTTATATAACAAACTCTATTCGTCAAATATTTAGTAAATATCTATCGAATTCTTTAATGAAAAAAATATCGTTGCGAAGAGCTCTAAATTAGGAACAAAACAAGCCCAATATTAACATGTTTTTGACGTACGTATGATTTTATAAAAAATATTAAAGTTTGATATAAATATATATATATATATATATATATATATATATATATATATATATATATATATATATATACACTAGGCGAGTACCCGTGCATAGCAACGGAGGTTCCTAGCGACAAACAATTAACGATATGAGATATTGTGGTAAGTGTTTGTCGTGCAAGAGCACGTAGAGTTTGTTGGCTTTCTTATCCATCCAAACGAAGTAGACACGCAATTTGTCCATTTTGTACCACGCGTGTTGGCTTTTCAGGGATTTGAAAGATTTGACGGTAAAGTACCTAGCGGTAGCGGTGTCTAGTTTTCGACAATGGTTTGGCGGCGAATAGTTTCTTTCGACAAAGTGTATTATTAGCGTTAGTATTCTTTAAGAAAAAAATAAGAACAAAATTCTATAGTTTGCGTCATATGTTGGTTGCAACAATATTTGTGCGTGTGTGCTTTTGTTCTCAAGATAAACCATTATGGTGGTGCATTATTTTTATATGATAAGTGATATGAACACAACAAAAAGTGATGTGAACACTATAATATTACATCAGTAATACATATATAATAAGATCATATATGTATAGTTGTAGTGTGCATATCGACCCATTTTTTTATTTGTGTGTTTTCCCTTGTATTTCCATGTTTGTTTGTGTTTGTGTTGTGTGTAAACTTAGGCTGCGTTTGCTTTTTTTTTTTTTTTTTTTTTTTTTTTTGTCCTCTTAACAGCCTCTGAACAAGCCAAATGTCTGAATCGGTAAGACATTTTGGCGTTCAGACGGTTTTTTTTTTTTTTTCGTTCAGACGCGTTCAGATGCAGTTAGATCTTAATGGTCAAGACTTGGGAGGGGTGTCTTAACGCGTCTGAATGCCTCTTGTTGAAAAAAAAAAAAAAAAAAAATCCCGTTCAAACATGAGTTTTTTTTTTCCCGTTCAGATGCGTTCAGATTCAGACATTTACGCATCAGATTCAAATTCAGACGTGCGGTTCAGATTCAGATTCAGACCCTCTTAATAAACAAACACCACCTATAGTTACTTTCACATGCTCAGTAACTCTCACATGTCTATCCGTGTTTGGTGTGTGTAAACTTACTTTTATAACAAATATTATATGATTTTGCAAACTGTTAATTTTAAAAGTCTATTAAAATCTCAAGTTGGCCTCAAAACATACACGACTATTTTCTGCACTTTTTGTACGCTCGGGTAATAACATCACATTTTGTTATTTTCGACAATGTTATGTGTCCACATTTTCATCCTTATCAACTTTTGTTGTGATTGTTTTCATTTTTATCAGCTTACATAAGAAATACAAATTATCAAGCATATTGTACAATCAACTTAAACACAATTCCTGCATTAAATGTTATTAATATAAATAATAAAACACGTTATACAAATATTCAAGCACGAACGGTCAACGGGCCAAATGGGCTCTAGCCCGAACGGGCACGGGCCAAACGGGCACGGGCAAAACGGGCACTGGTCAAACGAGCTCATGTTATACGAATGACTTTAAAAAAGACGACATAAATTCCTTAGTTAAGGAGTTGAAATACGTCATATGAAATTCTTGATATCCGTAAATTTATTATAAAAAATAACATAATAAACTAAAATACATGATTCACCGAAAAATATTATTTTAGAGTACCCGCCGCCGCAACGCGCGGGTACCCTGCTAGTTGTCAAATAAGGAACCAAAGCATTGGTAGTTGCAAGAGCACTAATCTAATCACAACTCTATTTTTGGTCAAACCTATCTTTTATTTATTGTTTTAAACTTTACTGTATTTCATAAAATAAACAATTACTCCGTATTAACAAAGTTAGATTTAAAAAAAAAAAAAAAAAAAAACTTACAAACAAACTACACATTTACACAGCAAAATATTCAGTACAAATTTATAAAAAATACTACACAATCTTTTATTTGACCACAAAAGGTCGTCACAAATGTAGCATCAACAGTGACAATAAGTCGTCACTATTTTGTGAAAAAGTATAAGCCTAATAATCATTAGCCATAGATACCATTTGATATTTTTGCACACATGATAATTCAATATGCTATTTCAAAACGAATGTATCAAATAAGTAATAAAAACAAATCATTAATGTCATTCCGCATGATTTCAAGTGTACAATCATAAATCGTACAAAGTACATCTTCATTACATTTATAAACCATCTAATGTAAACAAAACATATCTATAGGAAAAGAAAAGAGTGTCTTCCCAACATATTGATGCTCAACTCAATGTTTTAAAGTCATGTTGCCCCCTAAACGCCATGAAATCAATTGTCGCTGCAAAACAAAAGAAAAGAAAGATTAACTTATGGCAAATGATACCCAATTGATTACATATTATAATCTGCACATAAGATTCCACTCGGTAACAGCAGCTCTGTGTAAACAAACACAAACCACTAAAATCTAAATACGTTCTCAATAAGCCAACCTTAAATAAAGCCTTTGTTATATGAGACTATGTATACCAGTCAAGGAGTATCTAATATCTTAAAACCTTAAATACCTGCACAGTAAGCCAACCTGAAGTAAGTCCACTGGGTTAGCTGACATCGCAATGATCTCTTCAGTTCAGTTTTAGCCTGTGACATAGGTTATACACTCAAATGAGACAGTGGGAGTATCCGTCTATCTGATTCTCTATTATTTTTAATTCACACAAGTTATACATAAGCTCATATGCAGTTACAATAAGCTCATTATTACTACTTTAAAGTGCAATAGTCATAATAAGCCCATTTTGACCCGTTACCCATTCCACCTTACTGAGCGATCTTTCCACCTCTAAAAATTTGTCTATAAACTTATAGAAATATCTTAAACTCAAATCATAGCAATGACCACAAAGTCTTTGCTATGCAAAATGTCGGATATAAAGTTGACATTCAAAGTCAAAGGATTAGATTAAGTCAACCATAGTATATTACTGAGTTAAATAATTGACATTTACCTTGTGTAGAAATCTATTTATTGAACCATTAACAGAATTAGGACTCTGTGGCACTTCTTTCATATGTAAATAAAATGATTTCCTACTGTGACGAGCTGAAGAATGTATCCATATATCAATCGTAGTGAAGAACCAAGTGAGTTCACTACGATTGAAAGAACCAAGTGAGTTCCATATATCAATGAAGAATGTATCCCAGTTTGGACCTGTTTGAATAATCAAGGATATGCAAATCGAAGCATCACCCTACTACCAATAAGAACTCTACCAATAAAATGCCCCATGTAATATTCTTTTGCCCCTTCGTGAAAGCAAAACTCAATTAGTCCCACCGGTTCTTGTTTCTGCAACAAAAAAGCAAAACTCAACAAAAGATCAAAACTGATCTAAAAATAAATAAATAAATTAATTAATTAAACCAGTTATTATAAAGAGATGAAACATAAGAGAAAAAATTAATGGTGGTGATCGAATGAAAGATGAGAAGCCCATTATATACGGTTGAAAATTGATCCATTGAGTTTTAAATTTCAAAGTAGTGCACAACAGGTATATAACTTGAATTGAAAATCAAATAGAATTGATTCATTAAAGTCAAACGTGTATAAATAGTTGTCATACTTACCACAATATCGAAGTCAGCCTTACCATGTATGATGTATATTTTCGACTTTGCAACTGATTCATTACTCATTCAAGACATGGAAAAAAAAAGTCGGATTCATTCAAACGTGTATAACTATAAAAATATCATATTCATAATAAAAAGATGGAAAAAAAGTCAGATTCATTAAAAATAATCATATTCATATAAAATTAAAAAAAGCCGCAGATTTATTATTAAAAAAATAGTTATATATGTGAAAAAAACTCGAGCAAAAATAGATTAATGTAAACATCTTTTAATTAATAGGCAGAAGGAGCTCTTACCGGCGAGACATGAACTGCAACAGCTTTCTCCGGCAACAGCAATGGCGGAGGGACGACGACTGTTAAAAAAAGTAACAAAAGGTTATAAAAATTCAGATCCACAAATAAAGACTACAGATCTGTCAATGAAACCTTCAAAACTTTATTAATAATCATAGATCTATTAAATAACTCAAAATAACTCAAAATACCTCAAAACTTGAAACCCTTTTTGGTGGGCGTGGTCTCGGTGGTCGTGTGCTGTGGTGATAGGGCTTTCGTTGGAGGTGCGGCTTTAGTAGTGGTGGCAGATTTAGAAGGTGGCGGCGGCGGATTTAGAGTGGTGTAGGTTTTGTGTGTGTTTAGGTTAGAGAGAGAAGGGCAAAAGATGGATAAGATGTAGGTTTGTGTGTGTTTTTTTAGGTTTGTATTTGTGTTGGGTTTGTATTTCCGTTGAAGGGCAAAATGGGGATTAAGTGAAAATTCAGTTTTTCACCTTGACTTTTGTTTGACCATACATGCTTTATAATTAGTTAAGATATATATATATATATATATATATATATATATATATATATATATATATATATATATATATATATATATATATATATATATATATATATAGGGGGACTTTCTTACGAGAACCATTTTATCTGCGAGAACTGAGAAAACCACAAAAAACATACATGCACGCCTTTTAAAATAAAATAAAAATACATGCAAATCATCAATAATCGTAAGTATCCACCTATGTTCTTCAATATCATCATGAACTCATCACTTTTTTTCACAAAAACCTTACACAAGGCCGCAATATTGTCGTTGCACGCCTTATAAGAACATACATGCACACCTTCAAAGAAAAATGTTGTATTTTCAATTTCTTATCAAATTCTTTAGAACAACTATGTTTTTTTAAAAACATATATGTTGTTTTTAGAACATATGTGCAAAAATACAATTATGAAGGCGTGCATGTATGTTTTTGGTGGTTCTCTCAGTTCTCGCAGATAAAATGGTTCTCGCAAGAAAGTCTCACTATATATATATATATATATAGGGTCCCTTTCATTTCAGAACCACCATATCTACAAGAACTGCGAGAACCCTTCTAGACCAATGAGATTCTTTAAAATATTAAAGATTTTTATTTAATTCATAAGGGCATAATAGTAAATGACACTTTTTTTATTTTATTTTTATTTTTTTAATAAAATTCCGTTTTTTAAAAACCCTTAATTTTCCTTTTTTTTTTTTTTTTTTTGCTTTTTCCAGTATGCTTTTGTTTTTAAAATTATTAATGCGTATGTGTTTTTACGAATTAATTGTTTTATTTTAGTTTGTGCAATAATTTTTACAACATGCATGTTTTTTAAATAGTAAAATGCGTACGTATTTTTTAGATAATGTAAATTTACAACAAACTAAGAACATATATGTTAAACACAAAAGTCGATATCAATTGAAATACAATTAAAATACAAATTTCTAAAAAGAAAAAAAAAATACTTGAATCTAATCGATCTATACATGTATGCACTAATAATATTTAACGCAAACGGACATATGTGCAACTCATTGTTATCAACACTTTTAGAAGTCGATCATACATGCGCGCCTTCAATAATTGTATTTCTTCAAAAGCCGCGTATTATTATCATGTATCTATGTGTGAATCCACTGCTAGATCTTCATTGCTATCACCATCTTCATCATTAATCTGGTACATATGCACAATATTCATAAGTACATGTATGTTTTAGGTAACAGACTATTTGACAAACTGGAAGTCTTTAAAAAAAAATTACACTTATTAAATTAAAAACATACATGTTTCACACTTCAATTTCTTTATTTTTCATACATCAATTTAATTTAATTTACACTTATTGAATTAAAAACATACATGTTTTTAAAACATACATGTTTCACATATCAATTTCTTTATTTTTCACTCATCCATTTAATTTAATTTCACTTATTGAATTAAAAACAGACATGTTTTACTACATCTTCCATGTTTAACATAATCTAAACACCCATTTTATCAAAACACGCATGTTTAACCCATATCCAACAAATTCAAGTCATCAAAATCCAAAAACCCATGTATTTTAATCAATAAAAATCAGTCTTATTCATTTTTAACACATATCCAAACACCCCTGTTTACTACATCTACCATGATTACTATAGTCTAAACACCCATGTATCCAACCACCCCTGTTTAACCGATATCCAACAAATACAAGTAATCAAAAAAACAAAACACCCGTGTATTTTCCAAATTTACTACTAATACTCAATAAGAATATGTTTTACTCTTTTTAACCCATATCCAAACACCCATATTTACTAAATCTTCCATGATTAATATAATCCGTTAACCATATCCAACCACCCATGTTCACAACATTTAAGATTTTAACACCTTATAACACATTTAAGACTTTCCAGTTTATCTATATCCAAACATTCAACTATTTTACTTATTAACAATATTTTTTATTCTTTTTTAAACCATATCCAAACTTGGGTCTGTAAACGAACACACATGAACAACAAGAATATCAGTTATGTTTGTACATTTACGTTTGTGAACAAGAATACTAATATATCTAATGCCACACATATTCGTATATTAATTTTATAAATATCAAATCTATTATAAAAGTTTATTAAGCAAAAAATTATGAAAGTAAAAGGCTAACAAAATTAAACAAAGTTATGATGGCTGTGAAAAATGCAACTTACCATTCGATTCTTTAAACCACGATCACAGCCCAACGCGATAAATATCACAAAAATCTTTCTCTGAATCGGTTTTTGTGTCACTTGTATTGTTTACCGGAGAGTGATGGATCATCTTCATCATCATATTCGATTACATATGCTCGATCTGGGTTGGAAAATACGGGATGGGTCGGCGGCTAGGGTTCTTGAGAGGAAGAGAGATAGTGAGAGAGATAGTTGTGAAAAAAAAATAAAACACAGGTTTTGGTGAAACCGTTTTTGATACGTGATGCTATTTTCAAGGATAATTAAATTCCCATCTTGCCCTAATTTAACTTTTTTCCTCAAATTAAGTTACATATATTTTCGAAAATGCCATTTTGCATTTATATGATGTACATTGTGCATTATTATGAGTAAAAAAATGGTTCTCGTAGTTCTTGTAGATATGGTGGTTCTGAAATGAAAGTCCCACTATATATATATATATATATATATATATATATATATATATATATATATATATATATATATATATATATATATATATATATATATATATATATATATATAAATTTCACTTTTTAATAATTACAAAAATCACCCTTTAACTTTTTAATAATTACAACTTTTTTATATAACAAACTCTATTCGTCAAATATTTAGTAAATATCTATCGAATTCTTTAATGAAAAAAATATCGTTGCGAAGAGCTCTAAATTACGAACAAAACAAGCCCAATATTAACATGCTTTTGACGTGTCGTCAAATATTTAGTAAATATCTATCGAATTCTTTAATGAAAAAAATATCGTTGCGAAGAGCTCTAAATTACGAACAAACAAGCCCAATATTAACATGCTTTTGACGTGTCAAAAGCATGTTAATATTGGGCTTGTTTTGTTCGTAATTTAGAGCTCTTCGCAACGATATTTTTTTCATTAAAGAATTCGATACGTACGTCAAAAGCATGTTAAATAAAAAAGTTGTAATTATTAAAAATATTTGACGAATAGAGTTTGTTATATAAAAAAGTTTTAATTATTAAAAAGTTAAAGGGTGATTTTTGTAATTATTAAAAAATTTTAAAATGTAAAAGTGGAACATCCTGCGTAAAAATGGAACATCCTGCGTAGCTTATTACGCGGAATGTTATTATATATATATTTTTGACATCTTGCGTAATTTTGAAGATCTTGCGTAACAATTTACGCGGGATGTTTTAAATATATATATATATATTTTTTTCTTTGGACCTTTTTTGGACGGCTAGGATGAAACCAAGTCATCTTGCGTACCTTGCGTCAAACTTTACGCAAGATGTATGGGCATTTTGGATAAATTGATAAAGGTTGGGCAAATTGAGACATTTAGTGTGCAGCAGGTCCAACCCAGTAATTTTCGCTTTTATTATTTGGAATCACTTTTTGTCGGGTGTGAAATACTTTCAGTAAAGTGAGTGGATTAAGTGTTGTATTATACTCCTATTATTTATTACTTGTGAGGGTACGGATAAATAGACTATGGATTAGGAAGGTTAAGATGTAGAGAAAGGGGGTCAACAAATAGACAAGGAGTGAAAGAGTCCGTATCCTAGAGGGACGGTTCATATCGTGGTTGGGTGGGGGTTTTATTGACCCATTCGTGGGATACAACATAAGTCCAAAAGTAAGTTCATTTAAAAAAAATAACAAAATCTAAAATAAAAATAAAAATGATGAGAATTAACCATAATCACAAATTTCAGATGCACCTACAAAATTGAATGTATATTTCTTCAAATTTTCCCTCCTAATTTTAAAAAATGTTGAATTACTTTTTACCCTTATCAGTTTTCTTATTCTTCTCATTTGATCCCTTCCCTTACTTTTTAAATACAAAATTGCTATAAAAACAAATGTTTCGTTGATAAATATGGATAAAAACCTCCCACAAAATTAAAGTTTAGCGCAAAATTGATTCAATGAGAGGGGTAGAATCTGTATGGAATTAGAATTTCATAGTATCATTGCTTGCTTTCCACACCAACCAATCTTAGTTTAAGTCTAACCCTAAACTAATTACCTTAGTAAATATCTCTATACAATTGAATCTCTATACACAGACTAATTACACTTTAATCCAATATTGCTACTATACATAGATTGCTTGTTTGTTTGTCTCATTTGAATTCTTATTCCAACTTCGGGTTTCCATATGTATGTTACCATCTCATGTTATAACATAATAAGCCATATTACAAATATAACCACAAAGTGGATTAATATTCGGCTTACTTGGTCTCAAACAAAATTTCAACTCATGTCAAGGAAACTAAGGAACAAAAATATATATATATATATATATATATATATATATATATATATATATATATTTTATATATATATATATATATATATATATATATAGGGAGACTTTCTTGTGAGAACCATCTTATCTGTGAGAACTGACAGAACCACCAAAAACATACATGCATGCCTTTTAAAATAAAATAAAAATACATGCAAATCATCAATAATCGTAAGTATCCACCTATGTTCTTCAATATCATCATGAACTCGTCATCTTTTTTCACAAAAACCTTACACACGGCCGCAATATTATCATTGCACACCTTATAAGAACATACATGCACACCTTCAAAGAAATTTTTTGTATTTTCAATTTCTTATCAAATTCTTTAGAACAACCATGTTTTTTTTTAAACATATATATTGTTTTTAGAACATATGTATAAAAATACAATTATTGAAGGCGTGCATGTATGTTTTTGGTGGTTCTGTCAGTTCTCGCAGATAAGATGGTTCTCGCAAGAAAGTCTCACTATATATATATATATATATATATATAATAATAATAATAATAATAATAATAATAATAATAATAATAAAAAATAAAAAATCCAAACTTATGAACACCACTGGTGAAACAATATTACGAATGATTACTCAAATGCTAAAGCAACAATGGCCATCACAAGAGATCATCTAAAGCTATTGGAGCTTTGTTACTATACAATGCCAAATAAACTCGGATACACTATCATAACAGCTTGAAATGTGAAGATCCCACTCGTTAAACTTCATCTTTGTAAAGAGAAGCATAGAAATGTATAGGGACTGAAGGAGAACATGTCTGATAGTTCAGGGACTAGTACTGTAAATAATTTGTAAAGCTGTTAGAAGTTAGTTTTCATTGTATATAAACTCTGTGTCTCACCACATTTTACTCAATCAATGAGAATCATTTCCCAAGTGTTTGTGTGTGTGAAGTGTGTGTTCTCTCAAACTCATTACTGTCAACATGGTATCAGAGCTTAGTGATGAGTTCTTGATCTGTTGTAACCGTTACAACCATCGTAACTGAATTTTTCGACCACCGGAAACCACCATAACTGAGATTTTCCATTACTATTCACCAATAATCATTAAATTTCTTCAGTTTACCTTCTAATTGATTCAATTCACATTTCTTGTTAAAGATTGAATTTGTGAATCATTAGGTTGTTCTGTTAACGGTTCTTTAAGTCTGTTGTAAAGCTTCCGCAAAGTATCTACAATGGTAGCATCATCTTCATTTGAGCTTCAAATGTTCAGAACAATCCTTCACTCTTATTTCAAAATCCTTTGTTTTTGCATCCCTCAGATGGGCCTGGTACACTGGTTGTGAATGAGAAACTGTTGGGAGCACAAAACTACCGTTCTTGGAGAAGGTTAGTTGAAATTGCTCTTTCAACCAAAAGGAAGTTAGGCTTCATTAGAGGAACAATCCCAAGATCACAAGATGATGTGAATTTTCAAGAACACTGGGATACATGTAGCAATTTAATGATTAGTTGGTTGATGAATTCAGTGTCTGAATCAATTGCAAAGTCTATCATGTTTATTAGGACTGCTCATGCAATTTGGATTCAATTGGAAACAAGATTTTCTCTTAGTAATGGATCACATAAGTACAAGTTGAATAGAGAGACTTATGAGAATATGCAGTCAGGAAGATCTGTGAGTAAATACTATAAAAGCATGAAGTGTGTTTGGGAAGAGTTGGACTCCATGAACGAGTTGCCAAGAATTGTGAATATCACTCCTGAGATTGTGGTTTTCTTGAATGCATTGAATACTCAGAAAGAAGAGCAGAGATTGTTTCAGTTCTTGAATGGTTTGGATGATCAGTTTTCTCATCAGAGGAGTCAGTTGTTGCTTAGTTCTCCATTGCCTAGTGTTGAGACTGCATGTGCCTTTCTTTAACAAGAAGAGTCTCAAAGGGGGGGGGGGGTGTTTGGATCAGGACAGTTAAGTGTTGAGTCAACTGCTCTCTATAGCAAAGGAGAAGTCAAAGAGAAATGTACTATCTGTGGTTACAAATGGCATCCACAAGACAAATGTTGGGAAAATGTTGGTTATCCTACATGGCATTACAAGTACAAGCAGTCACAAAAAGGAAAAGCACCACAGAAGACTAGACAAGGGAATGTGAAGAGGACTGCAGCCTTGGTTGAGAATGGTGGACATGTAGTTTTTACTTCAAAGCAGCTTGAGTAGCTTATGAAGAGTATTCCTCATTTTAATCAAGTCACTGATGAGGCTAATGCTCAGATGGAACACCCATTTGGAGAAGGTACAGTTTATTGTTTTTCATGTGTGAATGGGGTTCTTGAAGGGTGGATTATAGATACTGGTGCTAGTAATCACATGTCACCAGATAGTGATGATTTGCATGTAATTCAGGTGCTTAAAACCAAACAACTAATCAATTTTCCAAATGGTCACACTTCTGTCATTTCAAAAGTTGGAAATGCAGTCTTACAAAACAACATTGAACTTAAAAATGTCCTAATAGTCCCTTCTTTCAAATTCAGGCTTTTGTCAGTCTCAAAACTGACAAAAGATTCTCAATGCTTTGTCACCTTATATGAACAGTTATGTGTTATCCAGGATGTCAAAACCAGGAAGGTCTTGGGCTTGGGTATGAAGAAAGCAGGCTTGTATCATTTGCTCAACCTTCCCCTGGATTACATCCATGCTAAGCTCTCTTCTATGGTTGTGTCTGCTCTTGAAGATTGTAGTCTTTACTCTTTCTTTTCAAATAACTGCTCTGTTCCAACCAACTTTTCTTTCAGTGTTTTCAATAATAAATACAGCCTATGGCATCATAGGCTGGGTCATGTTTCTAATACAACACTTAAGCACATTCCATCTATGTCTGCTTGTCAATCTCATGCTACAGTTCCTTTTCAGCTAATTCACATTGATATTTGGGGTCCATATAAGGTATCTACTATAGGTCATCATAAGTACTTTTTGACTATAGTAGATGATTACATCAGGGCTGTTTAGACTTATTTGTTAGTTAAGAAATCAGATGCTTTTGTTATTTTCAAGTCCTTTATTACCTTTGTCAAAACTCAGTTTGGGAAGGAGTTTAAGGTTGTAAGATCATACAATGCCTTGGAGTTTCTTAAAGGATCACTTGGCCCTTTTATGGATTCATTAGGCATTGAACACCAAACTTCATGTGTTGATAGACCTCAGCAGAATGGGAGAGTGGAAAGAAAGCATAGAAACATACTAGAGATAGATAGAGCTTTAAGGATGCATGCTCATCTACCTGTGTGTTATTGGGGTGACTGTATTATTATTGCTACCTACCTCATTAATAGGTTTCCAACAGCATTTTGAAGTTTAAAACTCCTTTTGAAGTTCTGTTGGATACTAAACCTGTGTATGATCATTTGAGGGTGTTTGGGTGTTTAGCTATTGCAAGTAATCCATCAAGGACAACTGATAAGTTTGAGGCAAGAGGTATTCCTTGTCTGTTTTTAGGATATCCTCAGCATCAAAAGGGTTACAAACTACTTAATTTGTTAACCCATACTAGATTTGTGACCAGAGATGTGGTGTTCTATGAACACATTTTTCCTTATTCACAAACTAGTATGTCTCAGATACTGCAACCAATACCTACTCCTATTTCTTCTCCAATATGGTATGAGGATTTTGTTTCCACAACTCAGCCTTTGTCTCAAGAGAGTGAGCCTGTAGTTTCTACAACTGTTCCATTGCCTACCTCACCTATACCAGAGGTGACTGAACCAATGCTTGAGTCAGTTACTAAACTAGTCTTTGAACCAGCTTTTGTCCCAAACACTACTTCACAGCCTGCAACTGCTAGAAGGTCTACTAGAGTTTCAGTACAACCAAGCTGGCTGAAGGATTATGTTACACCATGATTTAACAATTTAGTTCCAAAAGAGAATTGCAAAGGAAATATGCAAAACCCGAAGTTCGTTGTCCCGATTGAAGATTGAATGGAATTGTGATTTCGGGATCGTGAAATGTGTAGTGAATGGTGAATAAAGTAAGATATGAGATTTTTCAACTAAAAATATTAAATATTATCTAAAAACAACTAATTAACTAAGGCAAATGCTAATCTAAAGTCCTTAAGGCCTAAAACGCAAAGAAAAACTAATCATGATTTAAAACCGGGAAATCCCGAGCCTAAAACGTCAAAGTAGTGAAATTCTAACCCTAGGAATGCCAAATTAATTTTCTTATGTTCTAATCAGTAAAAGTAAATTTTAGGAAAAAGAATTAAATTTTTTTAATTTTTATATAATTTTTTATGAATTAAAAACTATTCAAAACTAATTAAATGATTAAAAATACTTAAACTAATGGGAAAAGTCTGAAAATTTTATGGAAAGTCCTAAATCATCTACTGAACCTAGGAAAATTAAGGGCAATAAGCCAGCTTATCAAGATAAGCTGGAAATAAGCCAAAGTGGGCTGTTAAGCATAAAAGGGAAACAAGGGTTAAAAGGATTGATTATGCAATCTCTAACAGAAAAATCCCAAGGGTGCGTGTGGTAGTGAGTGTGTGATAAGAGGTTGAGGTATGGTTGAGGTCTGAGGTTCGAGTCCCACTCACCTCAGACTTCCCATACCTCCCTTTTTCATTTTTTTTTATATTTTCTTTTGGAAACTGATTGAGTGCTTAATTATAACCACTTTTTGTAAAGCAAATATTTTTTTAACTAAGAATAAGCTCTGACAAGGGCTTAACTTATCTGATCAGTAAGCTTGAGAAGAAATCAAGCAAAAAGCAACGAGGCACAAAAGATTAAGCTAAAATAAGCTAAAAGCAACTAAGAATAAGCCAAATTAATCAAACTCTATTTTAAATAACCAACTTAGATAAGAATAAACAATAAGCTATATCAGAAAAGCTCAATTTTCAATCTTATAAAGCTAAAAGCTCAGCAGTGCAGGTCCAAAAATGGGTTTTGAGGTGCTGAACTGGGCTCAGAAAAGCTATCAATAAGCACTCCAAAAAATTCACAAAGATAAGCTATAACCAAACAAGCCACCAATCTACTTCTGTGCAAAATTTCAGCTAATATTACCTAGAAATGAGTGAATTAAAGATCAAGAAGATAGGGCAAAAACCAATGAGGGCTGCAAGTGTTCTGAGGCAACAGTTAGGGTATTGTGCCCTTAAATCCTTCAATTCTCAATGAAACAACACCAACTTTTGAATTATTACTTTAACAACTATGTTACACCTATCAGTGCCAAAAAGTGCCAAAAATGAGGCTGAATAAGCTAGAGCTTATCAGCAGCTTTAAATGAGCAGTTCAAGACCAAAGATCTCACCTATTGATGCAAAACTATCAAACACTTCAATTCAGCTTAAACTAAACTTCTAACAGCTTATAACAACTAATTTAGGCAAGATTGAATGTTTCAAAAGTGTCAATGAACAGTAGCTAATGGTTTTGACCCAGAAACTAGCTTGTGCCAAACACTAATTAAGAAACTGATTTTGGAAATTTACACTACAAATCCTCAATATAAGCCTTGATACTTCTTAACTACTGATTGTCCAACTTAATTACTACCTAATAAGCAACTTTCTACTTTGAAATAAGCACTAAATAAGCTACAAGCTTCCTTGACTGTTTTTGCTATTTTAAGACCTTTAAAGAACAAACTTAGTTTAAACTACTAACTACTATTAAATGAGTTCAAATAAGATCAAATAAGGTTATAACTACTCAAATAAGCACTAAGTAGACATAAATAAGCAGATGCACAGTAAATAGCTAAAAACTTGAATTAACATGAAACTTACAAAGGACCTTTGCTTGAAACAGTTATGAACCAAATATCTAACAACCCAGGCTTATCACACAAGCCAATAAATAACCCAAAGAGCTTATCCAAATCAGCTTATTTCTCCAACAGCTTATTTGACCACTCTGGTTGACTTTTGTTGACTTTTGTGAGAATTTGAGATAGAAATAGTTTTAACCTATTATAAAACTTACTATAAGCTATTAGAGCTTAAATAAGCTTATACTACTAGAAAAGAGCTTATTGAAAGCTGTTTTTCAAATATTTTTGAATTTTTGAGTATTTTTCTAATAAATTTTTTTTGGATTTTTTAGTAAAAACAGAAATAATGAAAAATGGTTAAGTGAAAAGCTGAAAAGAGCTTAATGAAAGCTTAATAAGACAGAAGATAAGCTAAGTTTAGCTTATAGCAACACATATTAAAAACAGAACAGATGATTAAACATAAAAACAAACTTAAATTTCATTAAACCTTAAAAAGTGAGTACAAATATTCCTTACAACTGAAAAAGACTGAATTGAAATTACACTAAAAACATAAACTTGACATGAATTTAACCCTAGCACTAGACTCTAAAAAAAAATTAACTTCAAACAAGTGAGGAGCTGCTCCTATTTATAGGCTGAGGGAACCTCTAGGGTTTCACAAGAAGCTTCATGAACTCTTAAAATCGACCCTTGGATCTAACTTGGGCACCAATCCTTTTCATCACAGCCGTTTGATCATGATAGTGGTGGAATAACCAATAGGAGTGCTGGGATTTGCCACCTGGCATTCCCTTGTCACATCATCAGCTTCTAGAACCTTTTTAAGTGAGGTAATTAATGTGGTTTCAGGGTAAAACGTGGGGGACGATGGGTGTACAGTAACAAAGGGTAAGTTTTGGCGGGTATTTTAGTTGGGGTTGACTGGGTATTATTTTGGGGGTTTGACCGGGTTAAATAAAGGGATTCAGGTAAAGTTTGGGTATTTGTGGATCCGGTTTTTTGTGGGTTTATGGGAGTGGGCTGATAGGTTTATGGATTTGGATTGGATTATTGTTTTGGTTGGGGTGGGTTAGATTTATAATAAAATCCGGGTATTAGTTTAGTGATAGTGTTTTTTAGGATAAGGATAATATTCAAGGACCAATGTTGTAATTCTGAAATTCCAGGGACCTTTTCTGCCAAACTTTAATAATGTGATCCAAGGGCTAGTCTTGTAATTCTTTTAATTCTTCCCCGGTTCCGGCTATAAATATCTTTTCCAAATCTCGTGCTCGTGTTTTCCGGGTTTTTCTTGATTTTTGTCCATATTTCATGATATCCGTACCTGCATAGAAACAAACACAAAAACACAATATCTTTAGCATTTATGGTTAGTTTTTGGTCGTTTTGGTCTTAATTTGGTCAGAAAAGGTATGTGTTTAAGCACATACCACACCACAACATCTAAGAGCTAATCAAGTATCAGTAACACCTTTGCAGACTCAATTTTAAGCTTTTCTGTGTGCATTGGTTGCTCAAACTACACCAACCTCATTTAAAGAAGTTGTTAAGGAAAGTGATTGGTGTAAAGCTATGGATATTGAACTTAGAGCACTGGAGGAGAATGGTACTTGGGAAGTGACTGCGTTACCCAAAGATAAGAAAGCAATTGCTTGTCATTGGATCTTCAAAACAAAATTAAAGGCTGATGGTTCATTAGACAAGAAAAAGGCTAGATTGGTTGTGAGTGGCAATATGCAAAGAAAAGGAGTGGATTATGAGGAGACTTTTGCACCTGTGGCCAAAATGGTGACTGTAAGAGCTTTGTTAGCTGTAGCAGCAATGAAAGGTTGGACTACTGCACATATGGATGTCTCTAATGCTTTTCTACAGGGGGAGAGTGTGAAGCCCATTACTCCTCCTACTAACCTTGTTTGTAAACTTAAGAAATCACTGTATGGACTTAAACAGGCACCAAGGCAATGGTTTGCCAAGTTGTCATCTGCCCTTGTGTCTTTAGGTTATGTTCAGTCCAAAGTAGACTACTCTTTGTTCACCAAGTCCAATGACTTTTCTTTCACTGCTGTCCTTGTTTATGTAGATGATTTGTTAATAACTGGTTCAAGTGAAACTGAGATTCAAACACTGGAGTCACAGCTAAGTTCTCATTTTCACATGAAAGACTTGGGATAATTGAATTATTTCTTAGGGCTGAAAGTGTGCAGAAGTGATCAGGGTATCTTTATTTCTAAAAAAAAGTACACCATGGAATTACTTGCAGAGGCTGGTGTTTCTAATGCAAGACCTTACAAGTTGTCTATGGACTCTCATGTAAAACTTCAAGCACATGTTGGCACTCCTCTTCCTGATCCAGAAGTCTATAGAAGATACATTGGAAAACTCATATATTTGACAATAACAAGACCTGATATTTGCTATATTGTGCAGCTTCTAAGTCAGTTCATGCAAAGCCCTACCTCAGTGCATATGCAGGTAGTCAAACACCTCATAAGGTACTTACTAAATGCACCAGGACAAAGGATTCTTTTGGCCAATGAGTCTGCTGTACATTTGAATGCATATTGTGATAATGATTGGGCTAGTTGTCCCATGACAAGGAGGTCTACCACAAGTTACTGCATTTTACTTGGTCAGTCTCCTATCTCATGGAAATCAAAGAAACAACGAGTGGTATCTAGGTCCTCAGCTGAAGCTGAGTACAGAGCTATGGCCTTAACATGTTTTGAAGTCACTTGGTTGGTCACTTTGCTCAAGGATTTGGGGCTCAAAGATTTTGGTCCAGTTGATCTTAAGTGTGATAATCAAGCTGCATTGTACATAGCAGCCAATCCAGTGTTTCATGCCAGGACAAAACACATAGAGATTGACTGCCATTATGTTAGAGATCAGCTAAAAAGTGGACTAGTATTACCCTCTTATGTTTCTACCAAAGAGCAGCTTGCGGATGTGTTCACAAAGGTGCTTTCAGTTGACCAGCATTCAAAGCTTTTGTCCAAGTTGGGAGTTTCAAGCTCTATCAACTTACAACTTGAGGAGGAGTGTAAAGAGAAGCATAGAAATGTACAGGGAATGAAAGAGAACATGTCTGATAGTTCAGGGACTAGTACTATAAATAATTTCTAAAGCTGTTAGAAGTTAGTTTTCACAGTATATAAACTCTGTATCTTACCACATTTTACTCAATCAATGAGAATCATTTCCTAAGTGTTTGTGTGTGTGAAATGTGTGTTCTCTCAAACTCATTACTGTCAACAATCTTCATCAAGGAAATGAACATAAACAATAACTCGAGTCAAATTCATCTTTACCAATTAAAATCCTACTCGTCCACGGCAGGATTCGTAAAGCACAAAGTTGCCCAAAAACATTAAATGTCACCATTTTTCGCGAACAAATGCAGTACCCAGTCAAATTGATGCTTACACATTTTCTTACATTCGGAAATTAACAATTCTAACAACGAAAAAGAGAGATTCTTCTTCATATATAGCTAGGTCATAACATAAACAAACCAGCATACAATTCTCCTACATCACCCTACAACACGATAAAAGTCAAGTCAACCTACATCACCATAATAAGTTCAATAGATACAACAAGAGTTACATTTCTTCAATAACTAAGCAGCAACAGCTTTCTTTGGGGACTTGGCCGCTTTCGCTGGAGACTTGGGGTAGATTCCTTTGTGGTTCTCTTCTTAGGCAGTAGAACTGGATTAATGTTTGGAAGAACACCACCATGAGCAATCGTCGTTACACTGGATAACAACTTCCCAAGCTCCTCATCATTCCTTATAGCCAACAAAACATGTCTCGGTATGATCCACTATCATAACAATGAAAGCGGTAATCTTCTTTCACCCATCAAACTATGCATTAAACTATTAAGAGTGGGTGGTGAAAGAAGATAGGTGGTGGAAGAAGATGAATAGTTTGATGAGCGGTATTAAGAATGTGTATTGTATGAGTGTGTGTTTTGAAAAAAGAAAAAAGAAGAAGATGATGATCTAGCGCGCTTTGGGATGCGGAGGAGCTATTATCGCCCAGTTCCCTAACCTAATGCGGCACCAGGTTAGGGGAGTTTGGTGTGTTTGATTTGGGTTGTCTTAACTTGAGGTGAAGTGAAAAAGTAGAATTGTCTATTATGTCCTCACACCAAAAAGTATAACGGTGTTGATCGAAAAATAACAGTCAAATGGACCTCTGGTGAACAAAAAAATGGAATATGGACATCTGGTGATAACAAAATGTTACTTAAACTTAGCATGATGTTTTAGTACAAGTTTAAGGACGAACGGTGTATTTTACTCAATATTTTATTACTTTTTTTTTTTTTTTTTTTTTTTTTTTTTTTTTTTTTTAAACTTTTGTTGCCGTATTTTATACTAGAAAGTTTGTAAATATGTAACTTAGAGGTGTTTGCCTTGGCTAATTTAAATACTCTTCCCTTTATTTTTGAAGCACATAACCAGTGATAAATGTTTGACTGTAAATGCTAATCTGCTTGTTTTAGTGTAGAAATAGATCAACTTATATTAAGTGTTTGAGTATAAATATTAACTTGCTTACTCATGTATTTAACTTTTTATCGTCTTCTAATCTTTTGTAGGATGAAAACTTGGCAAAAAAACATATGGTGAAGATGATAAAGTTAGATACATGCATGAATGATACCGTCAAGTTTCCACTACCCTTGTCATCAAGAGTTTGCATACTTATTAGAGAAGGTGATGTGGAGATTCAATACATCGAATCAAAGAACTTTTCAAAATTTCAAGTATAACGACTTAAGAGGTGATTTTATTCCAATTTCAAGTGATGTTGACCTCCGAGCTTGCATAGCCAATTCGAATTCCATGGGAATGATGACAATTTGTTAGTTTGGTGGATATAAATTAATATACGTATGACCGGATTCGAACTTGAGACTTTGGGATTGTATACTTTACGTTTGAGATTCAATGTTTAATAATTAATATAAAACGTTATATTTAATTATTAAATTTCACAACAAACACTTAATGGTCGTTAGTATTTAACGGGGTTTGGTTAACGGTCGTTAAATATTAAGTAAATGGACTAGAGATGAAATAGAAGGCAAGAAGTTTCCTGAATCCCTTTTGGGAGGAGGGGCCGATCGGTTTGGGTTTAAGAAACCAAATACCACCCTAACTTGGTCTCCAAGATTTGTTATCCTATAAATACATGGCCTTGGTTCCATTATATGTAATCTTGGTTCCTTAGCAAACTTAACTTCTTCTCTTTCTCCCTCTCTTGTGCTTGGCCGGTCGTACAACCCTTCACCAAGGGATATGATTTTTGTCTTCCACAAATCGAAGTGTTTGGTTTGTTTTGTGATCAAGAACCTAGCTTTTCTCATTGAATCGTTAGTAATACGTGTGCATAAGAACGAAGAACAAACACATTATTGTTTGTGAATTTTTCCCTAACCGACTAAATAGTAGTCGACTTTTTTAAACCCTAAATTTCTAGGGTTCTTGGTTCTTGGTTTATTGTATTGCTTGAAATTGCTAAAAGGTACGTATTTCTTTTATGTTCGGTTAATTGTATTACAAGTATTTGATCCTTATGCTTCCATTGCGTGTTCTTGATGTTTATTTGTTTAAGTATATGATTGCCATGATATTTAAATTTCAACAGTGGCATCACGAGTTGTTAATATTGTGTACTTAATTACCGAAACACATAAAAAATGAATCTTTATTGTTTATTGCATGTTTCTTGATTTTTAGGGTTAATGAACTCGAAACCCTAATTTTTATTTATTTATGGTCGATCACCATTTAATTAAAAAAAATTGTTTTGTTTTAGGATTTGTAAAAATTGTAGAAACCCTAGGTTGCATGCAACGTTTTATGTAATTTATTCATGAATAATTGTTATGTGTCATGGATTGTATGCATATCTTGGGAACTTGATTAATTGTTAATGAGTGTAATGTAGATCCATGATGAACGTGCATGTTTGATCATGGATCATATGGATATTATGTAGTAATTGTTACGTGTTTTATGTTAACATGCTAATTGTGCTATAATTAATTAGGGTTTATTAGTAATTAAAATTGTATGACATGTTAATTAACTAGTAAATTAATTAATTATAAAATTAGGGAAGACCTAAAATTTGGAAAGACCCAATATGCATTGTTTATTTTCAACTATTTGTGTTATTGTATATATTTATTATGAGACTTACACAACCAAATAGTTTTGTGTATGTGGTCCATTGGTACCAAGCTCGAAAACCAATTGGAGTCTTAGATAAATATATGCATGTTAGTTGATTTATTTAGCATGTTCATTATTCTAGTTCTTTATTTTTATTAATTGCTTGTTTGTTTATATATTGTTTTGACATGATTGTAAGCAAAGGGTAATTTTATGAATAGAAAATAAACCGGACTAAATAATGGTGAAATTGGATTTGTTTTTAAGAGTTAAATCTTAAACTTTTAATTGATTGATGGTGTTTATACCAATAGTTAGAAAGGCTAATCCATTATTGATAAACTATAAGAGAGGTATAAGGAGGTTGTCATGTATTTGCACCGAAAGAAACGGGTTTTTAATAAGCTTCACGCTGACCTTCGTTTCTCCGCTTCTTTGTGAGTCAATATGGAGTTACCTACGACTATTTATATGTATAAAACCATCTTAAGGGTGAATTGACCTTTAATTCCACGCGCCACTTTGTGGTAATTATCCGAAACACTAAGTCTTTTGACTTATGCAAAAGTACGATATAGTGGACGATAATTAAAGGTAATTTTATGATTGGTGAACCCAATACCTCAATTAAAACTTTGTTGATTTAATCTTAGTGAAATTGGTTAATAAGAAAAGTTTTATTAAAACCTACGATACGAAGTTGTATGCATGCTTCTTTATACATATTTTGATTACACACATCAAATTAGTACCCTTAAAACTTAAGTTTATGCCATATAATTACATAAAACACTTGAAGTTTCGATTTAGCCTAAGTGAGATCTTAGCTAGATTGCAATGACAAGGTAAATCTCCATGTTACGTGAGATCGTATTTGGAAAATTTGCAGTTTCTAAATTAGACAACTTAATTGAGTTAGTTAGTAAGATCTATAACTTAAGGCATAAGATGGGATGAAACATGCTTACATTGTAAATAGATTTTTGGCAATTGTAAATTCCATAATGATCTAGGAATTGGAAAATGTTTGCCAATTATTGTTCGACAATTACCTTTTTGAATACTTTCATTTCTAGCAGATCAACTGATGTAATGGAACAATGTCAATTAGGGTCCTAGTTTCAAGGAAATTCTATGGTTATATAAACATTTACCAAGGGTATTTAATTTTCTTGAAAGGCTAAATTATCGAAAGTACTAACTTTTGAACTTTTTTTCTGTGGAAATGGCTCAAACCGATAACACTACACTAAGTTTTGCGTTCAAAGCTTTCTTTGAACGAGAAAAATTGACTGGCCCCAACTTCAATGATTGGTATAGGTCGCTGAGGATTGTCCTGCGAGTGGCTATAAGACTAGATTATTTGAATACGCCTTGTCCTGCTTAACCTGCTGCTGCTACACCTGCTGAAGAAAAAGCAGCATGGAAAGTTGAGTATGAGAAACATAATGATGTTGCATGTATGATGCTGGGAATGATGTCATCTGCTTTGCAAAAGCAGTTTAAGCATTTTTTCCCCTTATGATATGCTCAACGAACTCAGACGTATGTTTGAGAAACCTCAAGCTGTAGAATTGTATGATTTGATTGATGCTCTACACAACTGTAAGCAGGAAGATGGTAAATCCGTTAGTGCTCACTTCTTGGAAATGAAAAGTTACACAGACCAACTAGAGCAGCTAAATTATCATTATCCTCTTGATGTATGTATTAGCCTAATCCACATGTCCTGTAACAATTCGCATTTTCGGAATACTATTCACTTTTACACGTTTAATTACTTTATAAACTCTTTGGGGGAGATACATGCTCAACTACTTGCTTTTACTTTCACAACTACTCTAGACTTTTACATATCACCGTGAGTCATAGCCCCACTCTTACTATTTTAATACTCGTTTTAAATTACTTGGGGAAGATACATGCTTAGAAATACTTTACTCGTTTATCAAAATACATGATTTGCATTTATATACAGATACAAGTACTCAAAACATTTATACTTTTATGCTACGCTACACTATTATACTTTTTGGACATGATGTGTAGTTTTACTACGATATGTGCCTTAATGTGTTAAACTTATTCTTGTTCGCGTATTCTTTAGCAACTGTTTAACTCCTGTATGGAGCCGTTGGAGAGGTATTTATAGTACTATCGGGCTGATGCCCCCACCCTTGTGTCCCTTATTCTTGACCTTGGGTGAATATAATCCAGTATATTATGTATTCTTGTCATGAGGTTCAGTTGGCTGTTATTCTTTACATTAAGTACTTGCATATATCGTATACACATATGTCCTACTCATAACGCATTCAACATTTACAGTTATTAAATATGAACTTATATGTGGACCTAAGATGTTACAAGTCTTGTATGAGCGGGATTTGTAACAGGATTAGGTTGACATATACTTGTCATGGGGATTTAATCATAAATACTTTCATCTCATTTGCAACAAACTCTATGAACTCACCAACCATTGTGTTGACACTTTTTAGCATGTTTATCTCAGGATCTTAAGGAATTAGCATTGGCTTGGAGCATAGAGTCGCATGACATGTTTTGAAGACTTTATACATTCGTATTTACCATTCGATAGTACATTGAAAAACGTTTATGTAATCTTGTACTCCGGGACCTCATGTTTGTAACTCTGATTTCATTTATCGAATGGTAACTTTTCAAAACGTCTCATTTAGAGGTCGTTTTCTATAACTTGTACTTTGTATTATGAAGTAGCACCCAGTGACACAATCTTCCACTGTGATGTTTTGGGGGTGTTACAGATTGGTATCAGAGCATTGGTTATAGAGAACTAGGTTGCATATATTACCTAGACTATAACTGCTTTATACGTTAAGACTCTCCTCTTTATTTGCCTTACACACACACTTCATGCGCATATGCTTTTTGTTAGTTGTTTGTTTATATCCACGCTGTTGGATGATATGACTTTAGTATTAATAAGGAAACCCCATAATTTAGTCGAGTCATTAAAAATATGGAGCTCAGTAATAATTAATTATTTAACTTAATCTTGTGACAGTTCTTGTTTGATGAACATAAGATTTGAGTTAAATAATATTATTACTTAGCTTTAGTGATTTGATGACCTGGTTATCTTACTATCTGTCTCAGAAAGCGAGTTTTGTGTCGGGAAATCTTAAGTAGGATGAGTTATAATCTCTTTATTTGAATGAATTGGTACGCCTCTTTATTCAAATAAAGAAATTATAAACCACCGAACCATAAGTTTATAACTCATTACTTACATTAATTTGGACTCTTATTTATGTTAGTAATAAATTATAAATGAGTGGGCTTATTTGTATCCGATACGATTCCCTAACCACTATTTCCGAGGAATCAGAGCAAACTCCACTGATTCAGAAATCCCGAAACCACGCATTTTCTTAGACACACCGTAAGTAGTTAACATCAACAGAACTTCGGGACGAAGTTCCCTTAAGGGGTAGGTACTGTAACAATTCGCATTTTCGGAGTACTATTCACTTTTACTCGTTTAATTACTTTATAAACTCTTTGGGGGAGATACATGGTCAACTACTTGCTTTTACTTTCACAAGTACTCTAGACTTTTACGTATTACCGTGAGTCATAGCACCACTCTTACTCTTTTAATACTCGTTTTAAACTACTTGGGGGAGATACATGCTTAGAAATACTTTACTCGTTTATCAAAATACATGATTTGCATTTACATACAGATACAAGTACTCAAAACATTTATACTTTTATGTTACGCTACACTTTTTATACTTTTTGGACATGATGTGTAGTTTTATTACGATATGTGCCTTAATGTGTTAAACTTATTATTGTTCGCGTTATTCTTTAGCAACTGTTTAACTCCTGGATGGAGCCGATGGAGAGGCATTGATAGTACTATCGGGCTGACGCCCCCACCCTTGTATCCCTTATTCTTGACCTTGGGTGAATATAATCTGGTATATTGTGTATTCTTGTGTATTCTTGTCATGATGTTCAGTTGGCTGTTATTCTTTACATTAAGTACTTGCATATATCGTATACACATATGTCCTACTCATAAAGCATTCAACATTTACAGTTATTAAATATGAACTTATATGTGGACCTAAGATGTTACAAGTCTTGTATGGGCGGGATTTGTAACAGGATTAGGTTGACATATACTTTTCATGGGGATTTAATCATAAATACTTTCATCTTATTTGCAATAAACTCTATGAACTCACCAACCATTGTGTTGACACTTTTTAGCATGTTTATCTCAGGATCTTAAGGAATTAGCATTGGCTTAGAGCATAGAGTCGCATGACATGTTTTGAAGACTTTATACATTCGTATTTAGCATTCGATAGTACATTGAAAAACATTTATGTAATCTTGTACTCCGGGACCTCATGTTTGTAACTCTGATTTCATTTATCGAATGGTAACTTTTCAAAACGCCTCATTTAGAGGCTGTTTTCTAGAACTTGTACTTTGTATTACGAAGTAGCACCCCAGTGACACAATCTTCCGCTGCGATGTTTTGGGGGTGTTACAGATCCCTTAACAAGGAATTTGGTGGAATTGTGCGTAATTTCAACATGCATTGCATGAGGAAGACTGTGGAAACTCATTTTAGACCTTGTTACATGTACTAAAACAAGTTGCGTGATCGTTTATAGGCTCTAGGCTGTTAAGCCTTTATCTAGGATTTCTACGTTTAAAGAACAATGATAATATTGGCGGAATATTCAATGAACGAATACAATACTATCACAACAAGGTTTTGTCAAACTTTCACCGTTTGTTATTCCAACTTGGCCCCAATACTACTTGATCAATGGTAGTACGATTACACTCTAATCAGGGATCAAAGATCCTTGAGGCTAAACAAACTAAACAACATTAGACCCCATGTCCAATGTTCATCAGACCCCTCGTCTGATGTTCCCACACACACTCTTACTTGGTGTTTAACTTCTTAGCATACTAAGAACTATTTTGCTCTCTATTAAACACACCTTTTATGTAAGGGTATGATCTCCCTTTTATAGTATAAAGGAGATCATTTACAAATTGATAAGCCTAGTCATCTTTTTGCTTGCTCAAATATCTAGATATTATTTTCAGTATATGAATGACTCATATAAATAATATCTTCTTCGTTCTTATCCATCTAGCAGTAGGATGACTCACTGATCAGCAGCAGCTTGGTAACACTAGCAGTACCTTGTTTGTACTAGCAGTACCTTGTTTGTACTAGCAGTACCTTTGAATCAACTAGCAGTACCTTTGCTCTACCCGTACCTTCTGGCAGTACCTTTTTGTACTAGCATACCTTTACTTGTAGTAGCAGTACCTTGCTCTGAACCAGCAGTACCTTGAAATACACTAGCAACATGTTGATTTGAACTAGCAGCAGGTTGATTTGAACTAGCAGCAATCATTTACATTACCAGCAGCATCCACTTAGCATATTTTGCTTATCATTTCAGCATTCTTCATGTTTCATTCTTCTTTGTTTTTGTATCATCAAATCTATGAAAATATAATTCCCAACAAAGACAGTGAGTGATTTGCATGCAATGATCATTGACTATGAAAAAGGATTACCTAAAAAGGCTCCTACACCTCAAGTACTTGCTATTCAAGGTGGTAGGATTAACAAGCCAAAACCGCAAGCGAACAAGAAGGGAAAAGGAAAGGGTGATAAGGGTAAACAAGTTATGGCTTATCAACCTAATCCTAAGAATAACAACCCTCCAAAGAAGAAAGAGAATCCCAAGAAGGATCAGGCTTGCCACCACTGCCACGAGGTAGGAAATTGGAAGAGGAACTATGCTCTCTACCTTGAAGAGTTGCGAGTGAAGAAGCAGAAGTATGCTCGGAATGCCAGCACTTCAGGTAACTTCTTTATGATTGAATTATTTGCATTTTCTCATAAAATAAATTCCTGGGTATACGATACTGGATGTGGTATTCATATTTGTAATACACTACATGGGTTTAGAGAAGAAAGGAAGCTGGCCTATGGGGAGCAATACCTGCACGTGGGAAATAGAGCACATGCAGCTGTTGAAGCCATAAGACCGTTTAATTTAGTTTTGCCTTCGGGCTTAGTACTATTATTAAATAATTGTCATTACGCACCTTCTATTATTAGAGGTGTTGTTTCAGTTTCTTTATTGTTGGATCTTGTTTTTATTCACACATTAGCAAGTAATGGAATTTCAATTTCTTTAAATGATGTCTTTTATTTTAATGCTATTGCTGTGAATGGTGTGTTTTTAGATTGACATGAATGATAATGTATCCAATAGAAATAATTCGATGTTTAGCATCAATAATAAGAGAATCAAGACATACTTGGATTCTACTTATCTTTGGCATTGTCGACTTGCTTACATAGGCAAGAAACACATGGAAAAGTTGCAACACGATGGGCTTTTGAAACGTATCAATGATGAAGCATTTGATAAATGCGAATCTTGTATACCTGGGAAGATGACAATGAAACCTTTTTCAAATAGTTAAGAAAGGGCTTCAGATCTACTTGGTTTGATACATACTAATGTATGTGGACCACTTAGACATGTGTCAAGGAGAGGTGCTAGCTACTTCTTAACCTTTACAGATGATTTCAGCTGTTATGGTTTTGTTTTATTGCTTAAACATAAACATGAGGTGTTTGAAACATTTAAGGTTTTTAAGAATGAAGTAGAATTGCAACTAGGAAAAAAGATTAAGGCTCGTCGATCCGATAGGGGTGGTGAATACCTAAGCCAAGAGTTTAAAGATTATCTAGCTGAGTGTGGAATTGTTCAGCATCTCACATCTCCTTATACACCACAACAAAATGGTGTATATGAGAGAAGAAATCGTACATTGCTAGATATGGTACAATCAATGTTTAATCTTACAACCCTTCCTTTATCCTTTTGGGATTATGCTTTAGAATCTGCTGTTCGCATTCTAAATATGGTTCCGACCAAGAAGGTTGATAAGACACCATATGAGATATGGCATGGTAAAGCTCTCAACTTGTCTTATTTAAAGGTCTGGGGTTGTGAGGCGTTTGTTAAATGTGACTCACCAGATAAACTCCAACAGAGATCTGTTAAGTGTATCTTTGTAGGATACCCAAAGGAAATGATGGGTTACTACTTTTACTTTCGACCTTAACACAAAGTAATTGTTGCTAGGTATGGAGACTTCCTTGAAAGGGATCTCATATCTCAAGAATTCAGTAGGAGAATTTATGATCTGGAAGATGATCATGAAGATACATCACCTTCTGAAAACACTAGCCAACTTCCTATGGAACCTGAAAGTTTGGGTACTCCACCTGAAGTTATTCCCTTTCGTAGGTCTAAAAGGATTATACGTGCTCCTGAACGTCTATGTCTTAACGTAGAAGTTGAGGAAAATATGTTAGGGGATCTTGGAGAACCTTCTAACTATAAGGCTTCCATGGCTGATCCTAAAAAGGAAAAATGGCAAGTTGCAATGAATGGGGAAATGCAATATGAGAGGATTCGATACACTATAAGGTGGTTAAACCTTTTTGCTTTGTGTATGTGATAAGTTGAGTTAATATGATCAAGTACGCGGAATTTACTTAACCACACTTAGAAGGTTATTTTTATTTGTGGAAATGGAAAGGAATGCTTGTGTATATTGAACAAAGAACATACAATGTTAACACCAAACGATTCAATATTATTCAAGATAATACGAGTGATCTTCACTATCACTAGGGTTACAAAACCTTGAATCTTATGTTTTTATGACTTGTGATATTGGTGTGTTTGTTCTATGTTCTTAACAGTTATTTTCTAAGCACTTAATTATTCACACTTATATCTAGTCTAAGATTTCTCTTTTATAGTCCAAGAGAAATCTTTACAATATTGTCAAGTCTAATCGAACACATGCTTTGAAAGTGTCATTCATTAAGATACAACATGTATCTATGTTTACAACTTGTTCTGAGAATATAACATAATGACTGATCACATGGGGTAAGATATTATCTACCGTGTATTGTTGACTTTAATACACATAATATCTTTGTATACTTATCTACTCAGCAGCAGAATCATTCGATAGTTATCCACTTAGCAGTCGAAAGTTCTTCACCAGCAGCAGAATCATTCAGCAGTAGAATGTTTAACGCTAGCAGCAGAATCAAATACTCTAGCAGTAGAATGATACTTAAGAGTATTTCTTGAGCAGAACCCGATATTAATCTTCTTGAATATTTAATTCCCAACAATCCTCCCCTAAACATGTGAATCCTTTTCAACATGTTTCTGAATTAAATTATGGATTGTGAAGATCTTTCAAACACTTCTGTAGTCAGATTCTTGATCTGAGCTATCTTCTGTTCTTCAAGATTAAATATCTTTCTCAGTAACTCATCCGCCATATTCTTTTGACTTCGACAATATTAGTACCTATCTTCAAGCTTTAAACAAAGCCTAAAAGATGGTGCAATTTTCTTGGATGGAGGAATTATAAGAGGCAATGGTGCTGTGTATCTTGGATGCTTGTTTCAACAAGTGAAATCATCTATCAACATGCCTTTGCAAGTGATGAACAAACGTAGTGAACTGAAATTGAAACTTTTCTCCGTTTGACCTAGATAGAACTTTCTCCTTTGGAATGCTTCATCCCTTCTGAATATATATAATACTCCAGAATAAGCTCTGTTCTTGTCATTTTCAACCTCCATGTCATCATCTTGTATGCTCTTGTCTTTTCCTCCCTTTTATTGGTTAATCTTCCTTCTTTGGGCTTTATTTCCTCTCCTGAGATATTTCCTCCCCTGAGATGCAAATATTAATTTTATCCTCCCCTGTTTGGAAGATCTCTCACAATGTACCAAAATATTTCTCCCCATCATCTGAGCTATCAATTAGAACGTGTTATCAGACAATGTTGTACATGTAGCCATTAATTCCTTAAGAGTTTAATTTGCTGCCCTCATCACTTCTAGGTGTGTTAACTCATATGAGAGGTGATTCATGGGGCATTGACTCATTATCCATCAATGGATGGTTTTACTGAGTCCTTTTGAAAATCCTTTTTAAGAAACTTTTGACTTAGCAGTATGTTCATGATTTTATTATTAAAACTCATACTGCTTTCAACCATTTTGAAGGGATTAAGTGTATAACAGACACTTAATCAAAATTTCGGTTTAAAGCAACCTCTGGTTGTGTGAGAACCAATGTTTTCAGTTATAAATAACTGCCTGTGTAAAGATAAACCTATTCAAAAGGCTTTCTTGACAGGGTTTCCAGCTCATAGCAATTGTTGCCTCTAACACAAGTGTTAGATTCACTTTTACTAGCTGTTCTTTCTATCAGATGTCCTTAGACTTGCTCATTATACTTAAAAGTATAAAATGATAGAAAGTGAGTTGAATCAGTTACTATCTGATCAACTAAGTCATCAATTCAATGTGAAATATCATAATCAAGCTTCAAGAAAGAAGTTTGAAGGAGGTTTGAAATTCCCAAACTCTTTCTATCATAAACCTATTATGTCAGCAACTGATATTATCATTCTGCTGCTTCCATTTCACTTGAAACATCCTTTGTGTTCAATATTCATACATGAAATTGTTAGTCTAAAACCAAAAGAACAATGTACAAAGTACTTGTCTTGAATTAGAATAATCATAGGACTAACTGTATGAATAACACAATTTAAATTTGTACTAGCAGCACAAACTTTTGTAATAGCAGCATTAACTTATAAAGTTAGCAGTACAAACAAAAAATTTATATACAAAAACACATTAGATTGAAAAATTCAAAGATTAAGCATTCCAATACTTGCTACCAAGTACTGAAACCTTCCAACATCAAAAGCTTTTGTTAGCAGATCTGCAAAGTTGTATTCTGAAGCAATTTTAAGAACTTGAATTAATCTTTTCTCATTGCAGTCTCTTATAATGTGTAGCATATTCAATAACATGAAACACAAATAAGGTGATTTGGCCGGCGGTTTTTAGAGAGAGAAAGGAAGAGTGGGAACCTAGAGAGAGAAAGTGAAATATGTGTATTGAGATAATGAGAAGTTCCAACCCTCTCCATAGGTGGAGAGGGGTATTTATACATACTAACATAGGTGCCCCTAGTGGGCTGTAGAGTGAGCTGACAGTGGGTAAAGACCCGACCCACTCCACAGATACTATAATAACTAAACTAATATTATGTTAACTAAACTAGTACTAATAAGCCTACGAGCTACATAAATGCTAAATAGATACTCGGGGTGACCGAGTCTTCACATGAATATTTATATTCCTAACAATCTCCCCCTAAGGGAGGTCACCCCGGAAATAATATTTTGAATTCTAGCATTCTATTACATGACTGTAACTTCCTAGCTCGTAGTCTTTGATTCTTCAAATTCATTACTCTTTGTACATTCAGCAGTGATCTTTTGATGACCGTTCTTTTGTCTTGGATGATCTTTGAATATTCTTCGATGATATCATCCAACATATGTCTTCTGGTCATCTTGTTTCAGCATCGTCTCTATGTGAAGTTGTGATCTTTGAGCATTCTTTGAGATCATCAGTCACCGTAAATCTCCAAGCTCATACGTTGTAATATTGCCTCCATGTGATATGTTGTGACCGTTGGACTCGCATGCACACACTTTTCTGGATCATGATAGCTATCATCAGAGTTGCAGAAGCTGTGTTGTAGGTCTTTCATCTATCATGATGTCTTTGATAATGAATTGGAAGTGTGAGCATGGAGTGTGGATTGACACGTTTCTGCTGGAATCAGGAACCACCATCGCCATCTTTATATGAATCTGAAATAAAACAGTTAGCAATAAAGTTGGAGAACGAATATGGCTTTGTCATTCGTTCGATGTGGTGGTTGGATTTAACCTTCGGTTCTGTGAAGACCGACCTGTGATCAGGTAGAATCCCCTTTAAAGAAGATTCTCCTTGACAGGAATTTCCAGCTTGTAGTAATGAGTCTTCCAACAAATTAATGTCAGAATCATCATACTAAGCATGTTCTCATACCGGAATGTCTCAAAGCAGACAGCACAGTAGAGTGAATCAGTGAATTAAATACCCACTGATTGACGAGAAATTGATTAGAAAAATCACTTGCGTGTCACTGGATAAACATTTTGTGCAGCACGACAAGGGTTTTATAAATTGAATCACATTTCTGTCAAAAATACTGTGGAAAACTAGAAGGGGGGTTGAATAGTTTTACGTCTTTTTAATTTATGAAAACTTTTGTTTACTTTTTAAAAGCTTCGATTCTATCTTATGTGAATTCAACTCTTGATCAATATGAAATATATAAACAAATATATATAAGTAATGCAAGTAATGTAAATGAAATGAAATAAGAGAGAGAGATGGAAAGATCAAACCACAACACGGAGATTTATAGTGGTTCGGCTACAAGGACACCTTCCTTGCCCTACTCCACTCCTCGAGTCACCTACTCGAGAGTTTTCTTCACTATGTCAACAAACTCCCTTATGGCGGAGAAACCTTACACAACTTTAGCTTACACCGGCTTAACGACACAAAGCTAGATGTCGAGTCCTAATCGTAGCTAGAACCAATCTCACAACTTGTACACAACTTCTACACGACTTAATCACGACTTCTTCACAACGGCTTCACGACTTCTTCACAACTTCTTCACGACTTGTTCTTCACGACTACTTCACGACTACTTCTTCACAACTACTTATTCACAACTACTTATTCACAACTACTTCACAACAAATATACAACACAACTACGTAGTTACACTTAGATCTATTTATCACAACTACACAACACTTTACACAACAACACAATTGAATGAGGTAAGTAATAACACTTCTTCACTAGTTGAAGTAGAGTTCTTCTTTTGCACTTTTGGTGGTGGAAGCTTGGATCACTTAGAAACCAATGCTTAAGAAAATATGATCAAAGGATTTACAATGTTTAGAATGAATTTAGAACAGAAAGTTTTAGTGTGCAAAAGGTGAGTAAAAGTCCAGGAGAAGACTGGTATTTATAGGAGAAAAATTGGACAGCTGGAAGTCTACTGGAGCGGGGGCGGTCCCCTTAAATAGGGGGCGGTCCCCTTAATAATTAAGGGGGCCGCCTAGTAAAATTAAGGGGGCCGCCCCTTCTGTCCGTTGGCCAATTTTGTCCTTTTGTGGGGAAGGTTTTTCTGAAACATTTTAACTGATTTTGGCTAAAAATTTGAATTCATATTTTTATAAAAGATTAAACATTTTTATTTAATGCCAAAAATGTTTTTCAAAAATATATAAAATGTTTTTGATGTTTTATAAAAAATCTAGTTATTAAGAAAATGTTCCTTTGATCATATAATGCATTAAGCATTAGTTCATTCATACCTTAAGTGATTTGAGTTGTAGAAATAGATATTTACAACTAAATACTTGTTTACGTCATAATTTTCCGATTAATGATTTTACATTTTGTGATTATCAAAACGTAGAGATATCGAAAAATATTAATAACGTGTTTAGGCATTATTTATATCAACAATCCCCCTTTTTGATGATTACAAAATCTAAACTCATTAAATCTAAAAATTAGTTTTTAGACAAGTATTTAGTGAGTTTACATCTATTTCTCCCCCTTTTTGTAGAATCAAAAAGGTTAAGCCGACAATTTTTAGAGTTAAATATGTCGGGACGAAAACTCCCCCTTGATGTGTACTCCCCCTCGTTTGGGGGCACCAAGGAAACGAGCTATGGAATGCTTGCAAAAAAAATGTTAGAAGCACAAGTATATATAACAACAATAAGCAAGCATATAAAATCATTCATTCAATAAAGGTGTTGTGTATAAATACACAACCAAAAGATTACAACATGAAGCATGCAAGCATACAAATAAAAAAACTACTAATGAAACTACATAATCATCTTAGAGGTACATGGTCTTCCATGGAGCTTGCTTGCAAGAAGGGTTTGAAAAATTATTTTTAAGCATTGCATATGCTTAGTTGGGTGAAAATGGAGGTGGTGGTGGTGTAGTGGGTGAAGGAGGTGGAGGAGGTGGTGGTTGTGGGTTGGCAATCATGTGTTCAAGAGATGAAAACATGTAGTGTATCTCATCTCTAAGACCAAAGATTAAGGTCCGGTTATGGACGCAACAAAGACAATTATCACCATGGGCTTCAAGCATTGCCCAAGGTATAGGAAAGAATGGTGGTGGGGTTGGTGATGGTGAAAAATGAGCATCAAGAGGTGTGATGGGTGATAGGGAAATGGCAAGTTGGGTGTATGAAGGTTCTTGAGTGGATGGTGGTGATGATGCTCTTGGTGATGATGTTAGGTGAGTGTGGATGTAGTCATTTATGGAGGAGGTGGATGGAATAGAGGAAGATGAAGCTCCATGGGTGGATGGTGTTTTTGATGGTGCATTAGGTGCACTTGGGGATGAATTTTTAGGTGGTGGTGATGGAGTTTTGGTGTCATCTTGGGTTAGGTCAATGAAAGGTTGTTTTGGTGGTATGATAACAAGTCTTTGTTTCCTTGAAGGCTTAGAGATGGAGGATTTAGGTGATAGCATTGTGGATGACAATGGGTGTTTGATGAAGGTGATGGTTGATGAAGTGAAAGGTAATTGTAAGGAGGGTTTTTATATTGTGAAAAAGTGGTTGATTTAGGCAAATTGTGGAGATATTGTGGTAATATTCCAAGTCCAGTTCATGCATTAAGGGTAATGGTAGCTGGGGCTAGGTAAAAGTGGTCACAAGATGCAAAAGGAAACAGTAAATTTTACTGTCCAGATGGCCGGTCCCCTTAATTGTTGGGCGGCCCCCTTAAAAATTAAGGGGACCGCCTAAGGAATTAAGGGGGCCGCCCATCTGGTGATTTTCCAGGCGACCAAATTTGAAATTTTTTCCAGAAAAAGGTTATTTTTAGGGTGTCTTTGCAGCAAGTTCCATTTTGATCATGTACATCAAGAATGATTAAATATTATCAATTGCATATTAAAATAAATAATATACATATTGAAGACTAGAAAAAAAAATCATATTAGAGGCATAGTCATATAATTTCACATAAACTAGTAAGTAGGTTCTAATAAGTTTATCAACTAACATAATAAAAGACATAGCAAGCAAGTGTCAAGATAATAGTACTACATATAAGTGTCTAATAAAATTCAATTAAACATTCATCAAATATGTTTATTTCTTCTTTTTCCCAAACAACTTTCCAAGTGACTTTCCAATGGACTTGAAGCCGCCTCGTACTTCTTGACGCATCTGATGTGTGGTGTTGAGTAGTTCGGTTTGTCTTTCATATAGCAGCTCGTCTGTTCGTTCGGAAGGAGAAGGGACTTGATACTCGGTGTAATCAAGGTCCGGAAGATTTTGAACGAAGGTCCTTGGTGATGGGGTACTAGCACGTGATGTGCCTTCCTCCGCATCATCATCATCATCATCATCATCATCTTGATGAGACGTGGAACCACGAGGTGGAAACGAGACTGACTTACGAGATTTACCCTTGTCACTACGGGGGCGACGGGTACGGACTTGAGCAAGTGGATTGAGGGTTGGTTGAACAGACTCGTAAATCGGACTCCGAAGATGTGGATAATGTACCATGACATGATTGTAGAGACGAGTGAGAAACATACCATATGGTAGATTTGCATTATGAGTGTTTTTGGCGGACATGATACGGTAGACAAAGAGATATGCCAAATTGTACGGTTGTTCAGCAACGATACAATATAACATGTGGACTATGCTTGCCGCGACATGATCACGGTGACCACTGGTACCGAACGCATTCTCACGAATGAGTTCTTCCCAACTCTTCATGTCGCGACGTAGATCTTTGAGAAGGATTTGGTTTTCAGAGATTTCAACATCTTTTGACTTGATCTTTCGACTAGTCGTACCACGAACTAGCCCAAGATATTGACGAATCTCTTCAGGAGATGGAATCTCAGAGTAGTAAGGACCCACTTGAGGTCGATTAAGCTCAAGAGAGGAAAGGTCCCACTCATTTGAGAAGACAGCTTGACCGGAGGAGGGAATTCCTAGAATTTGCCCGAATTGAGCAAGAGTAAGAGTGATGAGTTGGTGTTGAATCATGAAGGATATGAGGATGGTGCCAAAGGGATTGGTTTGCAATACCACTTGACTATAGAAGTCAAGGACAAAGCGCGGAATGATTGGCTCATTAATTTTGTAGAGACAATCAAGACTTACGTTGGAAAACATACGTTCTATGTAGTCGGATTCATAGAATGAAGGATGGACAATTCTTCCTTCGTGAATGTTCCTATCCTCAATCGGACGATAGAAACAAGCAACAGAGGGAGCCATGCCCGGAGTGGAAGAGACTTTAGGAATGTATGCTTTTGATCTTGAGACATCGCCAACTGTCACTTTGGGCATTTTCACCTATACAAGATAGCAACAAAAAAATAAGAAAATGACATGCATATATTAAATATGCTACTTATGTGGAACGTAAACATACTTCGACTCTAAAACTCAAATCCTAAGAAGTAGTTTACAATGTTCCTTAGTTTTAATTTTTAACTCGCTTGAAATGTATTTTATGATGTTTAAAGAATAGTTATAGGGATATTATGACAAGAAATCAACAATATCCTAACGTTCTTTTATACGTCATAAGCTACCTTGAAATGTTGCTAGACAAACATTGGATTGTATATCTAGCTATTTCTTACGAGTGTTTATGTTAAGTAACTTAGATTTTGACTCAAAAACTTCTTTCAAAATGTTGTGCCAAACGCTCCTTTAAATAAGAAAATAACTAGTAAAATTTCAATGTACATATGAATTATGTATCTTGATGACTTAAAACAACTAATTGTATGTTTGTAAACTTGACAAGTAGTTATGAACTTAATTTGATTAAATTTTGATTATTCTAGCTCCTAATCCAAACACTCTCTTATATTTAACAAAAACATTTTTTATGATTCGAAAAATATATTTTTAGGATTTGTGAGTTGTAATAAACCAATGTGATTGGTTTTAACATGTGTTTATGGCATAATTCAATAATATGATTAGTTTTGAAAAGGAGTGATTAGTTTGACATAATGGTTTTTTTAATTACTTAGTTTCTAGGTTGTTTAAGCATTCTAATCCTATGGGGAGCATTTGATTACAACATTCTTAGACTTAATTTTAATAAAAATTTAAGTTTGGAAAAGTTTAGCAAAAGACCTAATTAAGATTAGACTCAAAATTGAATGAAATTAGATGAAATGTATAAAGAAAAACTTACTAAACGTGTTGCTAATCGATGTATAGATGTTTGCCCTTTGTGAAATTGACTCGAAGAGGTGATTTGATGATGGATTTGTGATGGCAGTTCGTATACAGCAGAGTGGGAGTGAAGTGAGTTTGAAAAATGGGGTGTTTGGCAAAGATTTCAAGGAGAAAAATCGTTTTGGCAGCAACAGTAGGCCGGCCCCCTTAAACATTAAGGGGACCGCCCCCGTTTACTAGCCGGTCCCCTTAAACATTAAGGGGGCCGCCTGCCAAATTTCTGAATTACTTGATTTTTGTTTCTGACGGCAAAATATTTATATGTATATATTTATAATATATCAAAAATACGTTTGTTGGCACGAAGAAGGAATACTTGACACATTTTATTAATCATTATGTTAATAAACTTAATCTTGATAATTTTGGACAAAATGCTCAAGACGTCAAGTCGACAGGAGGTTTAAGGATTGGGAAGAAATGTGCGTATTATATATATATATATATATATATATATATATATATATATATATATATATATATATATATATATATATATATATATATATATATATATATATATTAGTATTATGTGTAAGTGTGGGATGTTAAGTAGATTATGAGGAATGGTGAGGTAATGACGGAAATAGGTGCTGGCGGTGACGGGAGTTTGTTTCATCCATAGTTTTCTTGACTCGACGGTCAAAGTGCTACTTCTACGTTAATCCACTTAACTCACTTCTCTTCATCACCATGAGTTATGTGACAGTGGACACGGAAGATTTTCGTGTTGAACGTTAAAGTTCAAAAGAGGCAAAGGGGAAAGAAAAGGTTCGAGGACGAACAATTTCTTTTAGTTCTAGATAGCCAACAAATGACGTATCTAGGTTATGTGCGTATATATTTATATGTAATATTATATATAGTATGTATAAATAGTAGTATAGGTATATATATGTATAAGGAAAAATCTACTAACTAACATACTAAGCATAAAAGATTAATGGGGCATGCAATAGGCTAGTTCATTTATCTACGAATATAATGGTGAGCATGAAAGAGTGGCGTACCTTTTGGTCTTCAACAAGTGGTCTTCAAGTTCTTCAAAGCGTATTAACTTATAAAAGTCAATTACGAAAGAGAAAACGCCTTTCCCGATGAGTATGCAATCTAGCCACTTGGTCCCCATGATCTCATTTGTCCATAGTTGTTTGGCCCAAACATGGTTTGCAATTGACTCGGATGCATATATGGTGGAAGTATTCCCCAAGGATTGTAGCTTGGTGGATTTGGGTAATTCCACATTGGGTAACTATTATTATGACGGTTTGGTATATTTTGGTTTCTTTTAGGTTGAGGAGTTTTAGGCCGAGGGTGAGGACTAGGTGGTCTTCTAGGTGGAGGTGTTTTTGACCTTAACCTTGGTTTAGAGTATTTTACTTCATTTTTTAAGGATGGTTTATAAAAGGTTTTTACTTCCTCATCACTAGCTATGGGTATTTTTCTATCTTTTATAAGTATATACTTAGGTTTTGACTCTAAAGGTTTTTGCTCACTAGTTTCACATTCAAACTTTACATTTTTAGTTTGACTATTTGAATCCTTAGTTGAATTAAATCCTAATCCGGTTTTATCACTTGATACTCTTTGAATACTTATTATTTCCCTAAGAGAATTACTACTATTTTCGAATTTGTTAAGCCTACAAATTTTCTCCTTAAGCATTTCATTTTCATTTTTTGTTTCTAGACATGTTTTACATTCAAGAATTTCTTTTCCCTTTTCTAAGTTATGTAGTTTAATTTTTAATTCTAGTATTTCTTTTTCAACTGATTATTAATGTGTTTTAGTGATTTATTTTTAGTCATTACTTTTTGGCCTAATATACATAACCTATTATATTCGTAATCTAGGTCTTTTTCATCTAATGATAAATTTTCATCACTAAAGTATTCGGTTTCGGAACGTACCTCACTTGATGTCTTAGCCATGAGACACTTCTCTTCTTTTGTGGTTTCTTTCTCGTCTTCTTCACTGTCACTCCATGCTCCTCCAATGAACGCCTTTTGGTTTTGCTCCTTTGACATCATAGGGCATCTTCCAATGAGATGATTTGGATCACCGTATTTGAAACACTTCCTCTCGCTCTTGCTACCTTTGTCGTCTTTGTTTCTTTGGAGTGTTTTCCTTTCGTCATGTGGTTGTCTAACGAATCTTCCTCGTCTTTTGAAAAACTTCTTGAAGTCTCTTACGGCCATGGCATATTCTTCATCATCACTTTCGGAGGTTGAGCTATCCTCGTCACTTGATGCTTTCCTAGCCTTCAACGCGATTGATTTGCTTTGCTCTTTCTTTCCTTTGACCATCTCGAAGTCTTTCTTGATTATTGCTTCGTAGACTTTCAAGTTGCCAATCAACTCGTCAAGTTGAAGAGTTGACAAGTTCTTTGATTCTTCAATCGCCGTAACTTTAGCCCGCCATTTTGGATGAAGAGCCCTAAGAAATTTTCTGACAAAATTCTTACTAGAAAAACTCTCATCAAGTGCCTTTAAACTTGTGATGATTGTGTTAAACCTAGCAAATGCATTATCAATTGATTCCTCTTCCGGAATCGTGAATTGTTCATATTGTTGAACAAGAA
Source organism: Artemisia tridentata subsp. tridentata (assembly GCA_021014915.2). Classification (NCBI taxonomy): domain Eukaryota; kingdom Viridiplantae; phylum Streptophyta; class Magnoliopsida; order Asterales; family Asteraceae; genus Artemisia; species Artemisia tridentata. The sequence goes on from CP139501.1 coordinate 290,804,357, forward strand.
GATCTATTTTATTATCTTTGACTTGACTATTACCTTGGTGAGTTATTAGTAAAGAGTTCCAAATTTCTTTTGCGGTTTCGCACATAAAGATTCTTTCGTATTCTTTACGTGGTAGCGCATTATAAATAACCATTTTAGCCTCATTATTTTTAGAAAGTTTTCTTTTTAAATCATCACTTTGTTTTTCAAAAGGTACAATTTCATCCTTTTTAGTTTCAAGATTATGTTGAATAGGTAAAAAATCACCATTAGTAATAACATGCCAAAGATTTAGATCTTTTGACTTCACATAAGTTTCGAATCGATTTTTCCAATATAAAAATCCATCACTTTCAAATAGTGGTGGTCTTTGCATAGATTGCCCTTCTAAATATTTTTCAGATTCCATAAATCGTTTCAAGTTTTAAAATACAGTTAATTTTAAAAATCTTGTTTGACGTGGCTCTTGATACCAATTGTGGAAAACTAGAGGGGGGTTGAATTGTTTTACGTCTTTTTAATTTATGAAAACTTTTGTTTACTTTTTAAAAGCTTCGATTCTATCTTATGTGAATTCAACTCTTGATCAATATGAACATATATAAACAAATATATATAAGTAATGCAAGTAATGTAAATGAAGTGAAATAAGAGAGAGAGATGGAAAGATCAAACCACAACACGGAGATTTATAGTGGTTCGGCTACAAGGACACCTTCCTTGCCCTACTCCACTCCTCGAGTCACCTACTCGAGAGTTTTCTTCACTATGTCAACAAACTCCCTAATGGCGGAGAAACCTTACACAACTTTAGCTTACACCGGCTTAACGACACAAAGCTAGATGTCGAGTCCTAATTGTAGCTAGAACCAATCTCACAACTTGTACACAACTTCTAACACGACTTAATCACGACTTCTTCACAACGGCTTACGACTTCTTCACAACTTCTTCACGACTTGTTCTTCACGACTACTTCACGACTACTTCTTCACAACTACTTATTCACAACTACTTTTTCACAACACTCCAACAAATATACAACACAACTACGTAGTTACACTTAGATCTATTTATCACAACTACACAACACTTTACACAACAACACAATTGAATGAGGTAAGTAATAACACTTCTTCACTAGTTGAAGTAGAGTTCTTCTTTTGCACTTTTGGTGGTGGAAGCTTGGATCACTTAGAAACCAATGCTTAAGAAAATATGATCAAAGGATTTACAATGTTTAGAATGAATTTAGAACAGAAAGTTTTAGTGTGCAAAAGGTGAGTAAAAGTCCAGGAGAAGACTGGTATTTATAGGAGAAAAATTGGACAGCTGGAAGTCTACTGAGCGGGGGCGGTCCCCTTAATAATTAAGGGGGCCGCCTAGTAAAATTAAGGGGGTCGCCCCTTCTGTCCGTTGCCAATTTTGTCCTTTTGTGGGGAAGGTTTTTTCTGAAACATTTTAACTGATTTTGGCTAAAAATTTGAATTCATATTTTTATAAAAGATTAAACATTTTTATTTAATGCCAAAAATGTTTTTCAAAAATATATAAAATGTTTTTGATGTTTTATAAAAAATCTAGTTATTAAGAAAATGTTCCTTTGATCATATAATGCATTAAGCATTAGTTCATTCATACCTTAAGTGATTTGAGTTGTAGAAATAGATATTTACAACTAAATACTTGTTTACGTCATAATTTTCCGATTAATGATTTTACATTTTGTGATTATCAAAACGTAGAGATATCGAAAAATATTAATAACGTGTTTAGGCATTATCAACAAATACTTTTGTTTGAAAATTTTCACAATCAATGTGCTCGAAACTTTGTTGGTGAGCACATTGAAAGGTTTTCCAAAAGCGTCTGTCAATCCATTTCCTGGAACAAGTTTGATTCAAATGAGAATCGCCCCATCGTTTCTTTCCAGTTGTCACAAGTTTGATCCATGAAGGATCTCACATGTCACCCACCAAGAGCTTGTTTGATGTTGGCTCTAGAAGGATTTCCATCTTCATTGTGAATACTTTACGTATCACTCGGATGTTCTGGCAATACCACAAGGATAATGCGTAGGACTCTTCATATATATTTTCTTGCTTTTCACGGTGTATGAAACTGCAAGCATATTGGAAGTGTCCTAATGAGATTTATTGATGATTTCTTGGCTCTAGACTCAATAGTGCATTTTGATTTAGTGATCGGAGGCTGGAGAGGACTGCCACCTTTTCAATATCGTCTAACTCGGAGTGAGAGAGACGATAGCAATGTATTGATCTCCGTGACAAGTGAAACAAGAGTCCTTTGAGGGACCTTGAGTGGCTAGGGAGGGTTGTGCAGCGTATCACTGGGTCCATGATACTTTGTCTTCAATGTCAGCAATCAACTAATGATTCTGACAGCATATGTATTGACCCGGTTTCTGCCTAAAGTGTAAGGAGGGCTTCTTTCTTTTCACCCTTTATCTTTACATTTCTTTTTCATTCTTCAACCCCTTCAGCGCTTACTGAGACTTCACCACTAGTACCTTGTTGGGTTTGTTCCAGTACTAGCTCCATCTCAGTAGGCACTCTTCCCTTATTCACTTTTCTCCTTTTTAATCATTCCTAAGGACTTCTATTCTAACTAGAGGATTGTCCCTGGGAAGATCCCTCTGGTTCTGGCTGGATCATGGGAACTGATACCTAACCTCACCATCCTTATAACTCCAGTACATTAAGTAAAATGGTCGGTCTTTGGTATTCTTCCACAATTGCCATCACAAATCATTTGCTCCCCCTAATATTTGCATCGATACACGAAAGAGTTTAGCACATATGGGAGAGCCTACACTTGAGTCCAAAAGATCACATTTTATCAGATTTCATATTTAAATCACATTCTCTCCCCCGATCAAAAATTTCAAACCCTTTGAGATTTGTGATCCCAATTGATTTAAATAAGTTAGAAAATTATGGGAGAAAATGTGGTCAGGTTTAATATATTCTGATAATGAGACATTACGATGCTCCCCCTCATTCAATGAGGGAGAATGTTAGTGTCAGGTATGATAGGTATGAAAGTTTTGAATATAACAAAAAATCATACGCTGACACATAACAACCACATTTTATTCACTGCTTATTATGTATAAAGTGACTTGTTTTGATGATATAGAGTTTTTGAAAATCATCACTCTCCCCCTCAATCGATGACCCGTCTTTAATTGAAAATAGTTGTAGTCATTGATTGAGAGATAGATTTTTATGAAAAGTTCAATTCTGATTGATATTCAAAAATCATGGTACCACCAAGTTTTCATACAAGTACTTTCCTGAAGAATCATAGATTGGAAAGTACTTGCGATGTAAAGAAGACTTCTCTTCTTATACAAGAAATGATGCACTGAAACGTACATCAAATCGAAGAAACATGGATATAAAGTAATCCATGCCCGGGTGAACATCACCCAGTAGGAGGAACAGCCGTCTTTTTGGCGACGTGCTTTCCCCATTTTGAAACGCGGGTTGCTATCTAAAGTAATAGCAAGCCATCATGACATGTTTTAACAAGTCATTTTAACTTCTGCTCGAGCTTCATTTAAAGTCCCGTGTCATTATTGAATGACATTTCTAAGACCGTAAATGTTATCGATAAAAAGAAGACATGCCTAGTGAAACTATTTTTGGTATTTTCTATTTTTCAGATTTTTATGGATTTTCTGGGTTTAAGTTTCTCTATTTACAATTTGATGGATTTATAATTTTCTATATACAATTTGGTATAAGATATGTACAAGCTATATTATTCAGTTTAAGAAAATGTTGACATGAATACCGAAATAAGGATACGTTCAGTATGTGGTAGACATCTGTAGTCAATATCTCTTAAACTTTCACCACCAAAGCTTTCGAGGCTCCTGAATAATCGTATGAACTTGAGCCTTCTCAGTGTGAAGCTTTGACAGCTTCCCCCTAAATCGACAATCTTCCTTTTGAGCAGTTTCAACGCTCTCTTTCAAGCTTACATAAGGTGAGTCTACAGCGGAAACCGTAGCAAACCACATCAAAAATTGCTGCTCCTTTCAAGAATAACCATCGTGATTCTCCGATCGGGGGATCCTCAAATAGATCAGCAGTGAATCATCTCACACTTGAATAATTCTTCTCACATTACTTCCCGCTGAAGTTTGAAGGAATGCATACTGAAAGTATCCAGAGACCACTTCCCCCAAGTAGTTGGAATGATACACCATAAAGAACGAGTTAAAACACTGATTTTCTCTGCGGTTATGACATTTGTCTTCCTGGAATAACCTCAACTCAGAAGAGGTATAAAGTTCATCACGTGTACTCGTTGTGCGTTCAAATGTATGTCTCCTTCCCCCTTGCTGGTTTTGATACCTCAGAATCAGCAACACATTTTACGCACATATACTTGAAATCTTGTGAGAAGAACATACTTGGCTCAAATGTATCCTGTGAGAATCAACCGCTACCGAAACACTTTTTGACAATCTTTAGCAACCCTTAAGTAGGCCATCTGAATTGATAACTGATGAAGCAAACCCGATATACCAAACTTGAAACTGAAGTAGAATTCCCCATTCTCGTGACTTAAGCTTGCAATAATGTAGGAAGAACGGTGTAGAGAACTTATGCTCCAAGCAAGTCTCTAAGTACTCAATACCCAACCAAAGTATGAGACATTAACACCTCTTGCGATTATCCACAATGTCATCGGCGTGCGACACTGAGTACAACAACGTAACTCCTTAAAGTGATAGTTAACCAGGTCTTCAAACATTTACCTCGACTACTGGTAACTAGATAAACTAAGTCTTCAACTTAAATCTTAAGCACGAGCAAGTTATTATTGAAAGTCATGCATCCAACCAACCCCGACTTCAAGATAGAATAAGATCACGCCTTTGAGAAAGTCAACTTCAACCTCAAATAAGTGATACCTGATCAACTCCGCAGTCACAATTAGATGCCCAACAAGTGAGTGAACAAACAATCAAATGTATGTCGATCCACTTGTTCACACTTCTCCCCCTCAAAAATTGCATATGAGAATGCCATTTTTGATTGAACAAGTGTATATGAGGTTGATCCACTGTTCACACTTCTCCCCCTCAAAAATTGCATTTGAAGTTGCCATTTTTGATCCAGTGAATAAACGTCCAATTTGATGGAAGTAGATCCACATGATGTCTGAACGAGCATAGAGCAAGTATGAAGCTTTTTGATGAGAGTAGTCAGAAACAAGAAGATTTCTCTTCTTCCGAAGATAAAGTGCACTCAAGCATACACTTTTCTTTTCTTTGAGGAACGGTGCCTGAAGAGATGTCAGCAGACGCCATTATGTTGACATTGAGGCCCGAGGCTTGAACTGCAGTGTTCAAACATCATTATCGTTGAAGAACGAGGCCTGAACTGATGTGAACAGACGTCATCATGATGAAGAACGAGGCCTGAACTGATGTGAACAGATGTCATTATGATGAAGAACGAGGCCTGAACTGATTTGAACAGACGTCATTATGATTTCCCCTCATATGTAGTGAGCAGCCTGAGTCCAAATGTCAAAGGACGATCTGTACGACCTGCATTTGAAAACAGACGAAAGAAGAGAGTTTGGAGTGCCGGATCCCCAATTTAAGTTGGGTTCCAGTTGGTTAGTGCAAACAATCTTTGGAGCTGCTGAAACCATAGATGCCTTGGTTTTAACAATAGGGGCAACACTAGTAGATGCAATGGACCTAGTTAAAGGGCATTGTGTATCTAAAGGGATAACTCTACCAGTTGGCTTCCATTCCTTAACAGGCACTACTCTAGGCATGGTAATCCTTGTTAAAGGGCAACGTTCGCCTAGTGTGAATGTTCGGCCCGTGGGCTTCCACTGAAAGCCCACATTGGTAAACATTTTCCCTGTAGGTTTCCAAAATTGCTTAATTTGTCTGGCTCTCCAAACTTTCTTAACTGGGGGTTTGTTGGACGACTTCAATAATTTCTCAACACATTTATCATGATTACCCGAAATTAAACAATCATTACATGTTTTGCAAAGTGAATTAGGATTTGAATTATGATTCCTTTTGTTCAAATCTGACTTATTGTTCCTCATGTGGTCTTCTACTTTCTTCTTAGGAACACTTTTAGCTGGTGAGGTCCTATAATTCTTTATATTTCTCCTAGGTTTTGACTCGCTAGCTTTAGTGTCTCTGTTAACTCCTGTAGAAGGACTAATGAGAATCTTAGTCTTTTTCACTTCCAGTTGCTGAACATGTTTTGATGTGTTGGGATCTGAAGTTTCGAAGGGTGCCTCAAAGGTTACATGCTTATTCTTAGTTGTAGAGGATGATGCAAAAAGTCTATCTCTTTTGTTCTCTATCTTAGGGCCTGTGCCAATGACGTATTCTAACAGTTCCTGAGACCGTTTAGTGAGGAAACATGTATCTACAATTGCACTATTATGTGGTTTATCAATCCTGTCCTCTTCAATGATCTCACGAAGAATATCAAGGCTTTCCTTAAGGTGATTGAGATATACTTGATGGGCAGACCTATTGTTCCTAAGGGGAGGCGAAATAGGGACAACATCCACAACATACTTACAACAAGCAGGAACCTTTGACACAACATTATCACTAGTGATGGATGGCATTTTCCCTTTCACCTGAGTCTTTAGATTCTCGATTTCATTTAACAAAGAAGTTATCTTTTCATTATGACTGTTACGTGTAACTTTAATTGAATCATATAACTCTTTGAAATGCTGTTTGACTTTTGAATTTTCAGCTCGAAAACACTCATTTTCATGGTGTAACTTATTGATGGTGTCTTGATAGTGAAAATTCTGAGAATCTAAAGACGACAGTTTATTGGTGCCATACACATCACTCTTATTTGACTTTAATTGGGCAATTTGAGCCCTTAACTGTCGAATCGTGTTAGTGTGAGCTTGAATTTTTTCATCACGTTTACTCAATTCAAAATATGTATCAAATTCAGGAGCATCCAGAGATGTCTTGGCATTTGATATTTTACATTTTTCTTCTAAGTGTTGATATTTTAATTGTAAATTAAGATGATCAACTTCTAGTTTTGAAAAACGCTTGACCATGTTATCATGGTCATCATTTTGAATTTTCTCATGCAGTTTCAAATTCTCCCCCTCAAGCTCAACAACACGATTCTGGGTAACATTCAATGCAATAGAATACTCATGAAATTGACAGGCAGTTAAATCAGAATCAGTGGCAGTATAAAATATATCCTGTGCAATACATCTAGCAATCAAATTCTCATTGGTGATGAGAATGTTCTTTCTCTCGATCTCACGGCTCTTAAGTTCTATCGCATTTTGAGCTACCTCATTTTCCATATCTTTAAACATTACTTTCATTTCATTTACTTCAGTTTCAAGGGCGTTTTGCAATCCTTCAAACTGTTCCTTGAGTAATTTAAAGAATGGAATGACCTCAGTTAAGTAACACCTTTTTGTCTGTTCAAAACCCCTTTCCCCCTCAGTAATTCCGGTTGGTGTAATTCTCTTCTTACATGTCTTATCAAAATCAGCAAATAGTTGACAAAGTACATATATATATGCTAATTAAGGTTTTACATTTAGCAGGAAGAGTCAAAGGAACCAAATGCCTAGGTGTATTGGGAGGATACACCGTTGCAGCTGCAATTTTCCTAAGGGATGGAGTTTTGGCTTCAAGCTCATCGGCCTTTCTCTTTTCCATATCTAAAGACCAAAATATTTGTTCAGGCGTTAACTTCTTTTTAGGTGCAAACACAGTCAATCGATTCTCCTCATAATAATCATGGGGTTTGACTATTATTCGATTGGCTATGCATTTGGGATCCTTCATTTTCTCATTCATTCTTTCTCTATTTCTCACATCTATCTCATTACTCTCTTCTAAAGATGAAACATCAGGTGGGGCATGACTAGGCATAATCATCACATTGGCATCATATAAGGCAGGTTGGGCTACTTTAGCACTCCTAAGAAGAGCTAATTTAGGTTCACCTACATTATTTTCACTATGCTTATCACATAACTTTTTGCGCTTTTAAATCATTTGAACCATTTGTCTAGATTGGTCTTGCGTGTACAACTTATTTTCAAGCTTATTCTTTAAGGTTTTAAGTCTGGAAAAATCATTTAAGAGTTTAGATTCTTTTTCTTTGAAATCTTGCTTTAGTGTTTTCACACTTTCTTGCATTACTTGTTTAAGCTGAACAGTTTGCTTAAGTTTCACTTGTAAAGAATGTAACTCCATTTTCAATTTTTCTTCCCTTAGATTACGTTCAGAAATAAGTGTACGCATCTGACCATCCATTTCTTGCTCACGTTTAGTTAACTCAAACTTAGCACGTTGTTCATATATGGCCACTTGTTCTTTATAGATGTTAAGTTGGGTGGTTAATGGGTCTTCAGGAACAAATTCAGTGTTCTTATGCAGCACATAATCATCATTTAGAACAGAAGATGCACAACTAGGTACAACAGACGCTTCGTTGTGTTTCACATATTGTTCATGTGGGATAACATCGCTATTTCCCATATTAGCAATATCTGACTCAACAACGTTTGTCTGTTGTACTTTGTCGGGAATCTTTTGTTCATGCAACACATTATCATCATTAATAACAGAAGATACCCCACTAGGTTTAGCCGACGCTTCATTGTGTTTCCCATGTTTCACGTTGTTCATAGCAGTATCTGACTCAACAACGTTTGTCTGTGGCTGATGAAGCTCTTTCTCTTGAGAATTCGTGCACACAAAGTCCCTATTTGCACTAACATACTCAAACACGTTTATCTGTTGTACATCATTGGGAATCTTCTGTTTGTCAATCATGTCGTACAATTTAGAGCACCTCAGCAATGACTGAATCCGAAGTCTTTGACATGATATGAACGTTCACGGGATTTTACAAGTCTATGATTTAAACCGAGAAATAGATTCTTTCGCGGGATTTTACAAAAATCAAGAATAAACCGTGATTTGATTACTTGAATGTGTTATGATGAAAGTTGATTTAGTTTGGTTGACGCAAGTTGTTATGGTGAAATTATGGTCTGAAAACTTAAAACCTCAATAACTTCATTTCGGAGCGATTTCAGGCTTTGAAAGTTGGGTTGAATGAATAAAATTTTTCAACGTGTCCTTCTCCTCGGTCTCACGGTCCAAACCGCTACTAAGAATTTCCCAAAAAGCTCAAACCGCTGCGATGAATCCTTTATCGAAGTCCAAACCGCTACGAGGAAAACTCAACCGAATGTCAAACCGCTGCCAAGAAAAACCTCAAATCTTCCACAAACTAACACAAACACTGTTGTATATTATCAAGGAATATGTGAAACAACTTTTTGAACATAAAAGTACAAGTCTTAAATGAATTGAACCACTAACAAAGATCAAACTAGGGTTTTTCTTCACAACTTAGTACGAACCAAAAAACAACCAAAAAACCACACCACGAATCTGAATATGCACTTACACGAACCTAACGATGGCTCTTGATACCAATTGTAGCATATTTAATAACATGAAACACACAAATAAGGTGATTTGGCTGGCGGTTTTTAGAGAGAGAAAGGAAGAGTGGGAACCTAGAGAGAGAAAGTGAAATATGTGTATTGAGATAATGAGAAGTTCCAACCCTATCTCTAGGTGGAGAGGGGTATTTATACATACTAATATAGGTGCCCCTAGTGGGTTGTAGAGTGAGCTGACAGTGGGTAAAGACCCGACCCACTCCACAAATACTATAATAACTAAACTAATATTACGTTAACTAAACTAATACTACTAAGCCTACGAGCTACATAAATGCTAAATAGATACTCGGGGTGACCGAGTCTTCACATGAACATTTATATTCCTAACATAAAGTGATGTCTAATTTCAATGTGTTTTGTTTTAGAATGTTGCACTGATTTTTAATTATGCAAATAGTACTACTATTATCAATATGAATGACAGTGTTCATAAAATTGTACCCATAGTCAAGAAGTTGGTTTTGAAGCCATAGGACTTGAGCACAACAACTTGCAGCAGCTACATATTCAGCTTCAGTTGTTGAAGTAGCCACAATTGTTTACTTCTTACACTGCCATGAGATAAGTCTACACCCAAGGAATTGACATCCTCCAGTTGTTGACTTTCTGTCCAAGCTAGCACCAGCATAATCACTATCTGAGAATGCTACCAAATCAAAAGGTGACTCTCTAGAATACCATAGACCCAACCTAGGTTGACCCTTGAGATATCTAAAAATTCTCTTGACTGCTGTTAAATGAGAAACCTTTGGAGTTACTTGAAATCTTGCACAAGCACAAACAGAGAACATGATGTCAGGTCTTGATGATGTAAGATACATCAAAGATCCTATCATAGATCTGTATGTGTGTACATCCACATTTTCTCCATCTAAGTCTTTAGGAAGTGGCTTCTCAGAGTCCATTGGTGTGCTTGCCATTTTTGAATCAGCAAAGTTGAACTTCCTTAGTATCTCAGCAATCATATTTATTTGACTAATAAATATGCCTTCATATGACTGTTTAACTTGCAAACCCAAAAAGAATGTAAGTTCCCGCATGGAACTTGTTGGAAATTAAACTTAAGCAGTTTAGACGGCTGATGGAAGAACAGTTAAGACTGCTGATACAAGAACAGTTAAGACTGCTGATGGAAGAGCAGTTAGGACTGCTGAATGAAGAACAGTTAGGACTGCTTATGAGATCATGGTGAAACCGTTTTGAAGATAATTATAGAAAAGATATGGTAAATATCTTATTTGTATAGAGTGATACGGTTAGATGTTTAACGTGTACAAGACTCTTTACATTATAAAAGGAGATCCTTAGATTAGGGTTTGATACATATACATATATCATTCATATCGAATACATCGAATACCTAAGATTATTCACGTTCATAATTGTAATCGTTCGATATATTAAAGTGATAGTTTGGTTGATATCGTTGTGTGTTCTTATTGTTTTACTTAATCAATCACCAAACACAACCTAATATTCTTCTAAGTACTTGGTAGTAAATTCCGCGTGCTATCAAGTATACACTCAAAGTATCCCCAACACAACGTGTGTGTTTAGATCCGGTCAAGTGGTATCAGAGACAAGGTTTTTGATACGTTGAGTTTAGAAGAATCAGAAGTATTTACTCACTAGCAATCTAAGAAGATGGACATGGAGACACCTCAAACCTCAATCCTTGCTAAACTCCCCATGCTGAAACATAATGAATACGATTTATGGCGGCTCAGGATAGAGCAATACTTCATGGTGCAAGACTATGCATTATGGGATATTATTATCAATGGTGATTCCTTCAAACCAGTTGCTGTTGAAGAAACACGTGCTGATGGTTCAAAGATCACAAAGCTTAATACTGAGCCAGTTACAAACGAGGAGAGAATCAAAAAGAAGAATGATCAGAAGGCTAGGAATTTGTTACTAATGGCAATTCCTAATGATCAAGTGCTGAACTTTAGCCATTATGAATCGGCTAAAACTCTTTTTGAAGCAGTGGTGGAAAGATTTGGTGGCAATGAAGCTACCAAGAAGGCACAGAAAACCCTACTCAAGCAAAGTTATGAGAACTTCACTGCATCAAGCAATGAAACTTTGGATCAAATCTGTAATAGGCTTCAAAAGATCATCAGTCAACTTACTGTGTTGAAGATTGTGATACCTCAAGAAGACCTCAACATGAAGTTTCTAAACAGTTTACCTGCTGAATGGAACACTTATGTTGTGGTTTGGAGCAATAAACCAGAGCTGGAGAATATGACAATGAATGAGCTTTACAATAATCTCAAGATTGTTGAGCAAAAGGTCAAGAAGAGTGGTAGCACCAGTTCCAGTTCAGGGAATATGGCTTTTGTATCTTCTTCAAACAGTTCGAATCATGAAGATGAAGAAGCAGTTGGTACTGCTATACCAACAGTTAGCACTGCTAGTGTAAAAACTAGCACTGCTGGCTTGACTGAAGAGACCATATATGCATTTGTATCAGAACAGTCTGGTGGGTCAAAGATCTTTAATGAAGATCTTCTTCAAATTGCTGAAGATGATTTGGAAGCTATGGATTTGAAGTGGCAGTTGGCTTTGATAAGCATCAGGGCTAAGAAGTATTACCAAAGGACTGGGAATAAGATTACCTTCAATGGAAGAGATGTTGCTGGGTATGATAAGTCTAAGGTGGAATGCTTTAATTGTCACAAGATGGGGCACTTTGCCAGGGAATGTAGAGGTCCAAGACAACAAAGCAACCAAGGTCAAGGGTTTAAGAATCAGCAAGGGTCAAGGAGAACAGTTAATGTTGAAGAGCCTTCTTCCAAGGCTATGGTAGCTGTAGATGGAGCTGGATTTGATTGCAGATTCATGGAGGAAGAAGAGGAACAAGCTAATTTGGGTTTGATGGCTTTCTCAGATACTGAGGTATATAAACCTGAAAAATGTTCAAATACTTGTCGTGCTTTAAAAGATTTTGAAAATATTAAGAAACAATATGATGATCTTAGAGTTGAGTTCAATCAAATAAGTTTTAGTCTGTCAAATCATAAAAGAAGATTAGCTGTTTTGGAAGAACAAATAGTGTTTTATAAACAGAATGAGTCAAACTTCTCTGATGAGATAGGTCTTTTAAAGAGGGAATTGGAAATAAAAGAAAATAAAATGAGTGGACTTGTATATGAACTAGAGAAGCTTAAGAAGGAAAAAGAAAACATTCAATTAAGTGTAGACACTCTTGAATATACTTCAGATGGAGTTAAGAAGATTGTTGAGAGTCAAATACTTAACAAAGCTAAATCTGGTTTAGGTTATAAGTCAGTTGCACCCCCCTTTAGAGGAATGTTTGCTCCACCAGGAATTAACTTAGCTCATACAGGTTTAGAAGAGTTTAAGGATATGGAATTTCCTGGATATGATGTTAAGATTAGTGAGAATCTTGTTAAATTTGTTAAGGCAGAAGATTCTTTTGTGAGTGCTAGTGATAAATCTCTTTCTGAGGAAAAGATGTCCTCTGATAGGAACTCAGATGCTCCAACTATTGAGGAGTGGACATCTGATGATGAGAATGTAGAGGTTAAAGAAAAACCTAATGTTGTTAAGGAAGAAGTTAAACATGCTCCTAAAGTGGTTAAGACTGAAAACATAAAACCAGTTAGGAAAAATGTTAGATATGCTGAGATGTATAGGACTAAGAACAGATCATCAAGTTCTGAGAGTAGTCATAGGAATTGGAATCATTCAAAATCTAAGAAAATGGATGATAAGTTTGCTATGATTAGAAAAGTATGTTTTGTTTGTGGAAGTTTTGAGCATATGGCTGCTTATTGTGATTCTAACCCATGGAAAAAGAGTGTTACTGGGAATGCAAGGGTGAACAGGAATAACAATGCTAGGGTAACTCAAAATGGTCCAACCGGATTGACAAACCCTAATGCAAATCATAAGATGTCACCCAAAGTTATTATGTTAAAGACTGGCATCAAAACAGTTTCAACTGCTAGTCAAAATAAGTGGTTTAATAACAAGCAAACTGTTTCTAGTGCAAAACAATTTTCAAATCATGCACAAACAGTTAAAAGGCATTTTTATCAGAAAACATCAATGGCTAATCAGAAGTGGGTGCCTAAGGTTAAACAAGCAGTTCCAACTGCTAGGTCAGCAGTTCCAACTGCTAGACCAGCAAATCCAACTGCTAGGCATCTAAATGATAAGGGAAAAAGGGGCAATGCTGTCAAGGCCTCAGCACATTGGGATAAACATTTTACCAAACCCAATGGTGCATCAAAGACCTCAAACAAGTTTTCTCATCTTGATGCACAAGGCAGATCCAAACCAGTGATGGTTTGGATCCCCAAAAGAAACTAACACCTTTATTTTGTGTGCAGGAACATCCCTCAAATAGCAAAGAAGATTGAGGATTTTCAGACAGTGGATGTTCAAGGCACATGACAGGCAACAAGTCATATCTTTCAGACTTTATTGCTCTGGATGGAGGACCAGTTGTCTTTGGTGGTGGTGTTGGAGGAAGAATTACTGGTAAAGGGGTAATTAAAACTGGTAACCTTGATTTTGAAAATGTGTATTATGTACCAGAACTTAAGTACAATCTTTTCAGTGTATCACAAATTTGTGATAAACAGAACAAAGTTTTATTTACTGATACTGATTTTCTTATACTTTCCCCTGATTTCAAGCTACCTGATGAAAGTCAAGTATTGCTTAAAATCCCCAGAAAGGATAATACATACAGTGTTGAGATGAATAAACTAGTTCCTAAGGTTGGACTTACTTGTCTTGTTGCAAAAGCCACATTGGAAGAATCAATGTTATGGCACGGGAGGCTTGGTCATGTTAATTTTAAAACCATTAACAATATTGCTAAACATGGATTGGTAAGAGGTTTACCAAACAAAACTTTTCTAAATGACCAAACTTGTGTTTCTTGCCTTAAGGGTAAGCAACACAGAGCCTCATGTAAGCCAAAGACCCAGAACTCTATTTCTCAAGCTTTATATATGTTGCATATGGACTTGTTTGGTCCTACCTCTATGAATAGCTTGAACTTTAAGAGATACTGCCTTGTTGTCATTGATGATTATAGTAGGTTTTCTTGGGTATTCTTTATGAAAACTAAGGATGAGACAAGTGAAATACTTAAGACCCTTATTGTTGAAGTAGAAAACCTAGTTGATAAGAAGGTTAAGATAATCAGATGTGACAATGAGACTGAATTTAAGAATAGAGTGATGGATGACTTTTGCAGAGAAAAAGGTATTAAGAGGGAGTTTAGTGTAGCTAGAACCCCACAGCAAAATGGTGTAGCTGAGAGAAAGAATAGGACTCTTATAGAGGCTGCTCGGACAATGTTAGCTGACTCTAAGCTACCAGTTTCATTTTGGGCTGAAGCAGTTAGCACTGCTTGTTATGTATTGAATAGGGTTTTAGTTGTACAACCTCACAATAAGACTGCTTATGAGTTACTTAGAGGTAGAACCCCTGCTTTAAGCTTCATGAGACCTTTTGGTTGTCATGTTACTATCCTTAATACCAAAGACCAACTAGGAAAGTTTGATGGGAAATCTGAGGAAGGTTTCTTTGTTGGTTACTCTCTGCACAGTAAAGCTTTTAGGGTGTACAATACAAGCACCAAGCAAGTAGAAGAAAATCTGCACATAGAATTTTTGGAGAATAAACCAAATGTTGCAGGTGTAGGTCCAGATTGGATCTTTGATATTGACAGTCTTTCAGATTCCATGAATTATGTGCCTGTTACAGGTACAAATACTAACAATGATGCAGGTTCAGAGGAGGAAGATGATGATTGCATTTTCATACCTGTCATGGAAGAAAATCCTGTGAATGAGTCTTCTACAAAGAAAGATGATATTCCTTCATCAAGTGGTGTAGACAAAGAGAAAGATGCTGCTGAAACAAGTGATCAGAATGGTAAAGAAGCTGAAATTCCAACGAACAGTTCCAATGGAGTTAGCACTGCTCAACCTTAAGTTCCAACTGCTGAGCAAAATATTGATACTGCTGGACCAAGTCAATCTCATCTTGATTCACCAGTTGATACTGCTTCTCAAGCTGATGAGTTTGATTTCTTTGGAGATGGTCTGCAAAACATGCCTACTAGCTATGCAGTTCCTTCTACTCCCCATACTATTGTGCATAGGAATCATCCACTTACCAATATCATAGGAGATGTACAATCTGGAGTCAAGACCAGAAGGCAAATTCAAGACCCAGATCATCATGGATTTCTCAGTGTGGTTTATGAAGAGAAACATCATGAAGATGAGAATGAGTGTATGTTTGTATGTTTTCTATCTCAGATTGAACCCAAGAATGTGTTAAAGGCTTTAGAATCATCAAGTTAGGTTGAAGCTATGCAAGAAGAGCTACTTCAATTCAAAATTCAAAATGTTTGGGTTCTGGTTGATCTACCAAAGGGAATGAGAGTGATTGGCACAAAGTGGGTATTCAGGAATAAGAAGGATGAGAGGGGCATTGTAATAAAGAACAAAGCAAGATTGGTTGCTCAAGGCTATACTCAGGAGGAGGGTATAGATTATGAGGAAGTTTTTGCTCCAGTTGCCAGGATTGAAGCAATAAGATTATTTCTTGCTTATGCTTCATTTATGGGGTTTATGGTCTATCAAATGGATGTGAAGAGTGCATTTCTGTATGGCACTATTGATGAAGAGGTTTATGTTTCACAACCTTCAGGTTTTATAGACCAAGAGCATCCTGACAAGGTTTATAAGGTGGTGAAAGCTCTATATGGATTGCATCAGGCTCCAAGAGCTTGGTATGAAACTCTTGCTAAATATCTTCTGAAGAATGGGTTTCATAGAGGGAAAATTGATCAAACTTTTTTTATTAAGAAGGACAAGGGTGATATTCTACTAGTACAAGTCTATGTAGATGACATCATTTTTGGTTCTACAAAGAAACAGATGTGTAAGGAGTTTGAAAAGCTGATGAAAGACCAATTTCAGATGAGTTCTATGGGAGAGCTTACCTTCTTTCTAGGTCTTCAAGTACAGCAAAAGTCAGATGGTATATTTATCTCTCAGGATAAATATGTTGGTGAAATTTTAAGGAAATTTCAATTCACAGATGCCAAGGTTGCTAGCACACCAATTGACAAGGAGACACATTTGTTATTAAAGGATCACAGTGGTGAAGATGTGGATGTGCACATGTATAGATCTATGATTGGGTCTCTGATGTATCTTACATCATCTAGGCCTGATATTATGTTTGCTGTGTGTGCCTGTGCAAGATTCCAAGTGACTCCTAAGGTGTCTCATCTCACAGTAGTAAAAAGGATCTTCAGATACCTTAAAGGACAGCCTAACTTGGGGTTGTGGTATCCTAAAGAGTCTGCATTTGATCTTGTTGCATTCTCTGATTCTGATTATGTTGGTGCTAGCATGGATAGAAAGTCTACAACAGGTGGTTGTCAATTCTTAGGACGAAGATTAATCTCTTGGCAGTGTAAGAAGCAGACTATGGTGGCTATATCTACTACTGAAGCAGAATATGTGGCTGCTGCAAGTTGTTGTGCTCAAGTTCTATGGATTCAAAGCCAGATGCTTGATTATGGGTACAATTTCTTAAACACAATTATACATATAGACAATAACAGTACAATGTGTATCATTAAGAATCCAGTTCAACATTCAAAAACTAAACATATTGAAATTAGACATCATTTTATAAGAGACTGTGCTGAAAAGAAGTTAATACAAGTTGTTAAAATACACACTGATAACAACTTTGCTGATCTCTTAACAAAAGGTTTTGATGTAAGCAGATTTCAGTACTTGGTAACAGGTATTGGAATGCTTAATCCTTCAAAAGATTAATGTGTAAATGTTTTTGGATTGTGTACTGTTAGTTGTGCTATTTGTATAGTTGAGACTGCTTGAATGTTTTTAAAAACTGCTTGTGAATTTGTTAGTCAAATGGAATAACTGTTAAAAGAGAATATTATGTATTGTGTTTTCTTTGGTTTTGGACTAACATTTCAGGTTAAGCAAAGCTTTTTTCTTTGGATTGTGCTTTGAAAAGTATGGTGGTTTGGATTGTCAAGTGTGAATGCTTGTCACAAATGGTAATTGATTCACCATGTCTAATCAACATAAGAATCAACTAGTCCAGATCAAACGGTTTCTGGTAAAGACTACTCAAATCCGTTTATGGTTGACAGTTTACCAAAAACTGGTTGGTTATCAACTCACCAAATCTGAGTGTGAAGAGTTGGCTAGTCCATAGCAAACGGCTATTGGTAAAGACAAGTCAAATCCGTTCATAGCTGATAGTTTGCTAAAAACTATAAGTGGACAAAAATGTTTTCGAATCCACATTAACATTCAAATTTGATTTTATCTCTGAAAACTTTTTGCTAACAGTTAGTACTGCTGGAGTTAACAGTCTGAACTGCTGGCTTCACCAGTTTGTACTGATTGTTCAAAACTTAGTTCCTACTGAGTTTATGCTCTGTGATACACCTCTCTCAAAAGGTAATACATCTGGAAGTGTTGAGAGCAGTTTGAAACTAAAACAACTGAATTGATGGTAACTTGTACAAATGGTCTTATTGGATGCTGAGTTTGGATACTTCTGTTCTAATTCATCTGATGGTGAGGATTCTTCCAAACAGGGGAGGATTAAAGTTTGTTCTAGTTGCTGTTAAAGATGATTGATGATTATGAAATTCAGGGGAGGAATTAAGAAGTCAGAGATGAATTAAAAAGAAAGTGCTTAAAGTTTATTCATTACAAAGTTTCATACAGGAAAAACCAACAAAACCTACCAACAAAACAACAAACAAACCTACCAACAAAACACAAAACCTACACAAAACATCCAACACAACACAACTACTCAAGCTTTCCTTTTCCTTTTCCAGTGATATCCGGCATGGTTTTGCTGCGGGCTCCTCTGCTACCCATGAGGTCAGACACCTTTTTGCAGGGAAGTGCCAGTATTACTGATCTTGGAGATGGAAATTGCTTCTTCTCAGGAAATTGCTTCTTCTCAGGCTTCTTCTTTGAAACAGAGATCTTCTTCTTTGGAACAGGGATCTTCACTAATGATGCTGCTTTCTCAAATTCTTTAGTTAGTAAGTCTGATAATTTTTGAAGTTCATCATCGTCAGACGAGTCAGACGAGTCAGACGAAGAGGAGGATGAATCATCCACATAAGGAGGAAGTTCATTGGAGGAAGTTTCTTCAGATGAGGATATTTCAGTCTTTTTCTTTGAAAGATTAACTCTTGAAGTTGAAGAATAGTTTGGAGGAAAATAGTTGTTCCAACCTGAATCTTCGGAATCTGAAGAAAAGTCAGATGAAATTTCTATGATGTTTGGTGGAGAAGAATTCATTGTGATTGAAGAGTTAAAGATTTGTGTTGAAGAAGATTTTGTGTGGATATGTGAGTTTTTATAGAGTTAATGAAGGTTTAATGACATTCAATGCGTGGTTGATATGAAGAATTAACTCTTGGGTTGGTATAAGGAATTAATTCCTTGATGGAATTAAATTAATTTTGGTAACTTTTGAAGAGTTGACCAAAAGAGTATGTTGAGTGAAGATAATTCCCAAAGTGTTTCGTGATTAAAGACAAGTGTTTGAAAGAATCCATCCCATCAACGAAATCAGATGTTTAATTCAAGAAACTTATTGATTTGCATCGAAATCATAAGTTTAGGGGAGGATTGTTGGGAATTAAACTTAAGCAGTTTAGACGGCTGATGGAAGAACAGTTAAGACTGCTGATACAAGAACAGTTAAGACTGCTGATGGAAGAGCAGTTAGGACTGCTGAAGGAAGAACAGTTAGGACTGCTTAAGAGATCATGGTGAAACCGTTTTGAAGATAATTATAGAAAAGATATGGTAAATATCTTATTTGTATAGAGTGATACTGTTTAACGTGTACAGGACTCTTTACATTATAAAAGGAGATCCTTAGATTAGGGTTTGATACATATACATATATCATTCATATCGAATACATCGAATACCTAAGATTATTCACGTTCATAATTGTAATCGTTCGATATATTGAAGTGATAGTTTGGTTGATATCGTTTTGTGTTCTTATTGTTTTACTTAATCAATCACCAAACACAACCTAATATTCTTCTAAGTACTTGGTAGTAAATTCCGCGTGCTATCAAGTATACACTCAAAGTATCCCCAACACAACGTGTGTGTTTAGATCCTATCAGAACTCATCTGAAACTTATGATGCATAAGTTTCAAGTTTCTCAAATTCTAAACACATCTCCTTCCTTGTAGATCCAAAGATGATATCATCCACATACACCTGTACTAACAAAAGATCACTCTTCTGCTTCTTGATGAATAATGTCTGATCAATCTTGCCTCTTTGAAATCCATTTTCAATTAAGTAGGAAGCTAGTGTTTCATACCATGCTCTAGGTGCCTGATGAAGGCCATAAAGAGCCTTTACAACTCTGTACACTTTGTCTGGATTGTCAGGATCAATGAACCTTGGAGGTTGTGAGACATACACCTCTTCTTCAATAGTACCATATAAAAATGCACTCTTGATATCCATTTGATAAACCGTGAAGCCTAAAAATGAAGCATAAGCTAAGAAAAGCCTAATTGCCTCAAGTCTTGCTACTGGAGCAAAGACCTCATCATAGTCTATACCTTCTTGTTGTGTGTACCCTTGGGCTACTAATCTAGCCTTATTCCTAATCACTATTCCCCTTTCATCCCTTTTATTCTTGAAAACCCATCTAGTGCCAATTACCTTTGCATCCTTAGGTAAATCAACTAGCACCCATACCTTCTAAATCTTGAACTGAAGAAGCTCCTCTTGCATAGCCTCTACCCAGCTTGAATCATCTAAGGCTTTCAGAATGTTCTTTGGTTCATCTTGTGAGAGAAAACATACAACAAGCAAGAGTTTGAAAACTCATGTTGTTTTGAAGCATAAAGGGCATCAAGAAGCCCTTGTTGGTCTGAAGACATCAGTTGTTGTCTTGTCTTCACACCTGATTGTACATCTCCAATCACATTTTCTAGGGAGTAGACTTTGTGAATCCTAGTGTGTGGGGTTGAAGGAACTTGATAGTTAGGTGTGATATTGCTCAAATCCACCTCTCTATCTGAGAAATCTGCTTCATTTGAGTCTGAAGGGCCAGCAGTAGAATCATTTGGCCTAGCAGCAGAAAAAATTAAGCCTAGCAGTAGAATGCTCTGTCTCAGCAGCACTATCATCAGCAGAAACATTTTGTTGTTCCTTTGTTCCTTCTTCCTTATGTTCATCTTCAACATCTTCTTTAGCTTTACAAGAAGAAGATTCATCATTTGTTAAAGTTGAAGCCACACTGGTACTTATTGGCATCCGTACATGATCTTGATTTGTCTCCTTGTCTAACCCAGCCTCATTTGTTGTTTGTGAACCTGAAAAATCATTAGTTTCTGCAACAACAGGCACATAATTCATAGAATGGGTTAATGACTCTAGATCAAATAGCCAATTAGGACCTTGACCTGCTACATTGGATTTATTCTCTAAAAATTCCACATGCAGGTTCTCATCTACTCTCTTAGTTCTTAAGTTGTATACTCTAAAAGCTTTGCTATTGAGAGAATATCCAACTAAGAATCCTTCATCTGCTTTACCATCAAATTTTCCTAAATGGTCTAAGGTATTCAAAATTGTCACATGACATCCAAAAGGTCTCAGAAATCCTATTGCAGGAGTTCTACCTCTAAAAAGTTCATATGATGTCTTATTGTGAGGCTTGACAACTAAAACTCTATTCTGAACATAACAAGCAGTGTTGACTGCTTCAGCCCAAAAAGTTATAGGTAGCTTAGAGTCAACTAACATAGTTCTAGCAGCTTCTATTAGTGTTCTATTTTTCCTTTCAGCAACTCCATTCTGTTGTGGAGTTCTAGCAACACTAAATTCTCTCCTAATACCTTTCTCTTTGCCGAAGTCATCCATAACTCCATTCTTGAACTCTGTCCCATTATCACATCTAATGACTTTTACTTTCTTGTCTACTAGGTTTTCTATCTCTGTAATGAAAGTCTTAAGGATGCTAGGTGTCTCATCCTTAGTACTTAAAAAGAAAACCCATGTAAATCTACTATAGTCATCAGTAATAACTAGAAAATATCTCTTATGTTGCATACTTCTAACATTTGTAGGACCAAATAAGTCCATATGAAGCATAAACAATGATTGATTGATAGAGTTAAAAATCTTGGGATTACAAGTGGCCTTGTGTTGTTTGCCTTTAAGACAAGCAATGCATGTTTGATCATTTTCAAATCGTTTTTGAAGTAAACCTCTTACCAAACCATTCTTTACAATCTGATTTATGGTTTTGAAATTAATATAACCAAGCCTCCTATGCCATAACATTGATTCATCCAATGTGTGCCTTTGCAACAAGACAAGTTAAATCCTTTTTAGGAACAACGTTTTTCATATCAACACTGTACATATTGCCCTTTCTAGGAATTTTAAGAAGTACTTGACTTTCATCAGGCATCTTAAAATCAGGAGAAAGCACAAGACATTCAGTGTCACAGAAAAGAACTTTGTTCTTTTTATCTCACATTTGTGAGACACTAAAAAGATTATAATTTAGCTCTTGTACATAGTACACATCTTCAAAATCTAAATTTCCAGTTTTGATTGTACTTTTACCGAAAATTTTGCCACCAACACCTCCTCCAAAGGTAACATAGCCTCCATCTATTGATTGAAAATCTGAGAGATAAGACTTGTTTGCCTGTCATGTGCCTTGAACATCCACTATCTGAGTATCCTTGATCCTCTTTTTTATCAATTGAATGTTCCTGCACAGTAATAAGGAGTATTAGTTTCCTTTGGGGACCCAAGCCATTACTGACTTGGATCTGCCTCTTGCATCAATGAAATTTAATCTCTTAAGATCAGTTGATGCAACATTGGATTTAAGAATCCAACATGCTGAGGCCTTAACAGCATTTGCCCTGTTTCCCTTAGCAGTAGAATGAATTACATGCTTAGCAACAGAAATTGCTAGCTTTGTAATTGTTCCCTTTGGTTACCAAACTTGTTTTTGGACCACTGCTCTTGTTATAATGGGCCTTTGAACAGTCTTTGATGCATTTTTATAAAAAGATTTTGCATATTTAACTGTTGGTCTTGGGTTAACAGTAATGAATGGTCTAGCAGCAGAAACTGCTTTTGTAACTGCTTTGGGTTTTGTTCTTTTAGACTTAGAGTGAAAGTGAGTTTGAGGAGTTTTCCTTTTGAAATTCACCCTATTTTTTCATACCCAGATACCCATTTGTTACAGAAAGCTGCAAGATGATCAAAACTACCACATGTGTAACAAGCTTTATTATAAAAGAAAAAGTCATCACCTAATTGGTTAGACTTGAGGCCATTCTAATTTCTTTGGTTACCTCTGGGCTTGCTAGTGGATCTATATTGTTCACAATATTTAACTGGTTGCCTAACATGTTTAATGTTTGATTTAGGCTTAACAATATCCTTTTTGATCACTTTAGGAACCCTTGTTCCTGCTTTCTTAACTACTTCAGGTTTAGACATAACCTGTTCATCTTCATCATCATCAGATACCCAGTCTTCAATGACTACTCTATCTGATCTTCTATCAGAGGACACCTTGTCCTCAGAAAGTGAAGTTTTACTTAAACTTTCACTAACTTTCTTAGGTTCATCAACAACTAGCTTTGTTTTTGGCTGTACACCATATTGTAGCTCAGGTTGTTGAAATTCAGGGACACCTGAATTTTCTAGGTCAATCCCTGGGGGTTTAGGGATACCTCTATATGGAGGTGGGACACTCTTATATCCTACTCCTGACTTAGCTCTGTTGATCACTTGACATTCTATCATGTTGGTCACGCCTCTAGAAGCATGTTCTAGTGTCTGTGTAGTCAAGTGAATGTTTTCATTTTCCTTTTTGACCCTATTAAAAGCCTCTCTTAAAAGCTTAATTTCAGCATCTCTAAAGAATATGTCTTGTCTAATAAGAGCTTTGTCATCAGAAAAAGCAAGTTCATTTTTCTTTGTAGTATAAGATCTGCTTTTCTACTGATTCTAAACCACACTTATAGTTAATGTAGTTTTGATGAGTTTTGCTTAGCTCTTTCTTTTGTTCATCATAATGTTTGATTAAAGTTTGTAATTCTTTAAGAGCAGTACAAGCATTTGAACAAGCTTTATGAGATTGTACCTCAGTAGTAGAAAAAGCCATGAGTGCCATCTGAGAAGAATCTTCTTCTTCATCAGCCATGATACTCCAATCAAAACCTAGCCCATCAATAGCTACCATAGCTTTTGAGTTTGGCTCAGAAACCTCCCTTGTTTTGGATGTGCTTCCAAAACCTTTGTTCTTGCTATCCTGTTGCCTTGGCCTTCTACATTCTCTTGAGAAGTGACCCATCATGTGGCAGTTATAGCACTCTATCTTTGACTTTTCAAAACCAGCAGTATCAGTGTTGCTGATTAAGAGCTTCTTCCTCGTCCTTTGATAGAACTTCTTGGCTCTCATTCTAAGAAGAGAAATTTGCCATTTTAGGTCCATTTCTCCAGATCATCATCATTGATCTCTTGGAGGTCTTCATAAGTAAGCATGGACCCATCATTTTGACTTGTGAGAAATGCACAACAAGTCTTTTCATCCAAAATACCCATGGTACTGCTTGATGAACTAGCAGCACCAATACCATCAACAACTTTCACCTCTTCACTTGATTTTGAGGTACTAGGAGTTGACATGAATGCCATGTTCCCAGTATTAGAACTAGTACCTCTATTTTTCTTCAAATCTTGCTCCACAATCTTAAAGTTGCTACACAAATCTATCAGCTCCATTGTATCAAGGTCTGGCTTATTCTTCCCGACAACAACATGCATAGCCCACTCTTCTGGTAAGCTTCTCAGAAATTTTGAGTTCAAATCTTCTTGAGGTATTTCAACCCCAAGAATAGCAAGTTGGCTCACAATATTCTGAAGCCTATTAAACATATGGTCAAGAGATTCATTGTTGGTAGAGGAGAAGTTTTCAAACTGCTGCTTGAGCAGTGTCTTGTGGGTTTTCTTGGTGGCTTCATTTCCACCATATCTGGCAACAATAGCTTCAAATAATGACTTGGCATCTTTGAACTTGCTGAAGTTTAGAAGTTGATCATTGGGAATGGTCATCATCAGCATGCTTCTTTCCTTTAAGTCATTTTTCTTCTTTATTCTATCTTCTGCAGATGTTGGGTGTGTCTGCAGAGTTGTTACCACTTTGCTGTCCACTGTTGATGTAATGGTGGTAGGCTGGTAAGAGTTTCCATCTTCAATGGTTTCCCAAAGTGCATAGTCTTGCACTTGGAAATATTGCTCTATCCTCAGCCTCCACATCTCAAACTCATTCTATTTGAGCATGGGTAGTTTTGCAGCAACATTGGTCTGAATAGATTCAACGTCCATTTCTTCTTCTTCTTCTTCTAAATCAACTATATCAGCCTGGCTCTGATACCAATTGAGAGGATTCGATACACTATAAGGTGGTTAAACCTTTGTTGCTTTGTGCATGTGATAAGTTGAGTTAATATGATCAAGTACACGGAATTTAATTAACCACACTTAGAAGGTTATTTTGATTTGTGGAAATGGAAAGGAATGCTTGTGTATATGAACAAAGAACATACAATGTTAACACCAAACGATTCAATATTATTCAAGATAATACGAGTGATCTTCACTATCACTAGGGTTACAAAACCTTGAATCTTATGTTTTTATGACTTGTGATATTGTTGTGTTTGTTCTATGTTCTTAACAGTTATTTTCTAAGCACTTAATTATTCACACTTATATCTAGTCTAAGATTTCTCTTTTATAGTCCAAGAGAGATCTTTACAATATTGTCAAGTCTAATCGAACACATGCTTTGAGAGTGTCAGTCATTAAGATACAACATGTATCTATGTTTACAACTTGTTCTGAGAATATAACATAATGACTGATCACATGGGGTAAGATATTATCTACCGTGTATTATTGACTTTAATACACATAATATCTTTGTATACTTATCTACTCAGCAGCAGAATCATTCGATAGTTATCCACTTAGCAGTAGAAAGTTCTTCACCAGCAGCAGAATCATTCAGCAGTAGAATGTTTAACGCTAGCAGCAGAATCAAATGCTCTAGCAGTAGAATGATACTTAAGAGTATTTCTTGAGCAGAACCCAATATTAATCTTCTTGAATATTTAATTCCCAACTCAATACATGAAAGATAATGAAGTCTGGATTGAAGTTGACCTTCCTCCCAATGCTAAATTCGTTGGAAGTAAGTGGCTCTTCAAGAAGAAAACTGACACGGATGGTAATGTACACACCTATAAGGCTCGTCTAGTAGCTAAAGGCTTTACTCAAACCTATGAGATTGACTACGAGGAGTCCTTTTCTCCTATAGCAGATATTAGAGCTATTAGGATTCACATAGCTATAGCAGCGTACTATGACTATGAGATTTGGCAAATGGATGTCAAAACCGCCTTCTTAAATGGTCGCCTAGATGAAAACATCTATATGGCGCAGCCAGAGGGGTTTGTGAATCCATAATTTCCAAACCGTGTATGCAAACTTCAAAGATCCATTTATGGATTGAAGCAAACATCACGAAAATGGAATAAGAGATTTGACGAGAAAATCAAGGAATTTGGTTTTACTCAGAATCCTGATGAGCCATGTGTATACCATAAGGCTAGTGGGAGTAATATTACTTTCCTTATCCTATATGTCGATGACATATTGATCATGGGAAAAGACATTCCAAGTTTGAAAAATGTTAAGTCTTATCTTGGAAAGTGTTTTTCTATGAAGGATTTAGGAGAAGCAACATACATCCTCGGAATCAAGATCTACAGAGATAGATCAAAGCGGTTAATTAGATTAAGTCAAAGTGCTTACATTGATAAAACATTGAAGAGATTCAATATGCAAAATTACAAGAAAGGATATTTGCCAATGCAAGTAGGCCATGGCTTAAGTAGTGAACTGTGTGCTTTAACACCTGAAGAGGTGGCACGCATGAGTAAGGTTCATTATGCTTCAGCTGTAGTATCTATCATGTATGCGGTAAGATGCACAAGGCCAGATGTGGCGTTTGCTCAAAATATCACCAGTTGATATCAACAGAACCCATGTGGACTTCACTGGCATGCTGTTAAGAACATTCTCAAGTATTTAAGAAATACAAAAGATATGTTTCCAGTGTATGGGGGAAATCCAGATGCAGAACTTGATGTTACAGGTTTCTGCGATGCGTCCTGGAACTGTGATAAAGATGATACGAAGTCTCAGACGGGTTATGTCTTTGTCATTAATGGAGGAGCAGTAGACTGGAAGAGGAAGAAGCAAAGTACAATTGCGATGTCTTCAACAGAATCAGAACGAAGTCTCAGACGGGTTATGTCTTTGTCATTAATGGAGGAGCAGTAGACTGGAAGAGGAAGAAGCAGAGTACAATTGTGAAGTCTACAACAGAAGCTGAGTACATAGCTGCTTCAGAAGCTGTTTGGATTAGGAAATTCATTTCAGGGCTCGGAGTTATGCCTTCAATTGAATTGCCTATAAATATGTATTGCGACAATTCTGCTGCAATTACATTCGCCAATGAACCTGGAGTCATGAAAGGCGCCAGACATTTCCTATGGAAATATCACTATGTTCGAGAACAAGTCAACATAGGTGAAATTAATCTACTCAAAGTTCACACAAATGACAATCTAGCTGATCCCTTCACTAAGGCTTTACCTAAAGAAAAGCTTACTGAACTTGCCAATGGCATTGGACTTCGTTTAGCTAGTAGTTTCATGTAAATATGTGGTTGTGTACTTGGATAAAAGATGTTATGAACAATTATAATTTTAATGAAATAAAATATTTGTTATGTTTATTTTTCATTTTCTTAATATTATATCATGCATTTGCATGTTTAATCCATGAATAATTTAGTTATTCTAAATAGCCCGTTGTCAATTAATGATATGGGAATATCATTGAATTAAGACAAATATGAGTTTTGGTAGAATATACTTGAAAGTATATTGATGTGTTGACAATTATAATTTTAATGAAATAAAATATTTGCTATGTTTATTTTTCATTTTCTTAATATTATATCATGTATTTGCATGTTTAATCCATGAATAATTTAGTTATTCTAAATAGCCCGTTGTCAATTAATGATATGGGAATATCATTGAATTAAGACAAATCTGAGTTTTGGTAGAATATACTTGAAAGTATATTTGTGGAGATCATTATGCTCAAGGTTTGTTAGACCTTTTATCTTGGATTAACACAACAATAATGATTAAACATGTACTACGCAGCGGAATAATCAAACTATCATTATTATTGCTAAGGTTTTCCTCGTCATCATCTCTACCAAGTAACAAACTTACAAACCTAGGCATCCATTGTAGGAACTTGATGCCTAGAACACACACACACCTTTTCCTGGAATTACATCTCTAATTCCTGTGTATTAAAAACCTACGCCCTATCCTCTTTATATAATAGAGGATTAGGGTTACAAAGACTATAAATATGACAATTAAGGTCCTTCATCTTTGTCTTCATAAGTTTCCTCCATCTTTCATATTTTGTCAATATCAACTCATATTTAATTCCTAACAATCTTCCCCTAGTTGATATGACAAAACCAAGCACGAATGAAAGATGATCTTCCCCTTAATCCATGCATATCATCAAGGATCTTCAAGCTGTAATTAACAATAAATCTTTCATGTTGAAGAATCTTTAACCCCATCTAGGATATGTTTTACAAACACCATTGGTAACATACAGCGGAATTAACAAGAACAATGATGCTTAACAAGGTTGTAATTTATTTAACAACGGCGCCATTTTTATTCAATAATAAATAAACTAACTGCTACAAACATGTACAATCACACGTTTCTACTCGACTCTCATTGAGAGATCTACATTTTTCTATATCTCTACTGCCGCCCTAGAACCCTTTATAAATAGGGTTTTACAAGATGACCTAACTTACACAAGAAGCTAACTATTTATTACAATAAGTCCCTATTGTTTCACGATCTTACATTAGGGCATATGTAGTTTTGTAAATATCAAATTATAATTCCCAACAATCTTCCCCTATTTGATATTACAAAATATCTCCATGAAAACCAAATCTTCAAAGCTTCCTTGAGGTCTTCTTGAACATGTCACCACACATAACAAGCTGCAAATCAATCAGTAATAAAATAATCGAATCAGTTGCCTCCAATTCACCACATGCAAATGATGACAGAATTTAATCCGCACACTGCTCACTTGCATAAGTGAATAACGACAAATAACCACATGAACAAATGACGACAGAATTTAATCCGCACACTGCTCACTTGCACAAGTGATTAACGACAAATCAATCAATCATCTTCCCCTTTTTGTAATCATCGAATAGGGGTCTTTCATGCAACTTGAATCAAAACGCTTCCCCTTAAGTGGTGCATGTAGATGGTTAAACAAGCTTCCCCTGAAACCAATAACCATCTCTTGAATCACGAACTCTGTAGGCTCTATGAACTGATCACTGATGAAGAAAACCGAGTATAACGAATTTGATGAAGAAGTTGAATTTCCCAAACTTGCGTCTTATATCTTGTACTATCCACGTGACTCCAAACTCATACTAGAAGTAGGTCGCAACTTCTTGATAAATCCTCAACTATATGAGACACTGAGCACTACAACGTAACTCCTTAAAGTGATAGCAAATGTGAGCATTAAGCACCCTAGTTTGTAGATCACACACTTTTGCTAGATTCATCAAGTCTTTGTCACCGCATTAACGAACAAACAAGTTACCTCCTGCTAAAAGGTATGATAAGAACACGCACCTGTGAAACTCAACTACAACATCAAATATGCAATATTCAATTGTCTTCTTCAAATAATCACCAAAACAAGCCATAAAATAAATTTCTGTCCGCGATCCAAAACTGCCCAGCAGTACAAACGAAATCCAAGAGCAGTACTAACTGAAGCGAGCAGTATTAACCAAGTGAGAGCAGAATTAATTAAGTCTGGTGAACAGACTTAACAATTTACCAAGAGCAGTATTAAAAATAGGAGAACAGACTTAATTACCACAGCAACCAGAATTAATGAATTGACGGATCCCACAAAGTATCATGTGCAGAATACGACAAATCTCTAAAGCTGCTTCTCATAAAAACTCAAACAATTTCCTCGTACAAACAATCAGATTGATCAGTAATATAATACTCCCTCCGTCTCAATTTATTTGTCAGGAGAGAGAAAACACAAAGTTTAATAAAAGTGAGGCCATTTTAATTTTCAACCACTAAAATGGAATATTCCTCCACTAGATTCTATAGTTTTTACTAAATAAGGAAAGTGGACAATTAATTTGAGACATCTATAAAAGGAAATATGGACAATTAAATTGAGATGGAGGGAGTATTCACTTTTGACAAACAACCAATTAAATTCGTTCAGCCCCACAGATCAATTAATTAACGTAGCAACAGTACCATGATTCAATTAAACAAATCCATTGACTAACCACAAGTGACAAACAGATCATTCCCACATGTTCCCATTTGTATACAACATCAACGCCCTTTTCCAATTAATTCATAGTAACCTTTTCACCATTCGGTAGATGACAAATTAAATATGCGACCAAAACAGTACGAGGTTTTTATATTTAATCATCGTGCTCCACATATATTTAACACACCAAAACAAAATTAAATATGTTTATACCTTACAAAGACCAATTCGTACCTTCACCAGATCTGCTCTTATCCTTCGAATTTGCTCCATCACCAACAGTAACAACCTTGTAGATCTTAGATATCGAGAGAAACCCTCTCTGATACCACATGTTGAAGAATCTTTAACCCCATCTAGGATATATTTTACAAACACCATTGGTAACATACAGCGGAATTAACAAGAACAATGATGCTTAACAAGGTTGTAATTTATTTAACAACGGCGCCATTTTTATTCAATAATAAATAAACTAACTACTACAAATGTGTACAATCACACGTTTCTACTCGACTCTCATTGAGAGATCTACATTTTTCCCTATCTCTACTGCCGCCCTAGAACCCTTTATAAATAGGGTTTTACAAGATGACCTAACTTACACAAGAAGCTAACTATTTATTACAATAAGTCCCTATTGTTTCACGATATTACATTTGGGCATATGTAGTTTTGTCAATATCAACTCATATTTAATTTCTAACAATCTTCCCCTAGTTGATATGACAAAACCAAGCACGAATGAAAGATGATCTTCCCCTTAATCCATGCATATCATCAAGGATCTTCAAGCTGCAATTAACAATAAATCTTCTTCCCCTTTTTGTCATCATCAAATAGGGAACGAAAATATGCAACCTTGATCTTCATAATTACCAACTAGTACCATACATCCAATTTAGTCCTTCAATGTCTTGAATTACCCACCATTAAGAACACCAAAATGCTTACTTATTAAATGAACTCAAGACATAAAAATCCCAAATCTTCAGTAAGAATACCAACGAGCAATCACAAAAACCTTCACCTCGATGTAGCACATAAATGGTTAAATATTTAAACATTTAAGCTTCCCCTGAAACCTATATGTTAACCATTTCTTGAATCTTCAATTCTGTAGGCTGTATGTATTGAAGAAGAAAATCAACCATTACCAATTCGATGCTGAAGTAGAATAAACCAACCTTGTGTCCTATATCTTGTACTAAATACGACTTCGAACGTATACTTAACGTATAAGGAGATTGCAATCTCTTGACAATAAACACTGAGCACAATAACGTAACTCCTTCAAGTGTTTGTCAATCCGTAGTCACCTGAACGAACGAACAAGTTATCTTTAAAGTGTGTTACACCCACCTTAAGATATAATAAAACACAAACTTGAAAAATTCCACTTCACCGTCAAATGAGTAACAACGAATCCACTTCGCCAATAAGAATAAAAACGAGCCATAAAACTTTAAGAACCAAAAATCCAATAATCAAATATCACTGTGTGTGTGTGTCTCTTCCCGTGTGTGTGTTGGAACCATCTGTTCCAAATAAATAACCAACAATATGTACTTCCCCTCACTTTGATAACCATAATACAACCCTTTGACAATAATCCATGAAGCAAGCAGTACGAATAACCATAAGTCAGCAGTACAAACTTCCTCTTCAACGGGCAGTACTAATGTAAGGAGAGCAGTACTAACATATTACCAAGAGTAGTACCATTATCAAAACCCAGCAGTACCAACTGCTAGTAATATGCATCATGAGCAGTAGTAATATTTGAAGTGAGCAGTAGAAACTGATAGACCAATAACCATCAGATCAGTAACCCATATCACTACCATCAGCTACCAAAAACGAATCGCCAATAATAATCCAATCAATAGCAGTATAAAGATATCTTCCCAACAAACCGATTAGAATAAACCAAAAATTTAATAAGAAGATTGATCAGTTGCACTTTATGATTATGACACGAACAGTTGCACGAATCTTCATGATATAAAAGACAAACCACAAGTGATAAAACTGATTGCTATACCCACTTGCGCATTAACTGAAAACGCTTGGTATGTATCCAAATCATTTAATTAAAGGCAGTAAGCGACAAACTGTTAGGCAAAACCTCCAAAATCGATTATAATATATTGCCACTGACAACAGTACGAGGTAATATTCAATAAATGATGCACCAATCCATTAATTAGGACACCACAACCGACCAATTAATTCAATACAAGGTTGAATCAGTATCAGCTTTAATATACCTTTGTCGCCAAGTATATATTGAACAGATCGATAGCAAAAATAATGATTACCTCAAAAAGATTTTCCAGATCTGCTTCTGTCGACACTAAAAACCTTGTACCATCCTAGATATCACGAGCAACCTGTCTCTGATACCACTTGTGGAGATCGTTATGCTCAAGGTTTGTTAGACCTTTTATCTAGGATTAACACAACAATAATGATTAAACATGTACTACGCAGCGGAATAATCAAACTATCATTATTATTGCTAAGGTTTTCCTCGTCATCATCTCTACCAAGTAACAAACTTACAAACCTAGGCATCCATTGTAGGAACTTGATGCCTAGAACACACACACCCCTTTTCCTGGAATTAGATCTTTAATTCCTGTGTATTAAAAACCTACGCCCTATCCTCTTTATATAATAGAGGATTACGGTTACAAAGACTATAAATATGACAATTAAGGTCCTTCATCTTTGTCTTTCATAAGTTTCCTCCATCTTTCATATTTTGTCAATATCAACTCATATTTAATTCCTAACAATATTGATGCGTAGACATTCCAAATTCACATGATATTCAATGAATTGAATATAAGACAGATCCCAACCGCATGATTGTACTCGTGGATCTATGTCATTAAGTAAATCATGAATATTTATCCTCAGATTTAAGATACCAGATAACTTTCATGAATGTAGTACATTTTTGTGAAATAGTCTAACGCTATCCGTAATAGGTGGTCATAAGGGCTATTTTCAGAAGTGTTGCAAAGTTCATGGGTTTTGCTTGTAGTCAAGAAAGAATTTGTTACTTCGAATTTGTTTTGATGTTTAATACTGTTGGGCCCCTCGTAGGGTTGACAAAATGTTTGCATGGCCATGCCCAAGATCTATCTGGAATACGTTCAGATGATTTAGTAATCTTGCTCAATCAGATATAACGAGAAACATAATAGTTAATTATGGAATGTGTTGATAAAAATAATGCCTAAACACGTTATTAATATTTTTCGATATCTCTACGTTTTGATAATCACAAAATGTAAAATCATTAAACAAAAAATTATGACGTAAACAAGTATTTAGTTGTAAATATCTATTTTAACAACTCAATCACTTAAGGCATGAATAAACAAATGCTTAATGCATTATATGAGCAAAGGAACATTTTCTTAATCACTAGATTTTTTATAAAATGTCACAAACATTTTATATCTTTTAGAAAAACATTTTTGGGTTTATTAAATAAATATGTTTAATCTAGTATAAATTTATGAATTCAAATTTTCAACCAAAAATGGCAAAAATGTTCCAGAAAAACCTTCCCCACAAAAAGACAAATCTGAGCAACGTTCAGGAAGGGCAGCCCCCTTAATTATACTAGGCGGTCCCCTTAATTTTAAGGGAGCCGGCCACCTATTTAAGGGGACCGCCCCGCTCCTCTAGGTCCTCAGATTTGCCTATAAATACTGGTTCATCTCTGGACTTTTTCCTCACCTTTTGCACCTCAAACATTCTGTTCTAAATCTTCTCTAATCCTTGTAAATCCTTTCTAAAATCCTTTGATCATATTCTCTTAAGCATTGGTTTCCAAGTGATCCAAGCTTTCATCATCCAAGTGCAAAAGAAGAATACTCCTTCAACTAGAGAAGAAGTATTGTAGTTCAATTCATATCATTTTGTAGTTGTGTAAAGTAAACTGTTGTATAGTTGTGATAAGTAGATCTAAGTGTAAGTAAGTAGTTGTGTTGTAAAGAAGTAGTGTAGAAGTTGTGAAGTCGTAGTCTAGAAGTTGTAAAGCCGTCGTGTAGAAGTTGTGAAGCCGTCGTGTAGAAGGTGTGAAGCCGTCGTGAAGAAGTCGTGAAGAAGTCGTAGAGTTGTAGAAGTTGTGAGATTGGTTCTAGCTACGATTAGAACTCGACATCTAGCTTTGTGTCGTTAAGCCGGTGTAAGCTAAAGTTGTGTAAGGTTTTCTCCGCCATAAGGGAGTTTGTTGACATAGTGAAGAGAACTCTCGAGTAGGTGACTCGGGGAGTGGAGTAGGG
Source organism: Artemisia tridentata subsp. tridentata (assembly GCA_021014915.2). Taxonomy (NCBI): domain Eukaryota; kingdom Viridiplantae; phylum Streptophyta; class Magnoliopsida; order Asterales; family Asteraceae; genus Artemisia; species Artemisia tridentata. Next base: position 290,838,826 of record CP139501.1, read on the forward strand.
CAAGGAAGGTGTCCTTGTAGCCGAACCACTATAAATCCTTGTGTTGTGGTTTGATCTTTCCATCCCTATCTTTCATTTCATTTCATTTACTTTACTTGCATTACTTATTTACATTTGTCTATATTTGTTCATATTGTTTAAGAGTTGAAGTCACATAAGATCGAATCGAATTTTTTAAAAGTAAACAAAAGTTTTCACAATAAAATTTTAAAAGAAGTAAAACTATTCAACCCCCCCCCCTTCTAGTTTTCCACAATTGGTATCAAGAGCCACGTCAAATAAGATTTTTAAAAAAACTGTATTTTAAAACTTGTAACGATCTATGGAATCTGAAAAATATTTAGAAGGGCAATCTATGCAAAGACCACCACTATTTGAAAGTGATGGATTTCTTTATTGGAAATATCGATTTGAAACTTATGTGAAATCAAAAGATCTAGATCTTTGGTATGTTATTACTAATGGTGATTTTTTACCTATTCAAAATAATCCGGAAACTAAAAAGGATGAAATAATACCTTTTGAAAAACAAAATGATGATTTAAAAAGAAAACTTGCTAAAAATAATGAAGCAAAAATGGTTATTTATAATGCGCTACCACGTAAAGAATACGAAAGAATCTTTATGTGTGAAACCGCAAAAGAAATTTGGAACTCTTTACTAATAACTCACCAAGGTAATAGTCAAGTCAAAGATAATAAAATAGATCTTCTTGTTCAACAATATGAACAATTTACGATTCCGGAAGAGGAATCAATTGATAATGCTTTTGCTAGGTTTAACACAATCATCACAAGTTTAAAAGCACTTGATGAGAGTTTTTCTAGTAAGAATTTTGTTAGGAAATTTCTTAGGGCGCTTCATCCAAAATGGCGGGCTAAAGTTACGGCGATTGAAGAATCGAAGAACTTGTCAACTCTTCAACTTGACGAGTTGATCGGCAACTTGAAAGTCTACGAAGCAATAATAAAGAAAGACTCTGAGATGGTCAAAGGAAGAAGAGAGCAAAGCAAGTCAATTGCGTTGAAGGCTAGAAAAGAATCTAGTGACGAGGATAGCTCAACCTCCGAAAGTAATGACGAAGAATATGCCATGGCCGTGAGAGACTTCAAGAAATTCTTCAAAAGACGAGGAAGATTCGTTAGACAACCACATGACGAAAGAAAGGCATTCCAAAGAAATAAAGATGACAAAACTAGCAAGAGCGAGAGGAAGTGCTTTAAATGCGGTGATCCAAATCATCTCATCGGAAGATGTCCAATGATGTCAAAGGAACAAAATCAAAAGGCGTTCGTTGGAGGAGCATGGAGTGATAGTGACGAAGATGAGAAAGAAACCACAAAGGAGGAGAAGTGTCTTATGGCTAAGACATCAAGTGAGGTACATTCCGAAACCGAATACTTTAGTGATGAATATTTATCATTAGACGAAAAAGACTTAGATAGTGAATATAATAGGTTATGCAAACTAGGTCAAAAAGTAATGACTAAAAACAAGTCACTAAAACGCATAAATAACCAATTAGAAAATGAAATACTTGAATTAAAAATTAAACTACACAACTTAGAAAAAGGCAAAGAAGCTTTTGAAGAATGTAAAACATGTCTAAAGACTAAAAATGTAAACGAAAAACTTATGGGAAGAAATTTGTAAACTTGACAAATTTGAAAATAGTAGTAATTCACTTAGGAAAATAATAAGTATTCAAAGAGTATCAGGAGATAAAACCGGCTTAGGATTTAATTCAACTGAGGCTTCAACTAGTGAAACTAAAAATGTAAAGTTTGAATGTGAAACTAGTAATCAAAAATCTTTAGAGTCAAAACCTAAGTATATACTTATGAAAGATAGAAAAATACCCATAGCTAGTAATAAGGAAATAAAAACTTTCTACAAACCATCTTTAAAAACCGAAGTAGAATACTCTAAACCAAAGTTAAGGTCAAAAACACCTCCTCCTAGAAGACCACTTAGTCCTCACCCTCGGCCTAAAACTCCTCAACCTAGAAGAAACCAAAATAGACCAAACCGCCAAAATAATAGTCACCCAATGTGGAATTATCCTAATCCACCAAGTTTCAATCCTTGGGGAATACTTCCACCATATATGCATCCGAGTCAATTGCAACCCATGTTTGGTTCAAACAACTTTGGACCAATTAGACAATGGGGACCAAGTGGCTAATTTGCTAACTCATTGGGAAATCGACATCTTTTCTTTGATTGGCTTCTATAAGTCAACATAAACACTTTGAAGTGCTTGAAGACTACTTATTGAAGACTAAAAGGTACGCCTCTCTTTCATGCTCTCTACTATGTTATATGCTTAGTTAATTGCATGCCCCCGTTAGTTTAAAAGTGCCTAATTTAATTCTTATGTGCGTGTTAATATGTTACCCCTTTATACATATACTTATACTATTATACATATACATAATAAGTAGTCTATATAAATATATATATTCGCACATAACCTAGATACGTCATTTGTTGACTATCTAGAACTAAAAGAAATTGTTCGTCCTCGAACCTTTTCTTCCCCCTTTGGCTCTTTTGAACTTTAAAGTTCAACACGAAAATCTTCTATGTCCACTATCACAAAACTCATGGTGATGAAGAGAAGTGAGTTAAGTGGATCAACGTAGAAGTAATACTTAAACCTTCGCGCAAAGGAAACTATGGATGAAACAAACTCCCGACGCCGTCAGCACTCATCTCCGTCTTTACCTCATCATTTCTCGACACCATTAAACATTCCACTTTCACACAAATATATATATATATATATATATATATAAATGCGCACATTCCCTCTCATTCCTCAAAACCTTTGTCGACTTGACGTCTTGATTATTTTATCCAAAATTCTCAAGATATATTTTTTTAACAAAATGTTAATAAAATGTGTCAAGTATTCCTTCCTCGTGCCTATACAATCCAACGTATTTTTGATATATTATAAATCTATCTATATACATATAAATATTTTGCCGTCAGAAACAAAACTCGAAAAATTCAAAATTCTGGTAGGCGGCCCCCTTAAAATTAAGGGGACCGGCTTGTTATCGAGGGCGGCCCCCTTAATGTTTAAGGGGACCGGCCATCTGCTGCTACCAAAAACGATTTTCCTCTTAAAACTTTTGCCAAACACTCCATTTCTCACACACCCTTCCTTTGCTACCTGCTGTGAACGAACTAAACCACCCAAAAACCATCAAAACCACTTACCAAATCACCAATTCGGGCTAAATTCGCAAGGGGCAAACACTTATATCTCGATTAGCAACATATATTGTAAGTTTTCCAAAACACATTTCATCTAATTTCATCAAATTTCGAGTCTAATCACAATTTGATATTTTAGTTAAAATTTTTAAATTCGAACTTATGTTGAAATTAAGTCTAGGATACTCATTGCCAAATGCTTCCCATAGGATTAGAGTACTTAATTAACCTAGAATCTAAGTAATCTAAAACCCTCATGCCAAAATTTTGAAAAACCAAACACTCTCATTCAAAATTTGTTATACATTGTTGAATTATGCCATAAACACTTATTATAACTAACCACATTATAATATCACAACTTTTAATCCTAAAAATATATTTTTCAAATCATGAAAAATGATTTTATAAACATAAGAGGGTGTTTGGATTGAGTCATAAAATTGTCAAGATTAAGTCAAAATGAATTTCACAACTAATGGACAAGTTTATAAACATGTAACTAATAATTTTGAGTCATCAAGATACATAATTCATATGTATATTGAAATATTAGTCATTATTTTTCTAGAAAAGGAAGCGTTTGGCATAACAAATTAAAAGACATTTTTGAGTCAAAATCTACGTTTTTACCTTTTCAATGAGTTACTTAACATAAATACTCGTAAGAAATAGCTAGACATACAATCTAATGTTTGTCTAGCCACATTTCAAAGTGGCTTATGATGTATAAAGGAGCGCTTGGATGCGTTTGGTTCTTTATCAAAATATCATTACAACTGCTCCTTAACATCATAAAATACACTTTAAGCGAGTTAAAAATTAAAAATAAGGAACATTGCAAACTACTTCTTAGGATTAAAATTTTAGAGTCGAAGTATGTTTGCGTTCCACATGAGTAGTATATGTCACATATGCATTTTTTTAATCTCACTTTATTGTTGTTATCTTGTTTAGGTGAAAATGCCTAAAGTCACGGTTGGTGATGTTTCCAAAACCAAGGAATATATTCCAAAAGTCTCCGCTACTCCCGGCATATCTCCCGCCATTGCATGTTTCTATCGTCCCATCGAAGATAGAAACATTCATGAAGGGAGAGTTGTCGATCCATCCTTCTATCAATCCGACCATATCGAACGAATGTTCTCCAATGTTCGTCTCGATTGTCTTTTCAAAATCAATGAACCCATCATTCTTCGTTTCATTCTTGACTTCTATAGCCAAGTTACGGTGCAAACCGATGACTATGGTTATATCCTCATCTCTTTCATGATCCAAAACGAATTCATCACTCTCACTCTTGCTCAGTTTGGTCAAATCCTCCAAATTCCCTTCAACGGTCAAGCCGTTTTCTCAAATGAATGGGATCTCTCATCTCTTGAGAAAAATCGGCCTCAGGGTGGTCCATACTATTTTGAGATTCCAACTCCTGACGACATTCGTCGACTACTCGAGCTAGAACGTGGTACAACTAGCCAAAGAATCAAGTCAAAAAATGTCGACATTCATGCAAACCAAGTCCTTCTCAAAGAACTAAGCCCCGACATGAAGCATTGGGAAGAACTCATTCGCGAGAATGCATTTGGTACTGGCGGACACCGTGACCACCTCACGGCTAGCATCACTCACATGTTGTATTGTGTTGTTGCGGAAGAACAATACAATTTGGCGTATTTCTTTGTCCATCGTATCATCTCCGCCAAAAATACTCCACATGCTAATCTTCCTTATGGTATGTTCCTCACTAGACTTTATCGTTTTGTCATGGAACATTACCCACATCTTGAGAGTGATATCTATCAATTCGTTCATCCCGTCTTACGTCCTTTCACTCGTAGCCAACTTCGTCGATCTCGAAGTGACAAGGGAAAATCTCGTCGCCCTAATCTCTTCGCACCTCGTAGTTCCACATCTCATCGGAGAGATGATGAGGAGGAGGAGGAAGGCACCTCACGTGTTAGTACTCCATCTCCCACGACGTTCGTGAACAATCTCCCGAAACTTAATTATTCCGATTATCAAGTTCCTCTTCCTTCCGAACAAACCGATCAAATCCTATTTGAACGACAAACCGCATTACTCAACACAACTCAATAGATGCATGAAGAGGTTAGAGGTGGTTTCAAGTCAATAGGAAAAGCTTTCAAGAAGATTTTCGGAAAGAAGAGATAGAGATGTGGATGTTGGCTTATTTGAACAATATTGTTATTAGACAATTTTTTTTATTTGACAATTATTTGTTTCTTGTACCTTATAGTATGTTAGTATTTTAACCATTCTCTTGATTAGAACTTTGATACTATGCTTACATTGACATACTTGCTATTTAATGATTATTGACATGCTTGCTCTATAATATGCTTATATTAGTTTAAATATATACATGATTATTTAATATGTTTATGCCACTATTTAATCATTCCTAATGTACATGGTTCAAATAGAGCTTGCTGCAAACACAACCCCAAAAATTGACTCTTTTCTGGAAAATTTTCAATTTTAGTCGCTTGGGAAAACACCAGATGGGCGGCCCCCTTAATTTTGCTAGGCGGTCCCCTTAATTTTAAGGGGGCCGGCCTACAATTAAGGGGACCGGCCATCTAGACAGTGAATTTCACTGTTTTCTTTTGCATCTTGTGACCCCTTTTCTCTAGTCTCAGCTACCCTTTCTCTTAATAACCCAACTGAGTTTGGAATATTACTACTAAACCTCAAAACCTTACCCAAACCAACCATACTTTCATATTATAAATTCCCTCCAATTGATAAACCCTCATTTCATCAATCCTCATCTCCTTCAAACATCAACCTACAACACCATGCTATCACCAAAATCCTCCATCTCCAAGACCTCTAAGAAACAAAAATTGGTCATCATACCACCCAAACAACTTTTCATTGATCTTACTAAAGAAGACAACACCACTCCATCACCACCACTTAAATGCTCATCTCCAAGTGCACCTAATGCACCATCCAAAACACCTTCCACCCATGGTACCTCCTCTTCTTCCATACCTTCAACCTCATCCATCAATGACTACATCAACAAACACCTCTCCTCACCACAAATAACACCACCATCAACAACATCACCACCACATCTCACTCAAGAACCTCCATCCACCGAGCTTGCCATCTCCCTCTCACCAATCACACCTCTTGATGCTCACTTTTCATCCTCACCAATTCCATTACCTCCCTTTGTTAATCCCATACCTTGGAGTCTCCTTGAAGCTCATGGAGACACTTGCCTTTGTTGCATTCATAACCGAACCATCATCTTTGGTCTTCGGGATGAGATGCAATACATGTTCTCATGCATTGAGCACATGTTAACCAACCCACCTCCACCACCACCTCCACCATCTTCACCTATTTCACCACCACCTCCTCCATTCTCCCCTAAACTAGATGAAATGTTTCACCAACAATAACTTTATCCACCCTTTTTGGTTGCAAGCTCTATGCCGGATCATGTACTCTTAGGATGATTATGTAGTATCATTAGTTGCACTCTTTTTTAAATGTTGTATGTTTCTTTTATGATGTACTCTATTTGGTTGTGTATTTATACACAACACTTTTGATTAATGGATGTCTTTCTTTTATATGCTTGCTTATTTTTGCTATATATATGCTTGTGCTTCTAATATTTTTCTTGCAAGTATTCCATATCTCGTTTCCATTATGCTCTCAAACAAGGGGGAGCACACATCAAGGGGGAGTTCTCGTCCCGAAAATTTCATATCTAAAACTTGTCGGCATAACCTTTTTGATTCTACAAAAAGGGGGAGAAGTAGATATAAAATCACTAAATACTTAACTAAAAAATAATTTTTCAATTTAATGAGTTTAGATTTTGTAATCATAAAAAAGGGGAGATTGTTGATATAAATAATGCCTAAACACGTTATTAATATTTTTCGATATCTCTACGTTTTGATAATCACAAAATGTAAAATCATTAAACGAAAAATTATGACGTAAACAAGTATTTAGTTGTAAATATCTATTTTAACAACTCAATCACTTAAGGTATGAATAAACAAATGCTTAATGCATTATATGATCAAAGGAACATTTTCTTAATCACTAGATTTTTTATAAAATTTCACAAACATTTTATATCTTTTAGAAAAACATTTTTGGTATTAAATAAATATGTTTAATCTAGTATAAATTTATGAATTCAAATTTTCAACCAAAAATGCAAAAATGTTCCAGAAAAACCTTCCCCACAAAAAGACAAATCTGAGCAACGTTCAGGAAGGGCGGCCCCCTTAATTATACTAGGCGGTCCCCTTAATTTTAAGGGGGCTGGCCACCTATTTAAGGGGACCGCCCCGCTCCTCTAGGTCCTCAGATTTGCCTATAAATACTGGTTCATCTCTGGACTTTTTTCTCACCTTTTGCACCTCAAACCTTCTGTTCTAAATCTTCTCTAATCCTTGTAAATCCTTTCTAAAATCCTTTGATCATATTCTCTTAAGCATTGGTTTCCAAGTGATCCAAGCTTTCATCATCCAAGTGCAAAAGAAGAATACTCCTTCAACTAGAGAAGAAGTATTGTAGTTCAATTCATATCATTTTGTAGTTGTGTAAAGTAAAGTGTTGTATAGTTGTGATAAGTAGATCTAAGTGTAAGTAAGTAGTTGTGTTGTAAAGAAGTAGTGTAGAAGTTGTGAAGTCGTAGTCTAGAAGTTGTGAAGCCGTCGTGTAGAAGTTGTGAAGCCGTCGTGTAGAAGGTGTGAAGCCTTCGTGAAGAAGTCGTGAAGAAGTCGATGTGTAGAAGTTGTGAGATTGGTTCTAGCTACGATTAGAACTCGACATCTAGCTTTGTGTCGTTAAGCCGGTGTAAGCTAAAGTTGTGTAAGGTTTTCTCCGCCATAAGGGAGTTTGTTGACATAGTGAAGAGAACTCTCGAGTAGGTGACTCGGGGAGTGGAGTAGGGCAAGGAAGGTGTCCTTGTAGCCGAACCACTATAAATCCTTGTGTTGTGGTTTGATCTTTCCATCCCTATCTTTCATTTCATTTCATTTACTTTACTTGCATTACCTATTTACATTTGTCTATATTTGTTCATATTGTTTAAGAGTTGAAGTCACATAAGATCGAATCGAAGTTTTTAAAAGTAAACAAAAGTTTTCACAATAAAAATTTAAAAGAAGTAAAACTATTCAACCCCCCCCCCCCCTTCTATTTTTTCACAGAATGACTTAGATCCATATCCACATTAACATGGTATTATTAACAAAAGGATAAGTATAATGATGAATCATTAAACGGTTTTCCAGGAAACCACACTCAGGATCGTTCTGGAGGCATTGGCGTGTTATGCTAGACTAACCAATGTCATTACTATATTAAGATATATCCAAGTGGGAGCTGTTAGTTTTGTGGATATAAATTAATATAAGTATGACCAGATTCGAAACTTGAGACTTCGGGATTGTACACTTTACGTATGAGATTCAATGTTTAATAATTAATATAAAACGTTATATTTAATTATTAATTTCACGATAAACACTTAACGGACGTTAGTATTTAACGGGGTTTGGTTAACGGTCGTTAAATATTAAGTTAAGGGACTAGAGATGAAATAGAAGGCAAGAAGGTTCCGGAATCCCTTTTGGGAGAAGGGTCCGATCGGTTTGGGTTTAAGAAACCCAATACCACTCTAACTCGGTCTCCAAGATTTGTTATCCTATAAATACATGGTCTTGGTTCCATTATTTGTAATCTTGGTTCCTTAGCAAACCTAACTTCTTCTCTTTCTTCCCTCTCTTGTGCTTGGCCGGTCGTACAACCCTTCACAAAGGGATACGATTTTTGTCTTGCACAAATCAAAGTGTTTGGTTTTTTTTTTGTGATCAAGAACCTAGCTTTTCTCATTGAATCGTTAGTAATACATGTGCACAAGAACGAAAGAACAAACACATTATTGTTTGTGAATTTTTCCCTAGTCGACTAAATAGTAGTCGACTTTTCTAAACCCTAATTTTTTAGGGTTCTTGGTTCTTGGTTTATTGTATTGCTTGAAATTGCTAAAAGGTACTCATTACTTTTATGTTCGGTTAATTATATTACAAGTATTTGATCCTTATGTTTCCGTTGCGTGTTCTTGATGTTTATTTGTTTAAGTATATGATTGCCATGATATTTAAATTCCAACACTGATATTATCAACACAAAGTAGCATGAAAAATATGTTCCATTTCTCTTTTGTTAGTTCACATTACATTTAAGCATCCTATGTTTAAGATTTTGCGTCATATATTCAGTATTTTGTGTTTTGCAAATCATGTTTGGCATTGGATTCGGCCTTATAATTTAAATTTTACTTATAAATATGGTTCTGGTTGCTTGTATCTAAACTTGAAAGTAGAGAATCCTTTTAACGACTTGATAAACTATTAAGTATTACATGATCATGTTCAGCAAAGAAGCATTTAAACAATCACATACAATATGTGTGATGCTCAAAACAATGAAGATACAAACATCGACAAATACATAGAAGTTAATCACTAAAGTTTGTATGCATTATCCCAATCCTTGGACTCCACTAGAAATAAATTAAGAATTTCAATCCAGACCTGTAAAAAGAATTTAGATTATTTTAACATTAATAAATTAAATATCTTATGTAATCGTAAAATGAAACTAAATCCATAAGATTGATAGTCTTGCTGATGTAGCTCACAAACCGTAATTATGCTTTTGGTAGAATAACCGATGCTTGAACCTGCCACATATCCTCCTTTAATTGTAATATTGAACAACTCCACCACTTAACCTTCACAGCAGGATCACGACTCTCTTTCAAACATAGCCTAATAGTAAAAGATTTTAAAGAATGATATGTTCTTTTTTTTCCTCTTGAAAGTTTTAAGTAATGGGTCTCCACATTTGTCAATATTTTATTCTTTACACGGAAAGTTGTATATTTCTTTTCTTTTTTCAACTTGACTTGTATATTTCATTAAGTAAAATTTTCATTTACAGCCCTCAACTTTACCGAGTTGATAAGTAAATTAATTTGTTTCTGATTTATACCCCAGCTTAGACTCAAAAAATGTTTTGTATCAAAAAAAGAAAAAAAAAAATGTTTTGAGCACTTTTTTTATGTAGGAACACAGTCTAAAATGAACAGCTTAATTATAAACCACTTATACAAATAACATCAACGCTAAATGATTTTTAATTTTTTATAATTTTCACAAAGCCACGAAGCAGTTTTTGTAATTTACATTTAAATTAATCGATAGCCGAACTAAAAATATTCCACATGGGTGCCAATTTGAAGTTTTGAAAAATACACTAATTATTCAAAATAAAAAAATGTTTACTATTAAAATTTAAATAGTTGATAGGTGTAATCAAAAAGGGTTTGTCAGTAACTTAATTCAAACGGATGCGTTTAGTTGAAGAAAAATATGCATGTTTTTCATAAAATAGTACAAAATAAGAAAAATAGAAATCATGTTTTAATTGATTTTTTTAATTCTTTCTTTCACAAAATTGAATTTTCCTATTTCCCAAAATATTAAAGAAAATTACAAAACATATTTTTAATGTTTTATGTATCACTTGTTTACTTTGTAAATTGTAATCCAACCCTTCATTCCCTTATTTAAAAAAAAAAAAAATAATAATAATAACTAAATGCATTTTTAAAATTTTCAACATTCTTGGAATTGAAAGATAAAAATCACCTACAAATTTCTACAAAAGAAAAATAAAAAAGTTTTAATCAACTAAACGCACCTAAGTTTTATATAAATTCGAATTAATGATTTAAGATTTATTTCAAACAAAAACGCGTTAAAAACTCGATTCCTTTATTTTGCATTTTTCAGCACTCATGAGATTCACTTTATTTTTTCCTCGTTTTCTTCTAAAAAACAAATTATACTCGATCTATACATGGTATATATCGAAAATCCTAGAATTACTAATAAATTTTACAACAATCATACATTCTGTTAACCTTTGTATGAGAAAATATTAAAACTCATTCCACCAAATAATTATTTCAAAATTTGGTTTTCCAAATGAAAAAAATTGTCTCTATGTATGGCAAATTGAATAAGACAGAAAAAACATTGATATGTTCAAACATAAACTAAGTACTAGAGATATTCAGTTACCGCCATGTATAACCATTAGTGTGATCCTGCTGGTAAGGGTTAAGCGATGTTGTTGTTCAACGACTCGACATTTATATGGCTGCAGATTAGGGGACATTTAATGTGATCCTGCACATTTGTTAGACCGTTTCTCAACAACCGGACCGACAAGTGATCGAGGAGAACTAAAAAAGGTGTTCGGTTTGATGTGAATATATAGATAAGAGATCATATCGAGAAGCCGAGGAGGTGAAGGGTTTCCTCCACGGCTGCAAAAAGCCGGAAGCAGATCGAAGGAAATCAGAAATGTATATATGAAAAACCAAGAGAGAGGATAGAGAATATAGTTATTGAATTTACGCGTCTTATCATTCAATGACATTTTGCAGGAAATTCGAGTCATACTTCTTGGAAATTTCTTGCCTATTTCATACTCCCTCCGTCTCAATTTAATTGTCCATATTTCCTTTTATGGATGTCTCAAATTAATTGTCCACTTTCCTTATTTAGTAAAAACTATAGAATCTAGTGGAGGAATATTCCATTTTAGTGGTTGAAAATTAAAGTGGCCCCACTTTTATTAAACTTTGTGTTTTCTCTCTCCTGACAAATAAATTGAGACGGAGAGAGTAGTACATTTTAATCTTCTTAAATAATTATAAATACACGAGTTTTTTTCCTAACTAGTATAATGGGTAAACTTATTTACCAAACTAGTATAGTTTCAAAAATATTTACCATTTTGGTTAAAATTTAATTTAATATTATATTTATTAAATTAAAAAATGAAAAAGTAATCCCTAATTACTAATAAAAAAAACTCACGGCACTCATACTCACAATCCCTTCATCTTCTTCACTGTAACTTCTAAGGATTAAACTCATTCATTGCCATCACCCCTCTCTGCCATCATCTTTTTCTAAGGATCCACCGGTGCAGTTCCAGGTTCGTTGTAAACATCAATTTGAATATCCCCCATTTTTAATCGCCCCATTTTTATTGTGATTTTTTTGGTTTTTCTTTCATTAAACATATTGGTAATAAATAACTTGAATGATATTGAACTTTGCTGTGATTTTTTTTTTTTTTTTTTTCATATACAGTTAGCACAATGAACCAATTGAATGCGGTCTCTCATATGACTCAAAAGGAAGATTTCAATATAATATCTCGCGTTGCTGTTGTGAACAATTTTGATGTTGATAACGTTTTAGAAGATGAAATTAATATGGATGATGTTTTTGAAGAAGATGGAACTCAAGATGAAAGCGAGATAGAAGAACAGAGAGATGAAATATCAAATGGTAACACTGAAATACCTTCGACTTACACCAGTTTAGATGAAAATAATTTGCAAGTTGATGACAATTGGTTAAAATCATATTCTGAGAGTAAGAATGATTTTGCTCTTGAGTTGGGAAAATATTCTTTTAATAACAAGGAAGAATTTATTAGAGCTGTTAAGCTCTATAATATTAAGACTCATAAACATTTTGAGGTTGTTGAATCACGACCATCCATTTGGTCTATAAGATGTAAGCTACACAAACAAGGTTGCAAATGGTCATCCGAGTTACTCAATTATAAACTATTGTGCAACTTGGTCATCCGAGTTTTCTCCAATTCCTCATGAAGCATATTGGCCACAAACACCAAATATAACATTACTTCCCAATTCCGAACTAAAACGAGATAAAAGGGGCCGCCCTCGATCAACAAGATTACGGAATGGAATGGACATCAAAGAAGGAAAATGGGAAAATTGTCTAAAAATACATCTAACTTGCCACTTTTTCCTATTGTATACATCAAACTTTTTTTTTTCCTATTGTATGCATAAACTTTCTTAATTTCCTATTGTATCAATATTATGTCTGATTAATGACGTGGCAGTAATTAAGCTCACTAATTAAGCTCACTGATTAATGACGTGGCAGTAATTAAGCTCACTAATCAGACGTAATATTGATACAATAGGAAAATTAAGATAGTTTATGCATACAATAGGAAAAAAAAAAGTTTGATGTATACAATAGGAAAAAGTGGCAAGTTAAATGTATTTTTAGACAATTTTCCCAAGGAAAAAAGTCTAACCATTGTGGAGTTTGTGGATAACGCGGTCACAATCGAGCAACATAGAGATCGATCAAGGCTACAATGTGGAGCAAATCAAGAAAACATTAAGTTGGCAATGGGTACTGTTACACATCAAGAAAACATTAATATGAGTGTGTTGGGTTTTTTTCTTTTTCCAGCATTTAGGAATACTTTTTTCAGCTTTTAGTTTAATAAATATAATATTAAATTAGGTTTTAACCCAAAATGGTAAATATTTTTGAAACTATACCAATTTGGTAAATAAGTTTGCACACTACACTAGTTTGGAAAAAAAACTCATAAATACACAAACATATAGATCGATCAAGGCTACAATGTGGAGCAGAAGAAACGGAAGAGACAGACCAACGTACATTAGCTAGGTAGATACCATTTGAACTGAAAATTAATACTCACACATGTTTCACGTTAGATATGAACTACAAAGAATGGTTGGCGTGGGATTATATTCCCAGTTATTCAGTTTTGCGTGTGGGTTTGATTATGGTTCTTTTAATAGTACAGTAGTATTATTTTAGTACGCTAATCGATTTTTATTTATTTTTTATCTTGTTTGAACTTTGAACAATTATGAAGAAGATGAAAGTTATTAAAGATGTATGATATGGTGCAATTTTTACGAAGGCAGACTTACTTTATACATCTATCATATATACAAGGATTGAGATCCTTTAAAGTTGGTTTCAACATGGTATGTTATATATGTTGATCAATCATGCCTAAGTTAAATTGATGAATGTTTTTCTTTTAAATAAAACAAAAGGTCCACTTGTTTTTTACTTCTCACGGTACACAACATACTATCATGTTAAATCAACTTGAAAAGATCTTTTTACTTAATGGAAATATTAATCACACAATGACTCAAAGAATAAATAAATAAATAAATAAAACTAATCGCGTGTCCAAGGAGAAAGCTAATACGACAACAAATTTTTTTATTTTATTTCCTTTATTATTATTATTATTATTATTTTTGAACAAAGACAAGAGTGTTCACTAAATTAAGGAAGACATACGATGAAGGAATGAAGTTTGATGAAGGAATGAAGTTTGACCTAACACATTTTCTAGGTCTTTTCTTAAGTCATCATATATTCAATCATTGGTTTAGGTCAAAAGAATGAAGTGAAAGTGAATCTATCTAAAGTTGTCCGGTTATCGTTAGTTTGTATCTTTACAACCGTTTTATAGATAAATAAAAGTGGACCAAACCAGCCAACTCTCAATGTACAACTTCCCATATTTGTATATGTTTGATCAAAGTAAACTGTCAACTCACCAAATTAAGTACGTAGGTCAATAGTTTACGTTGATTTTAAAGCTAATTTTCACATCAATGCAACATTTTAAAAAGTTCATATCCTAAATTTAGTTATATCTTTACAGGTTTGACGAGTTAACAACGAAAATAACCATGCACCTTAACTCATTGTCAAAAAGCTAGTACAGAGTATCACTTTTTAATAACCTTGTATTTCAAAAACTTGTTACATTAAGCTAACGTATTACTCCTTATGCCGTAACGCATCATAAGCTTAATACGACCAAAAGTTGATGAAACAGCATTAAGGCTAGTCGTAATGATTGGGTCACTATTCGGTTAGTCGAGTGGTAGGATCCCCCCCCTCCCCTCCCCACACACACACACACGCACACACTACAAGCTAACCATGGGACGCGTCTCCCCATGGAAAATGCTTGGTTTGGAAAATGCTTGCGACCGTTGTGGGTGATTGTTGAAAAAAAAATGTGTTGCAGCCTTACAAGGAAGAAGAAGAGTCATATATATATATTATATATATATATATATATATATATATATATATATATATATATATATATAGGCTTTATTTTCAGAACCCTCTTAAGTGCGGGAACTGCGAGAACCACCTTTTTACAACTAATAATACACAATGTACATCACTTAATGCTCCATAGCATTTTGTTATTTTTATTTAATTCAAAAGGGTATAATAGTAAAAGACATTTTCATATTATTTTTGTTTTTTTATAATTCCTGTTTTTTTATAAATTTTGAAATTCGGATTTTTTTTTTCTTCCCAATAGCGTGCGTACACGTTTTCAATTAGTTAAAGTGCATACATGTTTTTTTTCTAAATAATCAAGGTGCATACATGTTTTTTTTAGCTAACACTTTTTTTTATCAACCTACCAATATTTTTTACCTTATCATTATTTTTTTTGAAAGTTTGAAACACAAATTAAAGAACATAAATCATTATAAAATTAAAAACAAGATTGATAGACTTAAATGTTACATTTCACTTGATTACAAGTACAAAAACACATGCAATAATCATATATCTCCAAAAGTCGCAAATTATCTTCATGTATATTCGTGTTCATCCACTTCCCGGTCTTAAATGATATCATCATCTTCATCAATCAATCTGAAACAAACATGCACGAAAACAATTAAACCACAAACAAATAAGAAACGAAAATTAATCACAACAACTAGCATAACATATATGCACAATCTTGTGTATATTAAACTAATGATGTAAACATATATGTTTTATACGTAAACATATATGTATCTTTGCAAAACATATATGTTTTATAATCCAGACACAAAACATACATGTTTTTTTATACTAATCCCAACAAATATTTGCAAAACATATGTGTTTTATAATCCAAAACATATATGTTCAATGAAAATCATGTATGTTTTTCCTGAACTCATTATGCATTGAACCCATTACGCATGTGTCCATTTAATGAAAAATATGTATGTTCGTACCTCCTGAAACATACATGTTTTTCCTGAACTCGATACGCATTGAACTCAATACGCATATGTCCATTTAATGAAAAACATGTATGTTCCTACACTCAATACGCATTGAACATAAGTCTATAACACATATGCAGTATCCTAAATCCGTAAGTCACTACAATAGATATCCAAATGTACTAGCCAACAAATGCACATCTGTTTAAACCAATCCTTTTATTGAAACCAACAATCACGTTGAACACACTGTTTAAACCTTAATATAATAATCTCCACTTGCTCAATATGACCCACGAATAACAGTAATACCAATCGCAGATTTCACAGTCCAATGAATTGACCAAAAACCACAAGCGACAAAAAAAAAAAAAAAAAAAAAAAAAAAAAAAAAAAAAAAAAAACATACTGAATAAACCATCAACCATAATATAATAATCGAATCAAATATTCAGTAGCAAGCGACAAGAATAAACCCACATGACTGTCTCCATCATTCACTACTAATCGACCAATTCATTATTTAATCCATTCAACACTCAGAAACCAATTCGAATAAATGAACGTGTACGAGGTATAATATAATCACAGCGAATCAGATCTGCTGTTAAAAAAAATACAATTACCTCAAAACTTTCACCAGATCTGCTTCTGATTTATTGAATCTGCTCCAAAACTGCTCTTCTTCGATACGAAACCTTGTAGATCCTAGATATCAAGATCATTTCATCAATGGCGGTGGTGACGGATCCAGAGAAACCAGCAGTGACGGATCTTGGTGCGGCGACAGTTAATATGATGGTGGTAGGAGGCGGTTACGTGAGAAAGATAGAGGTTGGCTTCATTTTTTCAACCGAAAAAATAACAAGAGAAAGAGAGGCGGCAGCTTTTTGGGTGAGGGAGAAGAGAGGCGGCAGTTAGGGTTAAAAAAATGAATCTGTGTATTTTTTTTACCTTGTTATGTTTTAATTAGTGGGAATTTAGTAATAAGCAGATTACTATAATACCCTTGTGCTTTACAATATACCAC
Organism: Artemisia tridentata subsp. tridentata; assembly: GCA_021014915.2. NCBI lineage: Eukaryota > Viridiplantae > Streptophyta > Magnoliopsida > Asterales > Asteraceae > Artemisia > Artemisia tridentata. Next base: position 290,856,097 of record CP139501.1, read on the forward strand.
ATCTTTTAATTAATTACACTATTTGGCACAAGTTACTCATCATTCATTGAAATAATCTACGTCTTAATGGGTTTCTCGCATTCCCCACTAAGAGGTCTAAATATAAGTTACACTATATATATATATATATATATATATATATATATATATATATATATATATATATATATATATATATATATATATAACAGGAGACGTTTGACCATTTTAAAGACACATCATCGAATTTAATACCACCTCATAATACCACATAAGCACATTTTATTCCATGTCATCAGTTTTGTCCATGTTGGCATATATATATATATATAACATACAATTTTTTCCATTCAGAAAATTAGGATTTATTTTTCTCAAAAAAACATGGTGCTAGATTCGAACATGGGTTGTGAGTAAGACTGCCATACACCTTTACCAATACACCAACACAATTTTTGGTATTTATCTTGCAGCCTGTTATTGATTAAGGTATGTAATTAAATAACCCCTACCATTTAGTTGGAGAAAATTTAGTCGGCTTATTAGAAAAAAACATACATATATTTTTCCTCAAGAAAACCCTAATCATCAAAACTCTCTCCATGAAGAAAACTCCGTCATGATTTTAGAATTTTAATGATTTTTAATGTGTTTTAGTTGCAGGTTCGTTCATCTCTGTATGACTCCAATCGTTTCATATTCTTAACACCATAAATTAATCAGGTAATCTGTACACAGTGCATCATTCACTTGACTATACAACTGTTATTAGTAGACAAGCATGCACGTAATTGTTGTGGCAATATTGTAGTTCGTATCAAGCAATTAATAACACCGTAGGTTAAATTTAACATCAAATCTAAAGAAGACTCTATTGGATGGAATTTTTATTCTTGGTCGTGCACAACTTTGAGAATTATTGCTAAAAAGTTAAAGGTGATCATTCCAAGGTATGATTTTTGTTTTTAATCTTTGAGTTATGATTTATTTGATATTAAATTAACGAATGATTCTTGATTTTGACATTAGGGTTCTTGATAAAAGTAGGGTTTAAATTATTATTATTTTAATTTTTATCATATAAGCATTTTAAGTTGTTTTGAACCTGGAAATTGATGAGGATATGTAGGCAGAAGGAGCTATTCGGCATCGAAACCTCAAACTTTCTGCATAAAAAACACCAGCAACACCATCTGAAAATCCAGTAAATAATTGCAGATGGTACTTTCATTTATTGTTCTCAATACATAACACTAGGGTTGTTAGTAAACCAAACATTCATCGAATCACTCTTGAACTCTTATCCGGAAGTAGTCTAATCAAGTAATAACCTATTGTTCTTATATGCAGTATATAATATTAGTCATAAGGCGGTTCACAGTTACATCTATTCCTTTCCTAAATCATTTGTCTTTTATTTTGTTTGATGAGACTGAAAAGACGTTATAGTGACAACGACAAAGAGGAGAAGGAACTATGAAACATGGTATACATACATACGTTTATAAATTATAAGTTCCGATTACAGGTTTGCAGGAAGCAAAGCTAATGGCAATGGAAAAACGGATTAGAAGGCGACAACAGTTGCTGGCAATGCAAGTGTGAAAGTTGTTATTTTTAAAAGTGCTTATTTTGGATTTGTATTTAATTATTTTCTTACAAATTTGCTCAATCTGATATGATAGTATTTTTAATAGGCATCGTCTTATAATCTGGTGGATTAGGATGATGACGAAGTCGAGGAGCCTATTGTTTAGACCCTGCAAATAGAAACAACCACCCTTTCAGCGCAATTCACTTTGTTTTAGATAATTTGTAAGAAATCCTACATAGTACTATGTAAATTTCGTTATTTCTCAAGTTTTTGTTTCATTGGAACTTCATTCTGATTTTTTTCCCGTATGCTATATGACTGTACATAAGAAGTGGCGGGAATAAACCAAGGATTCGACTTGATGGACACGAACAAGCCAGGGAAGATATTGGTGAGTTGAAAGCTGGGTTGCAGAAACTTGGGCATCAAATAGCTGATGCAGATCTTCAAATACTTATGGAAGCCGTAAGTATCTTAAGTCCACGTCCATAGTTGAATCTGAGTCTTTTTGCTAAAGTTTTCAATTTCACCTATTTATTGCAACTCAAATCGTGGAGACAGTTCAGATAGTAACATCAGCAATGAGAACGAGAAGACAAATGAAATATATTTGTATGAACCCGGTTCCATTATACATTATTACTTTAACAGAACGATCATGTGGAGGTAGCAGAAGAGCAAAAAAAAACCAAGCTGTTCTATATTGATGCATTAGAACAGTAGGATGCTGAGTTCTAGGTAAAGATCAATTATGACATTTATCTGAATATTGGTATGCATCACAATTTCACAGGATGTTATATATTGAACATGTTAAAAATGATCTTTAAAGTTGTTATTTATTACACAGATGCCCTTAGGTGCTATTCTTTCAAATCATGTAAATAAGCCCCGCGCATATATTGGGTGTATGAAATCTGGTGGTGTTTACTCCAAGCATTGACTTGGTTAAAGAGTTTTGTATGATATAATTTTCATTTTCAAATCTTCATATAAAGTAGTATCTTACCTCTTATTGAGGGTTTTCAGGAGCGACAAATGGTATGAACCTGAGTGGTGAAAATTTGGAGATACAAAATCGTACATTTCTAATAATATTTATCACTGCATGGTGTTGATGTTTTGCATATTAGACTGTTGTGTCCATGTAAGCATGCCTTTACTGATCAATTCAATTTGCTGCAGATATTTCCGACATGCTTCTGGGGAAATACTTGCTATATCTCGCGCTTTGGTTCAGTTTTTCATATTGATGAAATGCTCTTTGTGTACTGTTTAGATTTTTTTTATTGAAGTTTAATATGACACTTCTTATCGTAGTTTATACGCATTAACTGTAATGAAATTGTGGATATACCGTTATCAGATCTGTAATGCTTTTCTTGCTGCAAGAATTATTGTAAACACTAACTCAATCTTTATCACACAATATATGCTATACGATTGGTACTCACAAGACAAGAACAATAGAAATAGAGAATATGTATGGATCGTATGAAATATAACCGTGTATCTATTAGCTTAAAGAAAATAAAACAAATACAAACATAAAACACACACACATACACTCCCACCTATACTACTCATAAGGCACACTTGGAAATGAGGTGGGAGTGTCTTTATATAGCCTACATGTGACGCCCTAATGGCTTCAATGGGCTTTTGGTTGGGCTTTTGGCTCATGGACTATACATTGGACTTTTTAGAAGATAACTTAATACATATTAGATTTAGTCCATGTAGCGTCTTGACCCATTGACTATTCTATAACTAATGACACAACTACAAAGTTGTTAAATAGGAAATGACCATCACTTCACTTTATAATTTAAATGCTAACAATCTCCCCCTAAGAGATGGTCATTCAAATGATGCTCCCAGTGATAAGGTCTTTCGTCTTTGATGTCTTGAACTTTGTGTGTCGTTGTAGAATAGTCTTGATTCTTTGTTCCTTCATGCTTTGTGATCTTCAAAGTAATCGTCTTTTGGTTCTTCTTGCCTTTGATCAACATCTTCTTGCACATTTGCGTCGTATCCTCCAACATACTCATACTTCTTGAACTTCATACTTATGTCATCCTTTCTTGATACATGAGCTTGTTCTTGACATCTTGATTAGCCTTTTGACGTTGTCTTAGGACTTTGTCTTTAACTTGATCATTTTGTCTTGAACTTTTTCACTTGAGCTTTGTTGAGGATGATCTTCATAAGTATGAGCATGTGGAGATGCAGATGTTGAGACATATGATGATGGTAGATGGACTTTCGTCAGTACCTGCATAAAACAGTTAGCAATAAATCGTCCAGCGCTTACAGGTTCAGATTTTGAGATTGTTAATAGCATACAGTGAAAACTTTTTCTAATCTTTACCAGGGTCGTTGTGAGCCTCTGAAGTATACCGGAGTATCACTTAAGACTGTAGACCGTTTGAAGCACGTAACCATCATATATAAGGCAAGATCCAAAGATCTCATTAAGCGTGAACACAAGTGTATTATATGGAAAGTGTTCCTAAGAGATTTTTGATGAATCTCATGGCTCTAGACTCGATAATGTGCGTTTTGGTTTTAGTAGTCGGAGGCATGGAGCAGAGTGCCACCTTTTCAATATCAACACATCTCGGAATGAGAGGCCGATAGATTATGCAGTGTTCTCCGTGAGAAATGAAACAAATATCTTTTAAGAGATATCTGAGTGGCTAGGAGGGGTGGTGTAGCGCGTCACTGGGTCCATGACATCTTGTCTTCAATATCAGTATCAACTTTGTGATAACCGATAGCAGATGTATTGACCCGTTTCTGCCCTAAGTTTTCATGGAGGGCTATTTCTTTTCACCCTTTCATAAACTTTTCTTTTTAATTCTCCAACCCTTCTTTCCCTTTCTCTTTTACTCCTTTTTTCAATCTTTCCTAAGGACTTCTAATTCTAATCTATTGGAATTGTCCAAGGGTAGATCCCTCCGGCTCTGGCGGATCATTGGACATAACCTAACCATAATCACCTTATTACTCCATGATTATCCTAGATTTGTTGATCACTTGCCATAAAACCTTTTTTGTTAAAATCTCTTAATGTGCTTATGAATAAAACATATTTTGGTTAACACTTCTAGAGTTTTTGCATTTTCTGAAATACTCCCCCTTCACATGTGCTCTTGAATTTTTAAGATAAATTTGCACATGTTGGGTAGAGTTCACACATTTTGAATTGATCGATTTTCATTTAATATGACCATCGCGAGACACGTTTACATCACTAGTTAGACTAGCTTGAAATTATTACCCGTCTCGGTCATATTAAAAGATTATCTCTCGAATTGGTACATTCTACTCAGAAAAGTCCTTTGCGAGACACGTTTACATCACTGGATAACCAGCTTGAAATTATTACCCGTCCCGGACAAGTCTTTTCGATTACTGAAATTTAATTTTCGTCAATTTGAGGGTTCAAATCTGAGTCTTTTTGGAGATCTCTTTTGAGATTCAATCCACGATCTTTTAAACTTTTTGATCACATTTTAATCACGTCTTCTCCCCCTCAAAAATAGCATGTAGTGATATTTTTTATATCAACTTATTAAATGAAAGCTTTTTGGAGAGATAGACGGATTTGAGCATGATTTTTGGAACATTTTTGTTTTTCATTTTATACTCCCCCTTAAATAAAGCATATTTTTTAAACATTTGAGTTTAAATTAAATTTAAGGGTATAGAGGGAGTTATCTTGAGCACATAATTTTGAGAAAGATTTTGAAAAATCTTGATCATGTGCTCAAGGGTTTTTTATTTTTGCCATTAACATTACGAGTCCTGATCTGAAATAATCAGAAGTCATCAATGTAGCTCGGGTTTCGTACTGAAATATACGAAAGCCGTTGTGAAGAAATTTTTGAGAAACGACATGTTTTAGAAAACTTTTAAATGAACTCTCGCTCAAGCATCTGTACATGTCCGTATCATTGTTGAATGACATTTCTAGATACGTACAGAATATCGATTATACGAGAGACATGTCGTGAGAAGAATATTTTTGGTTTTTATGATTTTATATTTTTTTTGTATTTTTGAAAATTTTCTATTTTTATATTTTGTTTTTGTTGGTTTTTAAAATTTTGTATTTTGTTTTTCAAAGATATTTACAGCGAAGCTATTTTGAAAATGTTTTCAAGAAGAATTTCTAACTCTTCGGGAGTTAGGCTTCGCATGCCAATTCGTTGAACTAAGTTATCAAACATCTCTTTTGGAAGGGCTTTAGTAAATAGATCGGCGAGTTGGTATTCAGTCTTCACGAAAAATAATTCAACAGTACCCTCTTCGACGTGTTCCTTGATGAAGTGGTAGCGGACTCTAATATGCTTGGTCTTCGAGTGTTGTACTGGATTGTACGAGATGGCTATGGCACTTTTTGAGTCACAATACAAAGGTATGCGGTCGAAAGAGAAGCCATAATCTGTGAGCTGTGTCCTCATCCATAGAACTTGGGCACAACACGCAGATAGAGACATATACTCAGCTTCAGCGGTTGATAACGCGGTACAATCTTGTTTCCTTGATGACCAACCTACTAGCTTTTCTCCCAAAAATTGTGCTCCACCTGATATACTCTTTGCTGTAACTTGACAACCGGCATGGTCCGCATCTGAAAGTGCTATTAGTTTAAACTCTGAATCCTTCGGATACCAAAGTCCCATGTTAATGGTTCTTTGAAGGTACCGAAAGATCCGTTTAACCTCTTAGAGGTGCAGTTCAGTAGGCCTTGCCTGAAATCGTGCTAATAAACAAACAGCGAAATGTATATCGGGTCGACTAGTGGTTAAGTACATGAGAAAACCAATCATGCTCCGATATTTCTTCGGATCCATGGGTTTCCCAAATACATCAGCACCTATTTTTGGTGAAGTGACCATTGGTGTACCAACAGAGTCACAATTTTCCATTCCATGTTTCTTCAAAATCTCAATTGTATATTTAGCTTGATTTATAAAAATACCATGAGGGGACTGATGTATTTGTAAACCAAGAAAGAATTTTAGTTCCCTCATCATGGACATTTCAAATTTGCTTTTCATGAGATTTTCAAAATGTTTTGAAAGTTTCGGATTAGTGGACCCAAAAATAATGTCGTCCACGTAAATCTAACAATCAAAATGTCATCTTTGAATTTTCTTATAAACAAGGTCGGGTCTATTGTTCCTTTGGTGAAATTATTTTGCAGTAAGAAAGATGATAATTCGTCATACCACACCCTTGGGGCTTGTTTCAAACCATAAATGGCTTTCTTTAGCTTGTAGACGTAGTCTGGATGATCTTTGTCGACGAATCCGTCTGGCTGACTCACATACACTTCTTTTTCAGAGTTCCATTCAAGAAAGCCGTCTTGATATCCATCTGATAGACCGTGATGTTTTTGTGAGCTGCATATGCTAAGAAAATCCTGACTGCCTCAAGTCTTGCAACTGGCGCGAATGACTCATCAAAATCTATCCCTTCTTCCTGTCTAAATCCCTTAGCCACTAGACGAGCTTTGTTACGAATGACAGTCATTTCTTCATCCTTCTTGTTCTTCCATAACCACTTTAGATCAATGACGAGTTTGTCAATTGGTCTTGGAACCAAATCCCAAGTGTCATGTAACTGATATTGGAGAAGTTCTTCATGCATCGCTTCAATCCATGCATTATCTGCCATTGCCTCCCGAATGTTCTTTGGCTCTTTTAGACTGACTGAGCAGACGTAGATGCACATGTCGGGATCAGTGGCGAGCTGTTTTCTCGTCTGAACTGGCCGTGAAGGTTCACCAATTACTTGTTCTATTGGATGGTCTTTTTTCCACTGTAACGTAGAAGGGTACCTTAGGTTTAACAAATACGTGTTGGATGGTTCTTGTAGCCTAGAAGATGATTCAGCAGAATCCGTAGCAAAGGGGTTTTCGAACACTTCTTCTTCTAACACAAGCATTGTTCTGGTTTGGTTCTTCTTGAAATTGGTGTATTTTTCTCATCAAATCTTGGTAGGACAATCTCAATTACTGGAGTTGCTGGAGTAGATGTTGATGACGTTGAGGGAGTTGGCGCGTCAGCTTCAATTGTTGTTGATGCATCTTGTGGTGGTGGTGGTGGTGGTTGAATGTTTTGAGCGGGTGCAGCGGAATGTTGTTGTGATGCATTTTTCGAAGTTCCACCATAGTACTCATCATACATAAACTCGAAGAAATTTTCCAGTTCTTGATTTGTTGGTTTTTCAGTGGTAGTTGACTGAGCTCCTTGGGGTATGAGTCCTGAACTGATATGTCCAGAAGTCTGACCGTTTGGTGCGGGTCCTAATCTGGTATGATTATAAGCCATTGGGTTAAGCGCGGGTTCTAGAGCGAGTCTCTCAGAAGCCATTTGTGAAATCTCATCAAACTTCACATTCATCGTCTCCATGATCCTTTTGGTTCTTCTATTATACACCCTGAATGCCTCGAGTTTTCTGAATAACCAATGAAGATTCCAATATCACCCTTAGCTTTCAACTTCCCCAGATCTTCTCTGTCGTTCGTTGGATAGCACAAAGCGCCAAATACATGAAGGTAAGAGATGTCGGGTTTTCTGTTGTTCACTAGCTCATATGGGGTTTTATTGAATCTTAGGGTGGATTAGGTAACGGTTCTGAGTGAAACAAGCAGTGGCAACAACATCAGCCCATAGGAATAGTGGTGCACTAGAATAAATTAGCATTGTGCGAGCAGCTTCCACAAGAGTTCGATTTCTTCTTTCAACTACCCCAATCTGCCGTGGAGTTCTAACAACCGATGTCTGGTGAGTAATTACAGTATCTTCAAAGTACATTCTTAACTCCTGATTAGTAAATTCTGTGCCATTATCTGTTCTTACGATCCTTAATGGAGCTTGAAGTAGGACTTGAATGCGCTTCAGAAAGGTGATGATGATGCCTGGTGCTTCGTCTTTTGACCTCAGAAACTTTACCCATGTATATCTTGAATAGTCATCGACGATAACAAGAATATACTTCTTCCCATTTATGCTTTCAACTCTCATTGGGCCACATAAGTCCATGTGCAACAGATGTAACTTATCTACCGAACTGGGTATGGTTTTAGGTTTATATGTTGCCCTTTTGCTTTTTCCTTGCTCACAGGATGACATAGGTGATCCTTGGTGTATTTGAATTTTGGGAGACCGTTGACATGTTGTCTTTGGCTAGCTTGGTTAAGGTGTCGAAGTTGAGATGAGATAATCGTTTGTGCCACAACCAGGACTTTGTTTCGCATGACTCTTGTCATAAGACAAATTGGTGATGAAGAGGCCATTTGGTTTATGTCGATAGCATATAGATTGGTGCCACGATTCCCAGTTAGGAGATCATCTCCAACCAAATTTCTAATGAAGCAAGTATTTCTCCTAAATGTAACCTCTAAATCTGCATCGCAAAACTGCCCGACTAAAAACAAGTTGTGTCCTAATCCTTCAACGTAGTAAACCCGAGTGATTAAGTAATTCCCAAACTGAAGATCTCTATAACCCAGAATAGCTGCTACATGATCATTTCCAAACCGTACAGTTCCCATGAACTTCCATACAAAGTTGATAGCAGCTTCAGATTCCCGGTCATGTGCTTGGAGCAACCCGAGTCGACGATCCAAAGGCATATTTCGATAACCTGCCAAGAACAGATGATTGTGCATTTGGAAACCGTTTATCATTTGGTTCCATGGGGTTAGGGGTAATAAAAGAATCACACTGATAGAAGGTTTTTACATGTTCTGTTGGAACCTTTTTTAATTTACCATTCACTAGTTTGAATTCTCTACCCATTGGTATCCATACGCACAACTTAAGATAGTTCCTAGGCAATATGCTACTAGTGGTTGACCTAGATGCTGTAATAAGTCTTTTGACATATCTAGACCTAACACTCATTCCTGAAGGAACATCTTTCTATACAGGTATAGCATTCACATTCACATTATTAGAAACAATATCATCACAAGCATTTTTAGATAACGATTTCTTGCACATTAAACAAACAGAGTCATTACATGCTGTAGGACACCAAATATCAATCCTTATCACACACAATCTAATACTAAAGAAGAGAAAGAGATAGAGAAAGATGGTAACTTCTAGAGATCTATTAGATTAAGAGAAATAGAATGAGAGATACAAGATGATACCCTAGAAGCAACCCCTTCCAAGTGAGGAGGGTGAAGGATATTTATAGTATACATGAGATGGGCTTGTGGGCCTTTCATTTCACTAAACCTTGACCTATTAGATTAAAAGCCCACTGACTATACTAACTTAATTACAACGACACATTTACATAAAATATATAAACGACTAATGACCATCACTTTTTATAAATGCTAACAATCTCCCCCTAAGGGATGGTCATTCAAATGATGCTCCGGGTGATTTTGGTCTTTCGTCTTCATTGTATTGAGCTTTGTGTGTCGTTGTAGAATAGTCTTGCTTCTTTGTTCCTTCATGCTATGTGATCTTCAAAGATTCGTCTTTGTGGTTGTTCTTGCCTTTATCAACATCTTCATGTGATGATGCGTCGTGTCCTCCAACATACTCATACATCTTGGACTTTATACTTATGCTAACAATCTCCCCATAATCTTTTCATCATTTGATATATGAGCTTGTTCTTGACATCTTGATTAGCTTTTTGACTTTGTCGTTACACTTTGTCATTAACTTGATCTTCTTGTCTTGAACTTTTACACTTGAGCTTTGATGAGGATGTTCTTCATAAGTATGAGTATGCTGAGGTGAAGATGTTTGATGTATGTGATGATGGTTAATGGATGTTTATAGGTAGCTGCATAAAATTGTTAGTAATAATCATCCAGCGCTTATAGGTTTGAACTTCGAGATCATCAACAGAATAGTGTGAAGACTTTCTCTAATCCTAACCCAGGCCGTTCTGAACCGGATACCCCCGAAAGGGCTTACACGGACACACCGAAGTGCACCCATGATTCAGTGAGTCGCTGGAGATCACCCCACGACTGTAGACCGTTTGAAGCATAGAACCATCATGATATAAATGGCAAGATCCTTAGATCTCATTAAGACTCTTGTACACCTTGTGTCCTTTTTGGCGAACACAAGGGTATTAAAATGTAAATGTATCCCTAAGAGATATTTTGATGAATCTCATGGCTCTAGACTCTATAATGTGCATTTTGGTTTTAGTAGTCGGAGGCATGGAGCAGAGTGCCACCTTTTCAATATCAACACATCTCGGAGTGAGAGGCCGATAGATTATGTAGTGTTCTCCGTGAGAATGAAACAAATATCTTTTAAGAGATATCTGAGTGGCTAGGAGGGGTTTCTGCAGCGCGTCACTGGGTCCATGACGTCTTGTCTTCAATATTAGTATCATCTTTGTGATAACCGATAGAAGATGTATTGACCCGGTTTCTGCCCTAAGTTTTCATGGAGGGCTATTTCTTTTCACCCTTTCATTAAACTTTTCTTTTAATTCTTCAACCCCTTCTTTCCCTTTCTCATTTACTCCTTTTTTCAATCTTACCTAAGGACTTCTAATTCTAATCTATTGGAATTGTCCTTGGGTAGATCCCTCCGGCTCTGGCGGATCATAGGACATAACCTAACCATAATCACCTTATTGCTCCATGATTATCCTAGATTTTTTGATCACATACCATAAAACCTTTTGAAAATCTCTCAAAGTGTTTATGAATAAAAACATTTTAGTTAACACTTTGAGAGTTTTACATTTTTTGAAATACTCCCCCTTCACATGTGCTCATGCATTTTTTATAAACTTGCACATGCTGGGTAGAGTTTGCACATTTTGAATTGATCGACTTTCTATGAACATGACCTTCGCGAGACACGCTTACATCACTAGTTAGACTAGCTTGAAATTATTACCCGTCCCGGTCATATTCAATGATCATCTCTCGAATTGGTACATTCTACTCAGACAAGTCCTTTGCGAGACGCGTTTACATCACTAGATAACCAGTTTGAAATTATTACCCGTCCTGGACAAGTCTTTTCGATTTCTGACATTTAACTTTCGTCAATTCGAGGGTTAATCTGAGTCGAGCACTTATTGAGATTCAAACCACGATTTTGATCACATTTAATCACGTTTTCTCCCCCTCAAAAATAGCATGAAGTGATATTTTTGATATCAACTGATTAAATGAAAACTTTTTGGAGAGATAGACGGATTTTAGCATGAAATTGGAACATTTTTTCTTTTTAAATTTTATACTCCCCCTTAAATAAAGCATATTGTTAAACATTTGAGTTTAAGAGGGAGTTTTGTTTATGAAAATCTTGAGCACAGAATTTGAGAAAGATTTTGAAAAATCTTTTTGAGAAATCTTGATCATGTGCTCAAGGATTTTTTGATTTTGCCATTAACATTACGAGTTCTGATTAGATATAATCAGAAGTCATCAATGTAGCGCGGGTTTCGTACTAAAATATACGAAAGCCGTAGTGATTTTTAGGATAAGTGCTCGAAAAATATTTAAAAACTTTATTTTGAATGAGCACTTTCCTTTCTTTGAAGAGCGGGTCCTGAACTGAATTGTTCCGAAGCCATAGAGAAGAAATTCTAAGAAACGACATGTTTGAAAAACATTTAAGTGAACTCTCGCTCAAGCATCTGTACATGCCCGTATCATTGTTGAATGACATTTCTAGGTACGTACAGAATATTGATTATACGAGAGACATGTCGTGAGAAGAATATTTTTGGTTTTTATATTTTATATTGTTTTTGTATTTTTGAAAATTTTCTATTTTTATATTTTGTTTTTGTTGGTTTTTCAAATTTTGTATTTTTTTTTTTTTCAAAAATTTTTACAAAGAAGAATTAAGTATGAACAAGTAAAAGTGGAGTTAAGAGTGGAATAAGACCAGGATTTCCACATGAAATGTTGGCATAAAGTTCTTTTTTTCCACATCTTGTATATGAAACATCAACACTTTCACGAGTACCTGCATCCACAGAATCCACAAAAGAAGAATATGCACAAATAATAGTGTTAGAGGTACATGAATCATCATTCTTCGAGTGTTCACTACCAAGGGTTGTAGTGGTGTCTACTTCCTTATCTTGATGATTTTCACTATTGTTAGTCTTTGTGCAGCTATCAAGAATCTTTCCTGTGGGAATCCATCTAAGACTAACTGTTTTAAAAACTTTTCCCGTGGGAATCCACCTAAGGCAAGATCTAGGAGTTGTTTTCTTTTCAGATGCAGCGGAAGTCTCATTTTGAGAAAAACTACGTCCTGTAGAGATCCACCTAGTAGGTTTCTTAGCCTTTTGCTTCTTATCAACGGGTTTGTTTCTATTTGTTGTCCTAGTGGATTGTGCTATAGCCCTTGATTTGCCATTCATGTTCGAAGAGGAATTTGAATTCTTAGTGTTGCATTCTACGTGCATAGCATTTTCATTTGAGCAACTACTTTTAGATGCAAGCCATTCCCTATTCTTTAGTTGAATGATCCTAGGTAGTGGTTTACTACTACTAGCAGTGCCTTGTAATGTTGTAGAATTCATCACCCTAGGTTTTGTACCTAAAATTCCATCTTTTCGAATCTGTGCCTTTTGCCTAGCTTTTTCTAGATAGGGATTGTGGACCATGTTGTTTGAACCAACAGATTCTTTAACAGTTTTTGTGGTCACATTCGGTGAGCTATTCCTAGGGGCACACACATTAGGATTTAGCTTGTTGTCCTTTGAATTTGTTGTAGCATTCCTAGACTCTTTTGGATTATCTTTTGAACTTTTGTCTATCGCCCTATATGTTTGAGATGTAGAGGCAGACGCAATAGTGGGACTAATCCTATAGAGATCAGGTGCTATGACATTCAATGTTTCGACAACAACTTTCTCTTTTCCTTTGTCACTTTGCTTAGGTAAGGGTGTGGGAACACATTGGGAAATAGACATTTTTGGTGGGACCACAGGATTGTTCTTAGGTTCCTCACCCTTCCCTTTTTGACTTTCAAGCTGAGACTTCAAAAGATCAATTTGTTCTTTCAGGTTTTTGTAAGAACGCTCATACGACAATTTGTCATACTTACTTTCTTCCTTTTTTTCGATCAAGTTGTTTAAAATATGTTACATTTTGTTTTTCAATCTTGGCAAGCGCATTTTCATATTTTTCAACAATTTCAGAAGTCTCAACCCGAAGTCTTTCATCGTCTTCCACAGAATATGTTTGATAAATAATGGACATAATATCAGTCGATAGAGCAACTTCGAAGAGAATGTCATTGTGTCTTTCCAAAACTTTTATGTGTTCAATGTTTTCGTTAGCTTCCTTCACCAGGGATTTGTGGTCCTTGACAAAGTCGGCTGATTCTTTCAAAAGACATCTTTCAACATTAAGTACTACCGCATAAATTGCAGATAGTGGAGGAATTATGTCTTTTTCAAACATCTTTTTCTGTTCTGTATGAAAACTTGAAAACCAGTCATTGTAGTTACTATTTGTTTTGTATGCCACAGTCATTTGAAGCGTTTCAACTCTCCTTTTAAGATCATCCAAAAATAGTCTAGCTTCACTTGTGTTACAAGTGTTTTTAGAGTATATTTGTTCGATGTTAGAAAGATGTTTCGAAACAACTTTTCTTTTTGCGAAGCCACTGGTTTTTTGAAAAACAGTGGTGACTCTTTTCGAACAAGATGAACGCCAGAAATTTTGTTAAGCTCATTATAATCAATTGGTTGATTTCTGGGTTCTTCTGGCTCATTTTAACACGACTCTCTTCGGCAAGCTCAATCGTTTCATAAGAATCACGAACCTCGGGAGGATCATGTTTATCATTTAGCACACTACCATTATATAACACATTTTGTTCCTTTGAGCTTTCTTGAGATTATAAGGGTTTTCACAACCGATAGCCATTTTCTTCATTGTATGTAAAATTGGGTTTGGATCGTTAATTAACAAATTAATTGTTTGTGTTGAATGACCCGTTTTTACAAGCAATTCTTCCAACTTTTTAATGCTTTCTTGTTTGTCAATGATTTCATCAAGAAGATCATTTTCTCGTTTTGAAAACTTTGCATTTAATTCCTTCTTTTCTTTTTCAAGATCAGAACAAATTGATTTTTGTTTAGAAAGTTGAGTGGTTAATTCAGAAATTTCCTTGTTTAGGGATTTTATTTGCATGTTCAACTTAACATCAAGAGTGTCGTATTTGATTTGCAAATGTTTCTCCCTTAACATAGAATCTCTATAACAGTTTCAAGTTTTGACTGTCGTTTGTTATTAAATTCAAAAGCTTGTTCATTCACCTTATATCTCTCAAGCTCAGCAGTCAATTTCACATTCGCGGACTTAACAGCGCGATTGATCTTTTTGACCTTTTCAATCTCAATGCGACAATTATTCAGTAATGATTCAAATAAAGCACGGGTTTCCTCTCATAAGCATCATTTTGTGCAACTTGAACTTCATTACACTAGTACAAAAATGGGATTTAGTCACACATGCTGTTTTTCGAACAGCCACATAGTCGCCTTTTTATGTGACTAAATGTACCAGAATAAAATAAACAGCCACACTTGATCCGACTTGTGTGACCATTTCGGAATTACATCCGAGGCTACAGCCACACATTTCAATATTTTCGTGACTATACGTATATGGTAATTTTTTTTTTTGATTTTTTAGTCACTTATAATTTGGGACGTGTGACGGATACAAATAAGGTTGAAACATTAGTCACACTATATATATACATATGTGACAAATATATGTCACGCAATTGAAAAGTGTGACCAAAATCCATATATGGTCACACAAAGTAATTGTGTATGTGGCTAAATCATATGCTCAAGTTTGTCACACATTATTTAAGTGTGACTGCTAGTTTTTGTTGAAAATTTAGCCACATATGAATTTGAAATGTGTGACAACTGAAAAGTAAGTTTGAAGCATAGTCATGATATGCATTTAAAAGTGACAAATATATGTCACACACTTGAGATGTGTGACCAAATGTCATATATGGTCACACTAAACCATAGGCATACATGATTAAGTGTGACCAAAATTCGATACAAATAGTCACGTAAGTTAATATGTGTGTCTAAAGTTAAGTGTGTGTTTGCCTGCCAATTCCTAATGTGTATGGTCACATTTAATTGTAGCACAA
This sequence comes from Artemisia tridentata subsp. tridentata, assembly GCA_021014915.2. NCBI lineage: Eukaryota > Viridiplantae > Streptophyta > Magnoliopsida > Asterales > Asteraceae > Artemisia > Artemisia tridentata. The sequence continues at coordinate 290,871,838 of CP139501.1, forward strand.
TCATGTGACTATAGGCAATAGTCAAATTTTGTCACACATTATTTAAGTGTAGTCACAATTCGATACATATGGTCACACATTTCTGATAACTTATGCAATAGTCAAAAATTTAAAAATATCAATGTTTTGGCTCCATTGTAAGCATTTATGTAAGCATATTTTGTCAGACTATACATTCTAGCAGTAATAACTATACATTCTAGCAGTAATAACTACACATGTTTATCTCATAAGCAGTAATAACTATACATGTTTAAGTCAAACTATACATTCTAGTAGTAATAACTATACATTCTATTTCTTGTCCTTGGGTCCTAGATACTCTTCCATCTTCTTGAGCAGTTCATATGCCATGTTATCATAATTAAGCTGAAGCTTGAGTATTTTCTTCCCACGCAACATCTGATGTAGAATGTCTTTGTGAAACTTTAAAGGGTAATCCTTTTCTACAAGCATGTAGATCACCAACTCATTCACAGTTAAAGCATGTACTCCACATCGTTGAAAAATTTTCCATTCTTTAACAGTATTGTGCGTTAGTCTTCTCCAACATTCATCTTCATGATTTGGTTCAAACATTACCTTCAAATAATTCCAGACTTCTCTATCATAAGCTTGTTCTGGTGTCTTATTACCAAATCTTTGTTTAAGTAATTTCCATAGAGCTATCATATCTCGTCTATCAAAATCATGAACCATGTGAAGAAAGCTTACAAACCTTCTAGAAGAACCATCATGCCTCTTAATATCTTAATAAATTGTTTCCCCATGAGATCCAGACTTATAATCAACAATGGGATGTTTGACAGTTAAAGGTTGTGCATCCATGGCTTCTCCTACAGAGTCAACTGCAAGTTTAGTGTGAGCTTGCATTTGTTCTTTAGCAACAGCTTGCTCAGTTTGTTCTTGTTTTCTCTTTTTACTGCTTTCTATTTCCAACTGCTCACCTGCTCTCTTTGAACTGTCATTCAAGAAGAGTTCATTGTTTCTCTTGGCAATTGCATACAATTCTTCAATGCTTTTATCATCCAAGAATTTCAAATCCTTTAGTTTCCAACTGGCCACATTCTTCAAATATCTGCACATGAGTAGATGTTTATGATGTACATATTGGGTGTTGTTGATATTAATATAAATTTACCTTTGCAACAAAAAAATAAATAAATAAAAAAATAAAAAAAGTACCTGCACATGAGATCTCTTCTTTGTTTTTGAGTGGGTGGCTTGTTCTTCTTAGCTGCATATCTTTGTTCTGCATACAACTTCTTTTTTGCATCAAATTTTTCTTTCCGCATCCTGGCTTTTTCATCTACTGAGTACTTATCTTGCTCTTCTTTATGTACTATTTTAGCAAGCTCACAATCAGCTTCAACCTGAGCCCTTTCCTCAAACCATGAAGCTATTAACTCTGCATTTTTTTGCGCTTGTAATTTTTCTGCATACTCCTTGTCTGAAAGAATCTGAGCAGCTTCTTGAGCATCAAGATCAGCCACTTGTCTTGTCAATTCTTCATCTGTAATCATTGGTTGTTGTTGTTGTTGACTAGGTGACTGAAACTTAAATTTCTTCTTAGGTTTTGCACTCCTCATCTTTGTTAATATTTGAGCCATAGTCATATCATCATCACCTTGAGTAGCAGTAACCTTATGAATAGCAGGAATAAATTTAGTCTCAGTAGCACTAACATCAATAGCAGCAATACTAACTTCAGTCTCAGTATAGAGAACTAACCTTATCAATAGCAGGAATAGCAGGAATAACTGGCTCACTAGCAGGAATAATTGGACCACTAGCAGGAATAACTGGGTCACTAGCAGGAATAGCTGGCTCACTATCAACAGTTGTAACCTTGCCCAAACGCCTATCCATCACCGCTTCATTCCCTTGGTTATCAGCAACTAGAAATTCCATTGGATCACTCTCTTCACAAATACTTTCACCCTCTTTTTCCTCCCCTGAAACTTTGCCTTCATTCCCCCTGTTTGGGAGCATCCTTAGAAGCTTCAGAAGATTTAACCTTTTGTTTGGGAATTCTTGATCCTTTGACTCCTTCTAAATACCTAACCCTTCTCTTCAAATCCTTTATCTCCCCACCTTGAGCTTTGATGACTCCATCTTGGGAAGAAGCTATTGCTCGCAGATCACCAATTTGTGCAGACAGCTTGGCACAGGTATCCTTCAATTCATTCAAAAGTTTCAGACTATCCTCACCACTTCGGCTTGTGTTACCTAGCCCGAGAGGTGGATCACTGGAAAAGTTAAGTTCAGTCTCACCCCTAGGATGAACATCTGAACCCCCCATTGTTTCCATGTGACTGGGACCTTCACCTGAATCAGTTCCAGAGGAACTTTCTTCATTAGAAGTTGTCTTGGTTCGGGTCTTAATGATGTTACCACTGTCCTGTGCTGCTGCTAAGCTAGACACAGTAGTGGCAGCCCTTGCCAACATGTCACTCTCCCCCCCCCCCAGTGACATCCTCATCTGCAACAGTTGGTATAGAACCACTAGCCTGAGGTAGCTCAGTGTTCTTGGTGTTAGTCCTACGTTTATAGGTCTATTGTTGTTGTTCTGTGGGTGTGTGATGGGTACCAGCTGGGATTGCTGAACCTTTACCCATTTGGGTTTGGGCTAGTGCCAACATTGTTGGAAACAAAGGTGTCACTCTCCCTGAAAAATCTTTTCCAACCCTCCTCATATTAGCAAAAACCTTTTTGGTAAGGCAGGGAGTGGGAGGAACATTTTTGTGAATTTTCTTTTTTTTAAATTGGTTGTCCAAAAAGAGTTGCAAAAACCTTGGATATAGAAAATATTTAGCCAAAGAACTATCCAAGTTCTTAACCATATTATCAAAAATTAATTTTGAGAAATTAAATCTTTGAGTATTTTCAGCCAAACAAATTATAGCAGAAGCTAAATTACTGCTAAATTCATTCCATGCAGTGGTCTTTGGACTTAGACACACTAAGACAGTATGAATTAAGAATTTCCACTGAGGAGAAAAATTACCTTTTTGGAACTTTAAAGCATCTATATATCTCTCATAGCCCATCAGTGCAAGTTTTTCAAAGATTGTAGTATTTGGAAGATTCTCAACTCCGTTAGCATCATCTAGGAGAAGATCTCTTCGAATAGACGCCTCTGTAATGATAATCATCTGCCCATCTACAAGGGCATGGATTTGTGCTTCCCCATTAATTGTTTTGACCTTAGCAGACGACCAAAACTGGATAATGTTGGAAGTATATATAGTAGGTTTTACTGTTAATGCAAACTTAATATAGCTTGCATTAAGGAAATCAGTGATCTCAGTAAAATCTACAGACTCATTGGATTTTTCTAAAAAGGCAACATTATTATGAGGTTCGGTAAAAGTTAGGTTCGACATTATGATTTGATTTGGGGGTTTTGCAATTTGACGATTAAAATTCGATTAGGGAGTGGAAGAGAGAGAGTAATGTGTGCGTGAATGTGATTGTGTGCAGCAATTGGGGGTTTATACCCTTTAAGTAAAAAGTGATACAAACTACCATGCACTCCCAACCACTGCTAAAAGGATACCCAGCAGTACAACGTTTCGCTAGCAGTACAATTGTTTACCTAGCAGTACAATAATAATAACTGCATTCAAATATCATAAACTTGTAATAATAACTGCATTCATATATTAAACCAAGTCAAAATAAGTTTACATTTACATAGGCAAAATATATAAAGAAAAGATACATTAAGACACATATTTACTAGCTTCAATACTTCTGTAAACATCAACTATTTTCTCTCTTTCTTCTTCTATGTTTTTGTTCCTCTCCTCAATTTTCTTCTGATGCTCCTCAATGACCACTAAATCTTTCTTGTTTCTTTCTTCATACATCTTTATACGCTTGTTGTGAATTTCTAACAATGCGTTTTCAACACCATACTGGCCTTCACTACATTTCTCCCAAATATGTTGGGATATGCCAAGTTTTTTATATTTTTCAGGCATTGGTGGAGGAGAATCATCCCTTGGGCGTTTGTTTTTGTTGGAAGAAGGAGTTGAAGAGGAGTCAGCCATTGAAATTTGAAATTTATTTTCTAATGAAAATATCAAAGGAGTTGTATATGGTACGGTTGATTATGAACGGTTTTCCATGTCGAGTTGTACAAATAGGCTAGAGAGGTATACGAACGGTTCCCAATACTTTAGGCGGGAAGAGGGACCATCGAGAGGCGCCAAAAGTAAACAGATGGATAATATTGATCGGATTTGGTTTGTGTTTGGTTTGGATTTGACTAGTGTAGTTGATCTAGAAGTGTGTTTGGTGTTGGATTGACTAATTGACTTTTTCATTAGGGTAATTGATATTTTCTATATTATATTAATGATGTTTAATGTAATTTGTGTGCTAACTTTAATGACTAATTGACTTTTTCATTAGGGTAATTGATATTTTCTAGTACATGTTTAATGTAAATACATGCTTTAATATCTATCGCAGTCTGAACGCAGGTTAGCCCCAACAATTAAAATTCAAAGTCACGTTAATAAAACGTGTGCATTTGTACCCTATAAATACCAATGCTTCTGAAGCACAAGTCACACAGAAACACATTCCAAACTTCTCAAATACTCAAGATCCAAGCATCTCAAATTCAAGATGTCTTCCAGAAAAGATTTCGGGCAACAATTTCCAAGCCCACCTCGCCAAAAGGATTTTGGCCAACAATTTCCAAGCCCACCTCGCCAAAAGGATTTTGGCCAACAGTTTCCAAGCCCACCTAGCGAAAATGAAAAATTCCATACTCCACCCGAGCATATCTTTCCGGTTTTCCAACCGGAAAATTTTCCGGTGAATAATCAACCTGAAAATGAACCGGTGCAAAATCCACCGGTTCCCAACCAAGACCCAAATCCATTTGGGTTAACTGAGGAACAACTTAGGCAAGAGGAAGCAGATATGCAAGTCCTCCTGGAAATGGAAGCACTTGAAAGAGAAGAGGAAGCTGATCGTTTGGAGCGGCAAGCCAGGGAGGATGAAGAACGTAGGAAAAGGTGGGAGTCTGGTTTTTTCACATCTTCCGAATCCTCTGAAGATGGTTACCCAGATTTAAGATTATAGTTTTTTATTAATCGTTCGTTGTTTATGTTAATCTATGTTGTTTATGTAATCACGTTTTTATGTTAACGTAGTTTTTATTTGACATTTAATGTATTTCTATTTCATGTTTAATGTATTTCTATTTCATGTTTAATGTATTTGTATTTGATACTTTATTTTCAATTTATAAATTGAATTGAATTTGAATTGAATTGATAAATTTTAAATATATCCCGCCCTTTTGTTTAATTTGAATTTAAATTTTAAATTTTAAATATCCCGCTCTTTATTAATATGTTGTACTGTTACTTTACGTTTGAATTTGAATAATACTCGTACGGTTACTTTTACTTTCAATCTGATTTTTAAAATAGCCTCCAACGGCTAGTTTAACGGCTTTCCACTATCAAAGCCACTTTCACAACACTTCGTTTTCTCACACAACTTCTTATAAAACTCTCTCGCAAGTATCACTAATTTTAACACAAACACTGTGGCTAACAAATTAACTAGCAGAGGTGCAAAAGGCTATCCTCACCCGATTACGCAATGAACAAGAAAAAGAACTCAAATTGATTAACAATTTGCTAGGTGAGATAACTCGTATTATGCTACAGATGCATAATCGTGCTGATCCAGAGGTCGAAAGGTTGCGTGAGTTGCCTCAAGACCATCCAGCTATCAGGGTTGGTCTAGAAATTAAACTCTTTTAAGAAATGATGAAACAGGCTCATTCGTTAAACATCTCGTATACAACCATATCATCTCGGCTCATTCGTTAAACATCTCGTTAAACCATATCATCTCGGCTCATTCGTTAAACATCTCGTATACAACCATATCATCTCGGCTCATTCGTTAAACATCTCGTATACAACCATATCATCTCGGCTCATTCGTTAAACATCTCGTGTATATATCAACCATATCATCTCGGCTCATTCGTTAAACATCTCGTATACAACCATATCATCTCGGCTCATTCGTTAAACATCTCGTGTATAACCATATCATCTCGGCTCATTCGTTAAACATCTCGTATACAACCATATTATCTCGGCTCATTCGTTAAACATCTCGGGATACAACCATATCATCTCGGCTCATTCGTTAAACATTCGTATACAACCATATCATCTCGGCTCATTCGTTAAACATCTCGTGTATAACCATATCATCTCGGCTCATTCGTTAAACATCTCGTATACAACCATTATCTCAGCTCATTCGTTAAACATCTCGTGTATATATACTACAACCTATAACAAATTTCGGCTCATTCGTTAAACATCTCGTAATACAACCATATCATCTCGGCTCAATTCGTTAAACATCTTGTGTATAACTAAAGCTCAGTTAATTAAGGGTGAGTGTGTTAAAGCTGACGTGGCAGTGTGTTAAAGTTTAAAGCTGAGTTATTGTTGGGAGTGGTTAGAGTATTTTCTTTTGTTTTTTCGGTGGATTTTAGCGTGACTTAATCTTAATACTGCCAATTTTGTCCATATAATATTCAACTACGTACAGATAACTGATAACCGCGGGGAAACCCAAAAAACCGATGGATAATATTAATCGGGTATCCGGTGGGATATGGGGCGGGTACGGGTATATTATAAACGGGTTCGGTTATGGGTATACTAAAACCCGCCCCGAACCCGAACCGTTGCCATCCCTATTTACCGGCTATAGCCGGATTTCACCGCCACCTCATCACCATTAGCTTTTTTTTTTTTTTTTTTTTTTTTTTTTTTTTAAACAAATCTTGCCACGTCAGCTATAGTTAAACCAAACCACAAATTCAATATTCAACCAGCAATTAATCCCTTTACCCGGTCATTTGTAAACACACACAAAAATCAATAAACCCTAATCAACACACACATTCTTATGGCAAACACAAGCACGCAAACAATGAATCCAAATAACAAAAAGGTAATTAGTAATTTGTGTTTTGTTAATGTAATTAGTAAGGGTACAATAACTAGTAATTATGTAAGTATTTTGGTTTGTTAAATGGGTAGTAGTTTGTACTATTGATGTGATGGTTGCATAGTATGATACATTATTTGCGATTATTAAGATAGTACTCTATAAAATTTGGAGCCAAAATTTTGATTTATTCAAGTTTATGCTTTAATTAACAGGTTCAAAGGAAAAATTTTCAAATAATTCAATTGTTAATTTCAAATTACAACTTGGAGGCAAATTTTTGGATCGAAATTTTTTGAATCACAACGATTCATATTCTTGGTGTATAGCCTCTTTTCTCTCGTTAAAAAAAAGACTGCAAAAAAAAAAACAAAAATCAAATCTTCTCTCACCATTACTCTCCAAGCTAAGCCATAATCATTTTCTTTTACCCTTTGTTGCTCAAGAGTCATGAAAACTGAACCCATTGTTGATAACCATACTTTGCTTCCTCCTGATCATATTGTACATGATGATAACGCCTTAGAATATGAATCCGAAAAGTCTTCTGATGAAGAAGATATAGATGAGCTTGTAACCAACCAAACACCTGAGATACTAGCTAAGAGGGGCTCAACTAGGCTAGTAAAGTTTCGCGCGAAGCATGACAAACCTGGTGCAATAAAGCTCAAGGTAACCTTCGATGCATTCGGTAGGGTAACAGGGGAAAACAGAGCAGTGTTTGTGAGTTTTTTAGGAGATGTGGTCGTGAGCAGATAGGTGTGAAGATTCTACACTGGAAGAAGGTGAATAAAGAATCAAGAGATAAACTATGGGATGAAATCTTGGTACATATATACTATTTTGTAACCCAGTACTACATAAGTTTATGTATGCAGTTACATTATGTGCAACTAATTAACAACATTGTGTTAATCTTTTCAGAAATTTTTTGTTGTTGACGTGAAATACAGAAAATTGATAATGATTCGTCTTGGTAAAATGCTAAGGAATTACAGAAGGAAGCTCAAATTCAACTACATTTTGCCCAACCTAAATACACCTTCCAAACTGAATGAAGTCCCGGACTTGTATAATACAATAATGAAATCAGAAGACTGGGTCGAGTATGTTAAATACACGACCACCGAAGCATACAAGGTTTTAATTAGTCATCTTTAATTAAGTGTATATGTCATTTTATTATTTTCAGTTTGCAGCATTACCGCATCTAAACGCCTTATGATTTTGTGTTTTTAGGAGAAATCTGAGAAAGGTAAAATGGCGCGTTCCCAAAATATTTATCAGCATAAAATGGGACGAGGTGGATATGCTTATGTCAAAGAGAAAATGGTAAGATTACACAATGTTTGTTTTACCAATTAAGAGACGATCAGTATGAGAAATGAATCTGTTTACATTGCCCAATTGCTAGGATCCTGGACACACGATTAAGGTGGTTAAACCTTCTAACTTTGTGTGTATGATATGTTGTGTTAAAATGATTAAGTGCGCGAAATTCACTCAACCAAACTTAGAAGGTTGTGTATGTTATGGAAATGGAATTGTTATGTTTGTTAGTTAGTAATGAACACATAAAGATTATCACCAAACGATTCAATATTATTAAAGATAATAATACGAGTGATCTTGAAATATCACCAGGGTTACAACCTTGAATCTTATGTTTCTATCACTTGTGATATATTTGTGTTTGTTCTAACAGTTATGCATGTTCTAACGTATGCATGGACTAACTCTTAACACTTCTATATTTTTTACACTCTTGCACACACACAATATCACTAGTCTAAGATCTCTTTTATAGTCAAAAGATCTTTACAAATTGCTTAAAGTCTTGACCGACTTACTTGGTTAACTTATCCTATTGAGTGTCAATACATCAGATACAACATGTATCTATGTATACAACTTGTTAACTAAGCACATGGAGTAAGATATTATCTACCGTATATTGTTGACCAAAATACAATAAATATCTTTTTGATCTTATCCTTCCATCAACAGAGTTGTTCACTATCAGCAGGAACAATCTATCGCTATCAGCAGAATCCATCAGCAGAGTTGTTAAGCCTATCAGCAGAGTGAAATGCTCTATCAGTAGAATCAACATCATCAGCAGAAACCATTTTGCACTATCAGCAGAATTATACTTAGAGTAGAATCCGATATTAAACATCTTGAATATTTAATTCCCAACAATCCTCCCCTAAACATGTGAATCCATTCAAACATGTTTCTGAATTAAATCTTCTGAATTAAATCTTGGATTGAAGATCTTTCAAACACTTATGTTCTTCAAGATTGAATATCTTCTCAGTAATTCATCTACTTTGCTCTTCTTTGACTTTAGAAATATCAAAACATATTGAACCTATCTTGGACTAAAAGATGGTGCAATTTCCTTGGATGGAGGAATTATAAGAGGCAATGATGCTGTGTATCTTGGATGCTTGTTTCAACAAGTGAAATCATCTAACCAGCATGTCTTTGAAGTGAAATTGAAACTTTTCTTCGTTTGATCTAGATAGAACTTTCTCCTTTAGAATGTTCTTGTCATTTTCAACCTCCTCATCATCTTGTATGCTCTTGTCTTCTCCTTCCATATATTGGATTATCTTCCTTTTCTGGGCCATTATTTCCTCCCCTGAGATTGTTACCTCCCCTGAAGCAAATAACTTTTGTTTCATCCTCCCCTTGTTTGGAAGATCTCACTATGTACTAAAGAACTTCTCTTCATATCACCTGATCTATCAGTTTGAACTTGTTTTCAGACAATATTGTACATGTTGGCCATCAATTCCTCAAAAGTTTAAGTTTCTGTCCTCATCACTTCTAGGTGTGTTAACTCCTATGAGAGGTGATTCATTGGACATTTGACTCTTGGTTAAGAAATTTTTGCCTTAGCAGTATGTTCATGATTTTAGAATTGAAAAATCATACTGCTTCCAACCATTTTGAAAGGATTAAGTGTATAACAGACACTCAATCATAATTTCGGTTTAATGCAACCTCTGGTTGTGTGAGAACCAATATTTTTCAGTTATAAATAACTGCCTGTGTAAAGATAAATCTATTCAAAAGATTTTCTTGACAGGGTTTCCAGCTCGTGGCATTTGTTACCTCTAACACAAGTGTTAGATTCACTTTTGCTCGCTGTTCTTTCTATCAGATGTCCTCAGACTTGCACATTATACTTAAAAGTATAAAATGATAGAAAGTGAGTTGTATCAGTTACTATCTGATCAACTAAGTCATCAATTCAATGTGAAATATCATAACTAGATTTCAAGAAAGAAGTTTTAAGGAGTTTTAAATTCCCAAACTCAGTCCATCATAAACCTATTATGGTCAGCAGCTAATATCTCAATTCTGCTGTTTCCATTTCACTTGAAACATCCTTTGTGTTTACATATTCATACCTGAAATTGTTAGTCTAAAATCAAAAGAACAATGTACAAAGTACTTGTCTTGCATTAGTATAATCATAAGACCAACTATATGAATAACACAATTTTAAATTTTGTACTAGCAGCACCTTGTGTGCTTTAGCAGTACCTTATGATACAATAGCAGTACCTTATGAATCAGCAGCAACAACAAAAATTTATTTACAAAAACACATCATATTGAAATTTTTAAAGATTAAGCATTCCAATACTTGCTACCAAGTACTGAAACCTTGAAACATCAAAAGCTTTTGTTAGCAGATCTACAAAATTATGTTCTGAAGCAATTTTAAGAACTTGAATTAATCTTTTCTCATTGCAGTCTCTTATAAAGTGATGTCTAATTTCAATGTGTTTTGTTTTAGAATGTTGCACTGGATTTTTAATAATACAAATTGTACTACTATTATCAATATGAATAACAGTGTTTAAGAAATTGTACCCATAATCAAGGAGTTGGTTTTGAAGCCATAGAACTTGACTAGAGCAACTTGCAGCAGCTATGTATTCAGCTTCAGTTGTTGAATTTGCCACACTTGTTTGCTTCTTACACTGCCATGAGACAAGTCTACACCCAAGGAATTGACATCCTCCAGTTGTTGACTTTCTGTCCAAGCTAGCACCAGCATAATCACTATCCGAATATGCTACCAAGTCAAAAGGAGATTCTCTAGAATACCATATACCCAACCTTGGTTGACCTTTGAGATATCTAAAAATTCTCTTGACTGCAGTTAAATGAGAAACCTTTGGAGTAACTTGAAATCTTGCACAAACACAAATAGGAAACATGATATCAGGTCTAGATGATGTAAGATACATCAAAGAACCTATCATAGATCTGTAATTGTGTACATCTACATTTTCTCCATCTTCATCTTTCAGAAGGTGCTTCTCAGAGTCCATTGGTGTGCTTGCTATTTTTGAATCAGCAAATTGAAATTTTCTAAGTATCTCTGCAACATATTTGTCTTGACTAATAAATATGCCTTCAGATGATTGCTTAACTTGCAAACCCAAAAAGAATGTAAGTTCTCCCATAGAACTCATCTGAAACTTATCTTTCATAAGCTTCTCAAATTCTAAACACATTTCTTTCCTAGTAGATCCAAAGATAATATCATCCACATACACCTGCACTAACAGAAGATCCTTCTTGTGCTGTTTGATGAACAGTGTCTAATCAATCTTTCCTCTTTGAAATCCATTTTCTAATAAGTAGGAAGCTAGTGTTGCATACCAAGCTCTTGGTGCCTGATGAAGGCCATAGAGAGCTTTCACTACTCTGTACACTTTGTTTGGATGTAATGGATCAATGAAGCCTGGAGGTTGTGAAACATATACCTCTTCTCCAATGTTACCATATAAAAATGCACTTTTGACATCCATTTGGTAGACTGTGAAGCCTAAAAATGAAGCATAAGCTAGACACAGCCTAATTGCCTCAATCCTTGCTACTGGAGCATAAACTTTATCATAATCTATCCCTTCTTCTTGTGTGTACCCTTGAGCTACTAATCTAGCTTTGTTCTTGATCACAATTCCTCTTTCATCCCTTTTGTTCTTAAAAACCCATCTAGTGCCAATTACCTTCACACCTGTAGGTAAATCAACTAGCACCCAAACCTTTTGAATCTTGAACTGAAGAAGCTCTTCTTGCATAGCCTCTAACCAGCTTGAATCATCTAGGGCTGTAAGAATATTCTTTGGTTCAGCTTGTGAGAGAAAACATACAAACAAACAAGAGTTTGAAAGCTCATGTTGTTTTGAAGCATAAAGGGCATCAAGAAGCCCTTGTTGGTCTGAAGACATCAATTGCTGTCTTGTCTTCACACCTGACTGTATATCTCCAATCACATGTTCCAGGGAATGAACTTTGTGAATTCTTGATTGTGGTGTAGTAGGAACTTGATAATTTGATGGAAGATTGTTGTGATCCTCCTCATTATCTGAGAATTCTGCTTCTTTTGTTTCTGAAGGGCCAGCAGCAGAGTCATTTGGCCGAACAGCAGAATCAGTAAGCTTATCAGCAGAGTCATCAGCAGAAACAAATATACTACCAGCAGCAACAGAAATACTACCAGCAGAAACACTTTGTTGTTCCTGAGTTCCATACTCTTTACTTTCATCTTCAACACTTTCTTTAGCTTTGCTAGAAGAAGGTTCATCAGTTGTCGAAGTTGATTCCACAATTGTACTTGACCATATTGGCATTATCACATAATCTTGATCTTTCTCTAACTCTGCCTCATTTGTTGTATTTGAACCTGCAAAATCATTAGTTTCTGTAACAAAAGGCACATAATTTGTAACACCCCAACCCGGCAAGGGTAGAAGCATCACATTATGGTGACAAATCAAAGCATACATACATAATCACAGCGGAAGCCAATAAACATAATCATTAAATAATCCAAGTCAACATGACTGGAATTCAATACATAAGTCTCAAATGAAAGAAAGAAATAATCCCAAGGAAATACATAACGAAATAGATCCAATATCAAAATACTGAAATAAATGGTAAGACTAGGGTAGGACATCATCTAAGGCAAAAGCTCCCACTAACTCTCATCCCAAGCATAAATCCATCTCCCAGCTAGATACCTGCCGCACACGAAAAAGAAAACGTGCGGCTGAGCTTACAAAGCTCAGTGAACAGATACATAATAACAAGCAAAGATAACGAAGCAGAAATATAATGAAGCAAAGGGGAATGTCATAAGGTATAATCAATGCAAGAAGAAATAGAAGATATATAGGATAGTCATCCACCACGAGCCCATACTCAAAGTCATATCTCAACATCATAATACTCAAAGTCAAGATCTCACAATCAGAGGGGATACCTCTTAGGCAACCAGATAATATGAGGGGTGTTCTCATGTATCAAAAGGGGTGGAGTGATCAGCTCCCATAAATGTGAAAGGCGTGTATAGCACACATGCACCAGTCACCTCAAAGTCATACTCAAAGTCATAGTTAAATCCACTAAACATACATGCCTAGGATTGCAATCCATACGCCCCCACTCAAAGTCATCTCAAAATCATAATCTCAGAATCATAATGGCCATATCATAATATAAAAGGGGACGGCGTGAGAAATCACTCCCCCACACAGGAGTCATGCCAGTGGTGCATCACAGACATGGCCAGGTTACCTTCCTGGCTAGGAAACAAAAGGTGGCTCGGGTATCAAACTAAGAGTCAGGTCTCAAAGTCATGCAAACGGGTTCATCTCAAAGTCATATCAAAGCATATCTCAAGGTCATGTCAAAAGTGAATCTCAAAGTCATATGAAAAGGTTCATATCAAAAAGGTTCATAGAAAAAAGGTCATAGCAAAGGTTCATAGCAAAAGTTCATAACTCAACATCGAAGCATAGGTGATAAGACACCCTTTCTTACAAAGGGTAGAGTATCCGTACCTTATGTCGAAAGCAAAATAGAAACAAGCACAGAAATGGGGGAAAGCTCAAAGTCTCTCCTTCTTCACACCTAGAGGAGTAGAAGGGGATTACAAATCATTCTTAATTAATCATCTTTCCATTTTAAGTAACTTTCCCTTTTTAGTAAGTTTCCACTTTTAGAAAGTTTCCATAATTAGAAGGTTTCCACTTTTAGAAATATTTAGTACATAGCTTAATTAGGTCAATATTTGCTGGAAATAAAGTATCTTTATCATATTTACACCTTTGGGCCTCAGGTTTTCATAATTTACATTTTATACCCCTGAACTTCCAAAATTACATTTTAAACCTTCAAACATGCATAATTACACCTTAAACCCTTGGTTTATCAGATTTACATCATGAGTACTTATTTTAGTGAGTTATACAATCAGACCTTTAATTATTCCATATTTACACATTAGGTCCCTCCATTTAATAAAGTTACATATTAAGTCCTTAGAATTTACATTTAAATCATTAATTAATAATAATTACATATTAGTCCAATAAATATCCAAATTTTCACATTAGCCCCTGAATATCATTTATAACACAAATCGACCTCCACTTTTCAGAAATTACATGTTTAGTCCTTGTATTTAATAAATTTCCAATTCGATATAACAATTACAACTAAATTCATTATCTCATGAATTTTACATATAGGCCCTTCATTTTATAATTTTTACAGATCACACATGACTTATAGAACATGAAAAAAATAGCCCATGAGTTTTAATATTTACAAAACACCCCCTTTCATATTTATTTACAAATCGATAAACATCATATTTAACCCAATAAAACCCTAATCGACCCCAATCATTATGCAATCATATCAACATCATTTATAATCATCTTTAATCAGATCCAATTAGTTTTGAACCCTAGTTCCCACGCTAGGTATTATTGCTCTTATTTTTCCCTTTTTGCCGATTAATACATAATTCACCAAAAATAGTTTTGAGCCTCAATAAATCAAATAAGCATTTTTATGGTGTTATATTATGATCATAGAGCCCACGAAAATTATTCACTAGGCCTGGAAAAATCGCATGCATGATTTCTTGAATTATTTCGATTCTAGGGTTTAATAACACATGAATTACCATACGAATTATATACAATGCATGGATCATTTTTATTATTTTTCTTAGGACATATACGATCAATAGAAGCTAGGAAAAATACCAGAAGATTTTTAGAACGAGTGAATAAGACCACACGATTTAATGCTTCTCGGATGGATACTCGACAAGGGAAGAATTCACCACGACTCCAAATGGGATCAATTCACCTTGTACACATTTTTCGCAGATCACATATGATATAAGAACTCCAGGAAAAATAAGAATCGAATTTTACAAAGCTTTGTTGAATTTATAACGAAATTACCTTAAAAAGGGTTTAGCGATAGAAATAAATCCACCACAATTGAATCGGGCAACAAATGAACTCCACACGATTTTTCTAGGACTCCTTGAATTGTGTTTGAACTCAGAAAAATGCCTTGGTAATTTTTGTGGATCGAATGGAGGCTATGGAAATTTCTTTGTGTTTTTCTTTCTATTCGGCAAATAGGGTTTGTGATAAACAAAATGTGGATTGGTGTTTAAAGGGGAATGCCGAGTCATAGGAGGGGAGGGTTGACCAGAATTTTCGGCTAAATTGGTTAGCAAAATATTTGATTGCTTATCTTCCTTAATTACACATTTTAATACATTTTAATTTCCAATAAAACTAGATATTATCCATTCGGCACCAATAGGGGTATTTTAGTCATTTTGCCACTTGTATAAATGTTAAATGAGATTGTCAAAATTATTTGGGATCATAACATGTGCATTGCCAGAAGTTTGGAATTTATTTGATACATTATAAGCTTTTAATTAAATTTTAGACTAGCAGGGGCATTTTGGTCTTTTTGCTCATTTTAGATTTTAGGGTTTGATGAGGCGAAAAGTGTACCGCTTTTAAGGGGTCATTTAAGCCCGAAATCGTATTTATTTGATCAAATATTGCCCTAAATCGTTCCTTTTGTCATTTTAGGTACTTTTGAGGAGAAATCTGGAAAAGGAGGCATTTTGGACGTTTTTGGAGCATTAAAGTGAAGAAAACGGCAAAGTCTCAAGAATCGGCTAAAAGTTACTCTTGACGGCGTCACAATTAACATGGGACGGCGTCATGCTTTGGCAAGAAAAGTTGGATGTGAAATTTACTCATGACGGGCCAGTGAGTTTGCATGAGAATTCTGACGGCGTCACGCTTTAACTAAATCAAGGGCGTCACGGCTTAAATCATAAGGGGACGGCGTCACGTTCATGATCCGACGGCGTCAAGCCTTGATAAGCCAGAATGGATTTTTGAAGAGCTAAAGAGGGACGGCGTCAAGATGGTCATCCGGGAACCCTAAAAGCGGCGAGGTGACGGCGTCACAATCCATAAGGTGACGCCGTCAGATGTCAAAGTCTATATATAGTTTTCTAATTTTTTGTCATTAGGGAGAGCTTAGTGTGTGGAATTTTGGGATAAAACCCTAAGACGATTTTAGCTACTTTTTCAGGGCTTTTAGCCTTGAGATCTTCCATGTTTCATTGAAAGATAAGTTATCAATTAATCATTCAATATGTCTATGTGTTGTTTGATTCTATCTTATGCTTGTCTTTTGTCTAACATGTTAGGCTAATTTTATCTTGTGTTTGCTTAGATCTAATGAAACCTAGCTATTGATTATTGGTTGTTAGTGTGTTATTAGTTGTATTGGATGATTGTTTATCTATGTTAGGCTTAAGAAAACTGGCTAACTTCCTATTCGGTAACTTGCTTGAACGTCTTAAGAAACATGAACCAAACGCGTACTAAAGGTTTTTATGGTTGTATTTAATGCACAAGCGAATTCTAGTGATCCCATGTTAGGAGCTTCCTAGCCGGCTCGACATAGGAGTGAAGTAGGAGCTTGTAGAGTTTGGGGAAGTAAGTACGCCACCCCACGAATGGTATTAAGGAATACACCCGTCATCCACGCGACTAATACACACTAATTAACCGGTAAAAGATAGTTAGGGAGTAAGGAAATCTAAGTAAACACATTTCTCTACACATAAGTTTCTCACCACTTTTCATTTTTGTTATTTTATTTTATTTGCATTTGTAGTAATTTGGGTTAGTTGACTAGCAACTAATTCCGCCCACTCCTTCAAAACCCGAGATTTTACTTGCTTTTATAAAATATAAAAAAAACATAAAAAGAATCTTCCTCAACCCTTAGACCTAATTAGAGTAGCCTTTCACACCTAACGAACACTATTCCCTGTGGAGAACGATCAATCCCCCGTACTTACCACTACACTATACTACATCGGTCAGGTACACTGCCTGGTGGGGTTGTAAGCCTCTTGAGATCCCTCGAGAGGTAAAACCTGTTGTAAGGTTGCAAAAACCACGCAATCAAGTTTTTGGCGCCGCTGCCGGGGAATAGTTATTGTTTAGGTTGAATTTTTATTTCTATTAGGTCTACTCACTAGATTCCTTTCTAGTGAGATTTTTATTTTATTTTTCTAGGTTTTCTTTAGTCTATCTATTTTCTTTGTGCTTTTGTTCGTAACAAATTCTCATTGACTATTCAGTTTGCCATTATGGAAAACGCGAATCCACCCCTTACACCTGGCGAAGTAGCTTTGTTGCGTAGCCAACTTGAGAACGAGATTAGTGAGCTCAGGGAGCTCAGTAGAGTGATTGATATTGAGCTTGATTATGCCTTGAACAACTTAGGGACCGCCATATACTCAGATAATTACTTAGTACGTAATAATCTTACGGTTGATAAGTTGGTTGAGAAAATTGAGGAAGTAAAGGTAGATCCTAGGTTGGATGATTGTTTCAACGAATACCCCACTAAGGAGGAGATTGCTTACTATAACAACCTAGTTGATAACCCTCGACCACCTTTTGTTAGAATTGACCCAAAGATTAAGAGAGGTGATCCCGGGAATGTGAAGATACCATGTATGATTGGGTACCAATACGTTGAGCATGCTTACATTGACTGTGAATCCCCAATCAACGTTATGTCCTCAGGCCTTTATAGCCAAATCATAAATACACCACTTGAGCCTAGGATGGACCCCAAATGTCCAGGCGGAGTTTGCAACTTCGTTGGAAGGATTAAGGATATACATATCCTTGTTGGGAACTTTACCTTTATCACCAACTTCATGATTTTAGAAGATATGGCAAGTGTTGTTGACTGCCGCCTATCTCGCGTTGTGTTAGGTAAGCCATTTATCGAAGCATCCAATTTAAGGTATGACTGTTCGAAAGGCATGGTTCAGTTTTCTAATCACATAGATAGGATCACATATAGGATGCCTTATCGGGTTAAAGAATTTCGTTTTGTGCCTCGATTTGACATGGACAACATTGGTGCGATTGAGGACATCAATGAAGAGGATAAAGAAAAAGGCATGGACCATGTTTGGAATAAGAGAAGCCTTTATTATAAAGATTGCTTAAACCTTGGACCTAAATACAAAATTGATATGGAGGTTGTTAGGATGATTAGAGGGGCAATTGAGAAGCAAAACGGAAAAACGTAGACCCCGTGACTTTGAGTCTAGCTACAAGACTCGTTAATAAAGAAAGGCGCTTCTTGGGAGGCAACCCAAGCTTTATAAGCTTTATTTGCTTTGTGTGTTTATTTGTTTGTTTGTTTGTTTTTATTTGTTTCCGTATGTGTGTTTAATTTTTATTCTTATTGATTCATGTTCAAAACTAAAATTGTGAAAATGCTTTATGTTGTTTTTAACTTCGTCTTAACTACATATAAAGGTATTTTGCAAAAGATAAGTGTAAGGGAAATCTAAATCGGTTTATTAGAACACAAATGAACATGAATCATAATAATAATAAGTTAGCATACATATTCGTATTTGTTTGAGTCAAATGCTTGTATCGAGTCATAATGATGTTTTGCAGGATTTCCAGGAAGTAAGGTAAAGGTTTTTCAAGAAATTTTCCGGAAACTTAAAATGAAAATTTTTGTCAGGTCATTTCTGACGGCGTCAGGGGTTATAACCTGACGGCGTCAGATTTAATTTCCAGAAATTTTTGAAAATTTTGTTTTCATAAAAAGTTTTTATTAAAATCTCCAACTTATAATCTCCAGGAATCTGCAAAGTTATCATTCCACAAGCATTATATCCTTATATATAGATTTTATCCCGCCGATGTTATGCAGGTTTTCGTGTGTTGTTTTCTCAGGTTCAACAGGTTATTTTGGACAAGGAAATGTTTTGAATCAAGCTTATGGCGATGCATTAGTCATGGAGCTTCAACATTCTCTTTGGAGGAAGATTTAACCGTGTAATTTCATTATCCAACGAGCGAATCAGGGGAGTATTTGATTTCATTCTTTTACTTTATGCTTTTACATTTGTCATTTGAACATTGGGGACAATGTTCATCTTAAGTGTAAGGGGAGGGTAAAAGTACGATTTTTGAGAATACAATTGCGCTTGATTTTTGTTTGTTTGATGGTAGATGTGTAATAAAACTGAGAGAAATACTTGTTAAGGTAATTTTAGTGCCAAATTTAAAATTTTTTACAACATATAGGAGTGAAACTTTGATCCTAATAAGCGTCTCATGGATAGGAGTTATATGACTAGCACAAAAACCGTACCACTAAAAAATTTTCCACCCCCAAATATGTGAGGTTCGCCCCTAGAATTGGTAGGAAAAGCATTTATGCTATGATGTGTGTACCGGTAGCACTTAGATTCTAGAACTTGTGTTAGGACCATTCCGAGGCCACAAGTGAGACTACATTCGTGTGGTTAGATTTACTACATGATAAGAGGCATTAGGATTAACCCATTGTTTTACACCTGTGTTTTTGTTATAATTACATTGGCTACATTGGTCAAGTAATTCTCCCACACCCTTTGCGTTGTACTCATTTTTAGTGCACGATACCCCTAGTACACCCCTCAGAGCCTATCTTTTCGTTTCGACCTTTAAGCATTTTACTTAAAGGAAGAATTTGTTACACCCCACTTAAATGTACACCCAAATCGCCTTAGCCTACCTTGTATGCACTCATCTTTAGTGCATTATTGTTACAACATTTGTTTAAACCCAAGTTAATTATCTAGTTGATTACATGGTTGCTAAGTCGAGTCATATCCTTGTACATATTGTTTTGGGACGATTGGGACTCGTGGGTAAAGTACTAGTGTAATGGAGTAATGGGGATGAACATCATTTATTACCCCCATATGTGCTAAATGTTTTAAAAGTACTCCAAGTTTTTCAATTATCTTAATTCGAGTCATTAGATTAGTATTTGTAAAGTTATGTAAAAGTTCAAGTGTAAGGGGATGCAACGCCCCTATGATGTATTATTTTGGATGGTAGGGTAAAAGTGTATGCAAAAAAAAAAAAAAAAAAAAAAAAAAAATCGAAAAAATCAAGAAAAATACAAAAAAAATGAGAAAAAGAAAAATAGAAAAAACATACGGACTACCATCCCGTTTTATTTTATGTTTGTTTTATATTTTTGTTATTTTGTTATTTTGTTTCTAGCTTAAGATCGAGTCTAGTCTTGGCTTAGCAACATTGTATAGTACATGTAATTGATCAAGATCTTTAACTAGCCACCAGTAAAATATCCCATATCCAACAAAACCGTGTTTTCCTTTTCCCTACACCTAACGTTATAACCCATTTAAAAGCCCTCTTTGATAGTTTATCTTAGGTGCTTACGCCTAGTGGAGGAGGTTTTCGATCCTTTCCCAAGCCTATGGTAATCTATTTGCTATGACAGGTAGTGAGAGATATTTTCCGTTTTCATTTATGAGATTTATTTTGATGACACTTGAGAGATGTGAGTATCTAAACACTACTTGTGAGGTGCTAGTATATAATCTCCGTGCTTATTATGATTGAAGTGGAACGATTATTTGTTGTAATTACTTTTATGTTTGCATTAAATGACCCCTAACTTGTATTTTGATTAGAATAAAAGCGCATTTGCTTGAGGACAAGCAAATCTCAAGTGTAAGGGTATTTGATGAGGCGAAAAGTGTACCGCTTTTAAGGGGTCATTTAAGCCCGAAATCGTATTTATTTGATCAAATATTGCCCTAAATCGTTCCTTTTGTCATTTTAGGTACTTTTGAGGAGAAATCTGGAAAAGGAGGCATTTTGGACGTTTTTGGAGCATTAAAGTGAAGAAAACGGCAAAGTCTCAAGAATCGGCTAAAAGTTACTCTTGACGGCGTCACAATTAACATGGGACGGCGTCATGCTTTGGCAAGAAAAGTTGGATGTGAAATTTACTCATGACGGGCCAGTGAGTTTGCATGAGAATTCTGACGGCGTCACGCTTTAACTAAATCAAGGGCGTCACGGCTTAAATCATAAGGGGACGGCGTCACGTTCATGATCCGACGGCGTCAAGCCTTGATAAGCCAGAATGGATTTTTGAAGAGCTAAAGAGGGACGGCGTCAAGATGGTCATCCGGGAACCCTAAAAGCGGCGAGGTGACGGCGTCACAATCCATAAGGTGACGCCGTCAGATGTCAAAGTCTATATATAGTTTTCTAATTTTTTGTCATTAGGGAGAGCTTAGTGTGTGGAATTTTGGGATAAAACCCTAAGACGATTTTAGCTACTTTTTCAGGGCTTTTAGCCTTGAGATCTTCCATGTTTCATTGAAAGATAAGTTATCAATTAATCATTCAATATGTCTATGTGTTGTTTGATTCTATCTTATGCTTGTCTTTTGTCTAACATGTTAGGCTAATTTTATCTTGTGTTTGCTTAGATCTAATGAAACCTAGCTATTGATTATTGGTTGTTAGTGTGTTATTAGTTGTATTGGATGATTGTTTATCTATGTTAGGCTTAAGAAAACTGGCTAACTTCCTATTCGGTAACTTGCTTGAACGTCTTAAGAAACATGAACCAAACGCGTACTAAAGGTTTTTATGGTTGTATTTAATGCACAAGCGAATTCTAGTGATCCCATGTTAGGAGCTTCCTAGCCGGCTCGACATAGGAGTGAAGTAGGAGCTTGTAGAGTTTGGGGAAGTAAGTACGCCACCCCACGAATGGTATTAAGGAATACACCCGTCATCCACGCGACTAATACACACTAATTAACCGGTAAAAGATAGTTAGGGAGTAAGGAAATCTAAGTAAACACATTTCTCTACACATAAGTTTCTCACCACTTTTCATTTTTGTTATTTTATTTTATTTGCATTTGTAGTAATTTGGGTTAGTTGACTAGCAACTAATTCCGTCCACTCCTTCAAAACCCGAGATTTTACTTGCTTTTATAAAATATAAAAAAAACATAAAAAGAATCTTCCTCAACCCTTAGACCTAATTAGAGTAGCCTTTCACACCTAACGAACACTATTCCCTGTGGAGAACGATCAATCCCCCGTACTTACCACTACACTATACTACATCGGTCAGGTACACTGCCTGGTGGGGTTGTAAGCCTCTTGAGATCCCTCGAGAGGTAAAACCTGTTGTAAGGTTGCAAAACCCACGCATCAGGGTTTTACAACTTCTTCCCCTCTAAAAAGAAAAAATTTCGTCCTCGAAATTTGCAAAGAATCAGAATGAAACGAATCGGAAACAAAATAGAGACATACCAGAATCAGAAAACAAAATGAGGATAACTAGCTCGAATAGACTCCTCGGTCTCCCAGGTAGCTTCCCGCTCTGGGTGGTTCCGCCAAAGAATCTTAACAAAAGGAATAACTTTACGTCTCATAACTCGCTCTTGGCGATCAAGGACAGCTTCCGGCTCCTCCGGAAGAGACATATCGGGCTGGATCTGATCAAAAGGGTAAGACACCACATGCAGAGGATGATAATTGTATCCCCTCAGGAGAGATACATGAAAGACGTCGTGAACATGTGATAACTGCGGAGGAAGAGCCAAACGATACGAAACTTCTCCGATACGATCCAAAATCTCAAACGGTCCGATGAATCGAGGACTGAGCTTGCCCTTAATTCCAAAACGTTTAACTCCTCGAAACGGCGAAACCTTAAGAAATACCCGATCACCAACGCGAAACTCCAAATCACGCCGATGCTTGTCAGCGTAACTCTTTTGACGAGCCCTAGCTTCCTTTAACTTCTCCCTAGCAACGTCCACTTTCTCAGTTGCGATCTGAACTAACTCCGGTCCCTCAATAACGCGCTCACCAACCTCATTCCAACAAACCGGAGCCCTACATTTCCGACCATATAACATCTCGAAGGGAGCCATACGAATACTCGCGTGCCAACTGTTGTTATAAGCAAACTCTACCAAACACAAATAATCGTCCCAGCTACCAGTCCACTCTAAGGCACATGCCCTCAACATGTCCTCTAACGTCTGAATGGTCCTCTCCGACTGACCATCCGTCTGAGGGTGAAAAGCTGTACTGAACTTAAGGCGCGTATCCCATGCCTTATGCAATCCCTTCCAGAAGCGTGACGTAAACCGAGGATCCCTATCTGATATAATAGCCGTAGGCATACCATGAAGCCTAACGATTTCCTGCTGAAATATGTCCGCCAATTTACTAATACTGTAGTCCACACGAATAGGGAGGAAGTGTGCAGACTTGGTTAGTCGATCGACGACCACCCAAATCGCATCATGCTTCCTACGAGTAAGAGGTAAACCAGTCACAAAATCCATGGAAATTTCCTCCCATTTCCACTTCAGAATCTCTAACGGCTGAAGCAACCCACTAGCTCTCTGATGTTCGATCTTGACCTGCTGACAAATCAAACACTTTGCCACGAACGAAGCCACATCTTGTTTCATACCGCCCCACCAGAAGTGCTGCTTAAGGCCCCGGTACATCTTGGTAGAACCAGGATGTATAGAAAAAGGGGAACTATGAGCTTCAGATAGGACAGCTTCACGAAGCTCAGGATCGTTTGGAACACATAGACGACCCTCAAACCAAACCACACCGGAATCATCCACTCGGAACTCGGACTGTTTGCCTTCCTCAACGTTCTGAACTATAGCCCACAACTCACCATCCTCCTTCTGAGCCTCCTTAATTCGCAAGATAAGATTGGACTCAACCGTAAGGCTAGCCCAATAACCGCCGTGACCACGAACACAAAACTCCACATCAAGAAGCTCTAAATCATGCAAAATACGAGGCTCAAACTCCAAACTCGCGATCATACCGGATTTCCTACTCAGAGCATCAGCGACCACATTCGCCTTACCGGGATGATACTGAATATTAGCATCATAATCCTTCAGAAGCTCCAACCAACGCCTCTGTCTCATATTCAACTCTTTCTGAGTGAAGATGTATTTAAGACTCTTATGATCGGTGAAGATGTCGCAAGTCTCTCCATACAAATAATGACGCCAAATCTTTAGCGCGAAAACCACAGCTGCTAACTCTAGATCATGCGTCGGATAGTTCACCTCATAAGGCTTCAGCTGCCTCGAAGCATAGGCGATAACCTTACCATGCTGCATCAAAACACATCCTAAACCTTTCTTCGATGCATCGCTATAAATCTGAAAACCGCCGGAACCCGATGGAAGAGTTAAGATAGGTGCCGACACTAAACGTTTCTTCAACTCCTCAAAACTACTCTCTCGCTCATCAGTCCAAATAAACTTTTCCCCTTTTCTCATCAACTGTGTCAACGGCAAAGCAAGACGCGAAAAGCCCTCAACAAATCTCCGATAATACCCAGCGAGACCCAGGAAACTTCTCACCTCCGTCACATTTGTAGGTCTTGGCCATTTTGTGATAGCCTCAACCTTTGCCGGATCCATTGTAATGCCGTCTGCAGAAACAATGTGACCCAAGAAAGCCACTCGATCCAACCAAAACTCGCACTTCGAAAACTTCGCATACAATTTCTGCTGTCGAAGAATCTCCAGAACTATACTAAGATGTTGCTCGTGCTCCGCCTCGGTTTTAGAGTACACAAGGATATCATCTATGAAGACAATGACGAACTTATCGAGAAATTCATGGAATACCCGGTTCATTAGGTCCATAAACACAGCAGGAGCATTGGTCAGACCAAAAGGCATAACCAAGAATTCATAGTGACCGTACCGAGTGCGAAAGGCCGTTTTGGGAACATCCTGCTCCCTCACCCTAAGCTGGTGATATCCAGACCTCAGATCAATTTTAGAGAAATGCCTCGCTCCTTGCAACTGGTCGAACAGATCATCAATGCGAGGAAGAGGATAGCGGTTACGAATTGTAATGCGGTTAAGCTCTCGATAATCGATACAAAGACGCATGCTCCCGTCTTTCTTCTTAACAAACAACACGGGAGCACCCCAAGGAGATACGCTCGGACGAATAAAACCGTTTTCCAACAGTTCTTGCAATTGCTCCTTTAATTCCTTTAATTCAATCGGTGCCATGCGGTAAGGAGCTTTAGATATGGGTTCAGCACCCGGAACCAGATCAATGCTAAATTCGACTTCCCTGACAGGAGGAATGCCAGGAAGTTCATCCGGAAATACATCGGCGAAATCGCGCACCGTACGAATACTATCAATGTTAGGAACATCAACAGAGGTATCTTTAATAGAAGCAAGAAAACCAAGACAGCCATGCGAAATCAGAGTCCGGGCTTTCATAGCCGAAATAATCTTTACAGATTTCAGAGGTTGGGAACCAGAATAAACATAATCAGGATGGTGAAGATCACCAAAGATCACCTTTCGAGCATAACAATCAATGGTTGCCTTATGAGCAGCTAACCAGTCCATGCCCAGAATAACATCAAAATCAACCATGTCAATGGGAAGAAGGTTCGCAGAACGAACACGATCATCGAAACGGAGAGGGCACTTAACATACTCAACATCAATAATCATATGAGTTTTCATCGGGGTAGCAATAGATATACGATTCATTAATTTTGTGGGTTTAATGTTTATTTTATTTGCAAGTGAAGTGGATATGATAGAATGAGTAGCACCGGTGTCAAATAAAACAAACACAGCACGATCTCCAATATATAGAAAACCCGTAATAGTACCTGAGGTGCTAGCCGCCTGATCACGAGTCAAAGAATAAACCCGGCCCGAAGTAGGAGCTGTCCTAGAATCAACTTTAGGTTCACCAGCATTCTTCCTAGGGCAGTCCTTGACTTTGTGCTGATTAGATCCACACCAGAAACAAGCACCAGAAGCTTTGTAACACGGACCTGGATGCGACTTCCCACATGAAGCACATGTAGGAGGAGGAGGTAGAATCTCATCAGCCTTCTTCTGACCTGACGATCCCGACTGCTGATACTGCTGAGAGTCCCTGCGCCTATTATTACCACCCTGGCCCTGACGGTCACCACCATACCGACCATAATCCTGTCGACCCTGGTTCCTAGAATCCTGTCTCCTATAATCACCACCTCGGTCCTGGCGACCCTGCTGATCTCGTCCATGGTCCTGACGACCCCGAAAATCCTGTCTCTGGTCCTGACGACCATGACCCCGAGAATCCTGCCTTTGGTCCTGCCGACCCCGAGAATCTACCCGGTTACCATCCCTATCACGCTTATTAGACACCCTGTCCGCATGTAACAACTCGATGTTACGCGCGGCATCCTGAACACTAGCCACATCATCAAATGGAGTGTTAACGATCCGGTCTAACACCCATTTCTTAAGAGCCCACTTGAAGTGACGAGCCTGCCGAACAGAATCCCCAGTAACCTCTGGCCCCACGAAACTAGCCAGACGTAAGAAACGCTGCATGAAATCTCCTGAAGATTCATGATCACCCTGACGAATAGACCCGTATTCCCTCTCATACCTCAGCTGCTCTGCCATAGGAATGTACTGCTTATAAAACGCCTCAATAAAATCTGCCCACGAACAAGTCTCAGCAAAATCATCCCCTTTTGCCTGAACAAGAGCAGTCCACTAATTCTGAGCATCACCCTCTAGTTTGAACGTGGCCAAACGAGTTTTAAACTCGTCATCACATCCCAGAACACGAAACAACTTCTCGACGTGCGTAATCCAATCCTCCGCCTCATGGGGAGTAACAGCGGACCTGAACGTGAGAGGCTTTAGCTTATTAAACCTCTCGATCCACACGTGGATACCAGCTGGAGGAGCAGCGGGTGGAGCAGTGGGTTGAGCATCACCACCACCACCACCTCCCGAAGGACCAGCCCCATTCCTGATATTATTGGTGACCTCAGTCACCACTCGCGGAAGAGCAGCAGCCACAGCAGCGGCTATCATCTCTTCAAAATTAGGGCCATCATCCCCATTAGAGTACTGAGTAAAGCGAGTGTTCACCATCTGAACGATTACAAAAAGGATTAGCAACAACAATAAGGGAAATAAGCACGAAATGGAAGACGAAGCAGAAACTTATGCCTACCCAAAGCCTCACCAGTCAAAACTTAAAACTTAAGGGTCAAATCCTATGGTCCACATGTTTCACAGGCCAAAGCTTATGTACGACAGGTCGCAACCTGGGCTCTGATACCATAATTGTAACACCCCAACCCGGCAAGGGTAGAAGCATCACATTATGGTGACAAATCAAAGCATACATACATAATCACAGCGGAAGCCAATAAACATAATCATTAAATAATCCAAGTCAACATGACTGGAATTCAATACATAAGTCTCAAATGAAAGAAAGAAATAATCCCAAGGAAATACATAACGAAATAGATCCAATATCAAAATACTGAAATAAATGGTAAGACTAGGGTAGGACATCATCTAAGGCAAAAGCTCCCACTAACTCTCATCCCAAGCATAAATCCATCTCCCAGCTAGATACCTGCCGCACACGGAAAAGAAAACGTGCGGCTGAGCTTACAAAGCTCAGTGAACAGATACATAATAACAAGCAAAGATAACGAAGCAGAAATATAATGAAGCAAAGGGGAATGTCATAAGGTATAATCAATGCAAGAAGAAATAGAAGATATATAGGATAGTCATCCACCACGAGCCCATACTCAAAGTCATATCTCAACATCATAATACTCAAAGTCAAGATCTCACAATCAGAGGGATACCTCTTAGGCAACCAGATAATATGAGGGGTGTTCTCATGTATCAAAAGGGGTGGAGTGATCAGCTCCCATAAATGTGAAAGGCGTGTATAGCACACATGCACCAGTCACCTCAAAGTCATACTCAAAGTCATAGTTAAATCCACTAAACATACATGCCTAGGATTGCAATCCATACGCCCCCACTCAAAGTCATCTCAAAATCATAATCTCAGAATCATAATGGCCATATCATAATATAAAAGGGGACGGCGTGAGAAATCACTCCCCCACACAGGAGTCATGCCAGTGGTGCATCACAGACATGGCCAGGTTACCTTCCTGGCTAGGAAATAAAAGGTGGCTCGGGTATCAAACTAAGAGTCAGGTCTCAAAGTCATGCAAACGGGTTCATCTCAAAGTCATATCAAAGCATATCTCAAGGTCATGTCAAAAGTGAATCTCAAAGTCATATGAAAAGGTTCATATCAAAAAGGTTCATAGAAAAAAGGTCATAGCAAAGGTTCATAGCAAAAGTTCATAACTCAACATCGAAGCATAGGTGATAAGACACCCTTTCTTACAAAGGGTAGAGTATCCGTACCTTATGTCGAAAGCAAAATAGAAACAAGCACAGAAATGGGGGAAAGCTCAAAGTCTCTCCTTCTTCACACCTAGAGGAGTAGAAGGGGATTACAAATCATTCTTAATTAATCATCTTTCCATTTTAAGTAACTTTCCCTTTTTAGTAAGTTTCCACTTTTAGAAAGTTTCCATAATTAGAAGGTTTCCACTTTTAGAAATATTTAGTACATAGCTTAATTAGGTCAATATTTGCTGGAAATAAAGTATCTTTATCATATTTACACCTTTGGTCCTCAGGTTTTCATAATTTACATTTTATACCCCTGAACTTCCAAAATTACATTTTAAACCTTCAAACATGCATAATTACACCTTAAACCCTTGGTTTATCAGATTTACATCATGAGTACTTATTTTAGTGAGTTATACAATCAGACCTTTAATTATTCCATATTTACACATTAGGTCCCTCCATTTAATAAAGTTACATATTAAGTCCTTAGAATTTACATTTAAATCATTAATTAATAATAATTACATATTAGTCCAATAAATATCCAAATTTTCACATTAGCCCCTGAATATCATTTATAACACAAATCGACCTCCACTTTTCAGAAATTACATGTTTAGTCCTTGTATTTAATAAATTTCCAATTCGATATAACAATTACAACTAAATTCATTATCTCATGAATTTTACATATAGGCCCTTCATTTTATAATTTTTACCGATCACACATGACTTATAGAACATGACAAAAATAGCCCATGAGTTTTAATATTTACAAAACACCCCCTTTCATATTTATTTACAAATCGATAAACATCATATTTAACCCAATAAAACCCTAATCGACCCCAATCATTATGCAATCATATCAACATCATTTATAATCATTTTTAATCAGATCCAATTAGTTTTGAACCCTAGTTCCCACGCTAGGTATTATTGCTCTTATTTTTCCCTTTTTGCCGATTAATACATAATTCACCAAAAATAGTTTTGAGCCTCAATAAATCAAATAAGCATTTTTATGGTGTTATATTATGATCATAGAGCCCACGAAAATTATTCACTAGGCCTGGAAAAATCGCATGCATGATTTCTTGAATTATTTCGATTCTAGGGTTTAATAACACATGAATTACCATACGAATTATATACAATGCATGGATCATTTTTATTATTTTTCTTAGGACATATACGATCAATAGAAGCTAGGAAAAATACCAGAAGATTTTTAGAACGAGTGAATAAGACCACACGATTTAATGCTTCTCGGATGGATACTCGACAAGTGAAGAATTCACCACGACTCCAAATGGGATCAATTCACCTTGTACACATTTTTTGCAGATCACATATGATATAAGAACTCCAGGAAAAATAAGAATCGAATTTTACAAAGCTTTGTTGAATTTATAACGAAATTACCTTAAAAAGGGTTTAGCGATAGAAATAAATCCACCACAATTGAATCGGGCAACAAATGAACTCCACAACGATTTTTCTAGGACTCCTTGAATTGTGTTTGAACTCATAAAAATGCCTTGGTAATTTTTGTGGATCGAATGGAGGCTATGGAAATTTCTTTGTGTTTTTCTTTCTATTCGGCAAATAGGGTTTGTGGTAAACAAAATGTGGATTGGTGTTTAAAGGGGAATGCCGAGTCATAGGAGGGGAGGGTTGACCAGAATTTTCGGCTAAATTGGTTAGCAAAATATTTGATTGCTTATCTTCCTTAATTACACATTTTAATACATTTTAATTTCCAATAAAACTAGATATTATCCATTCGGCACCAATAGGGGTATTTTAGTCATTTTTCCACTTGTATAAATGTTAAATGAGATTGTCAAAATTATTTGGGATCATAACATGTGCATTGCCAGAAGTTTGGAATTTATTTGATACATTATAAGCTTTTAATTAAATTTTAGACTAGCAGGGGCATTTTGGTCTTTTTGCTCATTTTAGATTTTAGGGTTTTCAACAAAAGGCACATAATTCATTGAATTTGTTAGATATTCCAGATCAAATAGCCATTTTGGTCCTTGACCTTCTACATTGGATTTGTTTTCTAAAAACTCCACATGTAGATTTTCTTCTACGATTTCTTTTCTTGTGTTGTAAACTCTAAAAGCTTTGCTATTAAGAGAATAACCAACAAAGAAACCTTCATCTGCCTTACCATCGAATTTTCCTAAATGGTCTAAGGTATTGAGAATTGTCACATGACATCCAAAAGGTCTAAGAAATCCTATTGCAGGAGTTCTACCATTAAAAAGTTCATATGATGTCTTATTTTGAGGCTGCACAACTAAAACTCTATTTTGAACATAACAAGCAGTGTTGACTGCCTCTGCCCAAAAGTTTATTGGTAGCTTAGAATCAGCTAACATTGTTCTAGCAGCTTCAATTAGTGTTCTATTCTTTCTTTCAGCTACACCATTCTGTTGTGGTGTTCTAGCAACACTAAATTCTCTCTTAATACCTTTTTCTTTGCAGAAATCATCCATAACTCTATTCTTAAACTCTGTCCCATTATCACTTCTAATGACTTTCACTTTCTTGCTTACTTGATTTTCTATCTGTGTAATGAAGTCCTTAAGGATGCTGGATGTTTCATCCTTAGTGGCTAAAAAGAAAACCCATGTAAATCTACTATAGTCATCAGTAATAACTAGACAATATCTCTTATGCATTATGCTCATCACTGAAACAGGTCCAAATAAGTCCATATGCAGCATAAACAAAGACTGATTGATAGAGTTAAAAATCTTGGGCTTACAAGTGGCTTTGTGTTGTTTGCCTTTTAGACAAGCAATGCATGTTTGATCATTTTCAAATCTTTTGTGAGGTAAACCTCTTACCAAACCATTCTTAACAATTTTATTTATGGTTTTGAAGTTAATATGACCAAGCCTTCTATGCCATTTCATTTATTCTTCCAATGTGGCCTTTGCAACAAGACAAGTTAAATTCTTTTTAGGAATAATATTCTTCATGTCTACACTGTACATATTGCCCTTTCTAGGAATTCTAAGAAGTACTTGACTTTCATCAGGCATCTTAAAATCAGGAGAAAGTACAAGACATTCAGTCTCACAGAAAAGAACATTATTCTTCTTGTCACACATTTGTGAGACACTAAAAAGATTATAATTTAGCTCTTTTACATAGTACACATCTTTAAAATCTAAATTTCCGGTTTTGATTGTACCTTTACCAGAAATTTTGCCACGAACACCCCCTCCAAAGGTAACATATCCTCCATTGAAAGCTTCAAAATCTGAGAGATAAGACATGTTGCCTGTCATGTGCCTAGAACATCCACTATCTGAGTATCCTTGATCCTCTTCCTGATCATTTGAATGTTCCTGCACACGAATAAGAGTGTTAGTTTCTTTTGGGGATCCAAGCCATTACTGACTTGGATCTGCCTCTTGCATCAATGTAATTGAATCTTTTAAGAATAGTTGATGCAACATTGGATTTATGAATCCAACATGCTGAGGCCTTAACAGCATTTGCCCTTTTTCCCTTATCAGCTGAGTGAACCACACACTTATCAGCAGAATCTGCTAACTTTGTAGTTCTACCCTTTGGTCTCCAAATTTGTTTATAGACCACTGATTTTGATTGAATGGGACTTAGAACAGTTGTAGGTGCATGTTTGAAAAATGTTTTTGCACCCTTAGCTGTTGATTTTGGGTTAATAGTCATAAATGGTCGAGCAGCAAAGTAAAATTTGCTATCAGCAGGATCATTTGGTCTATCAGCAGAATCAGATTTTGAGATAGACTTGTTTTTGACTACTCTGGGGTTTGATTTCTTAGAACTAGAGTGAAAGTGAGATTTAGGAGTTTGCCTTTTGAGATTCACTCTATGGATTTCATACCCAGATATCCATTGGTTGCAGAAAGCTGCAAGATGGTCAAAACTACCACATGTGTAACAAGCTTTCTTATAAAAAGCAAAGTCATCACCTAATTGGTTAGACTTGAGGTTGTTCCAATTCCTTTGGTTACCTCTGGGCTTGTTGGTGGTTCTGTATTGTTCACAATATCTAACTGGTTTCCTAACATGCTTAATGTTTGATTTAGGCTTATCAGTATTGTGTTTGACTATCATAGGAACCTTTGTTCCTACTTTCTTAACCACTTCAGGTTTAGACATA
This sequence comes from Artemisia tridentata subsp. tridentata, assembly GCA_021014915.2. NCBI lineage: Eukaryota > Viridiplantae > Streptophyta > Magnoliopsida > Asterales > Asteraceae > Artemisia > Artemisia tridentata. Next base: position 290,904,561 of record CP139501.1, read on the forward strand.
ACCTGTTCTTTTTCATCATCACTATCAGTTGTACAATCTTCAACAACTATAGCATCTCCTTTCTTAACAAAGGACACCTTGTCCTGATAAGTTAAAGTTTTATCTAAACTTTTACTTATCTTTTCTACCTTAAGACTCTTACTAGTCTTAGAACCATATTCCATGATTGGTTCTTGAAACTCAGCTAAACCTGTATGTGCTAGGTCAACACCTGGAGGTGAAGGAATACCTCTATATGGTGGAGGAACAGTTTTGTAACCTACACCTGAATTAGCTTTATCAATTACCTGAGCTTCCCAAATTTTATTCATTCCTTGTGAGGCATGTGCTAGAGTATCTATAGTTACCTTAACATTTTCTTTTTCAGTTTTGACTTCAGATAACTGTCTACTTTGATCATTAAGTAGTTCATCTCTAAATGCTATTCCTCTTTTTAAAGCATTTAAGTCATCATTAAACGTAGATTCATTCTTTTTATAATGAAGAATCTGTTTTTCTAGAACTCCTACACACCTCTTGTGATTAGCTAAATTATGAAGGGCATCAATTAACTCTTCTCTAAAAGCATCAAATCTCTTTTTAATGTCTTCATAATTTTTAAGATTAGGACATGAATTAGTACAAGTAGGAATAGTATCTACCTCTGAATCAGAAGAAGCCATTAGAGCAAATTCAGTGGCCATAAGAGCAGCATTTGGTGGTGCATCTTCTTTAGTAGCCATAGAGCTCCAATCATATCCAATACCATCAATAGCCAGCATAGCCTTCGGCTCTTCCACCAGTACTTCCTTATTCCTTTCTTGTTTATACCAAGTGTTCCTATTATCCTGCTTCCTTGGGCTTCTACATTCTTTAGCAAAATGTCCCAACCTATGACAGTTAAAACATTCCACTTTCTTCTTATCGAACCCAGCAGTATCATTACCATTTATGGTAATTTGCTTTCCAGTTTTCTGCCAAAACTTCTTAGCCCTCATGCTAAGTAAAGCAACTTGCCACTTAATATCCATCTCTTCTAAATCATCACCATCAACCTACTCAAGGTCTTCATGATTTAAAGGAGAACCACTAGCTTGACTGGTTATAAAGGCATAAAATGTTGGATCACCAAGTCCAGCAATATCCTTTTGTACACTAGTAGAAGGACCACCATAAGTAACATTAGAAACACTTTCAACTTCATCTACCTCCTCTGTATGACTAACACTAGGAACTGATAAGAGTGCAGCATTCCCAGAACTAGTACCATAATTTCCACCTCTCTTCAGACTTTGTTCAACAATTTTAAAGTTGTTGTACAAATCATTAAGCTTCATAGTTTCAATTTCTGGTTTGTTCATCCAGACAATAACATGAGTATGAAAATCACCAGGTAGACTTTTCAAGAACTTCATGTTGAGATCTTCCTTCTCAGTCTCAACACCCAACACAGCTAACTGACTAACAAGCTTGTGTAGTCTTGAAAATAGCTTATCAAGAGACTCATTACTAAAAGCAGTAAAGTTTTCAAATTGGTGCTTTAGTAAAGTCTTCTGTGTCTTTTTGGTAGTTTCATTACCACCAAACCATGCACAAATCTCTTCAAAAAGAGTTTTTGCATCAAGATATTTGTTAAAAGATAGCATTTGCTCACCAGGAATGGTCATAAGCAACAGGTTTCGTGCTTTCTGATCATTTCTCTTCTGTATCTTTTCATCATTGGAGACTGGTCCAGTATTTCTTTTTCTAACTGTCTTCCCTTCAACAAGAACATCTGAATAGCCTAAAGTGAAGGAATCACCATACTGAATTATGTCCCAAAGAGCATAATCTTGAACCATGAAATATTGCTCAACTCTCATCCTCCATAACTCAAACTCATTGGGTTTGATCATGGGCAACTTTGCAGCAACATTTGTTTGAACATCTTGTACATCCATTTCTTGTTTCTTCAAAAAAAAACAACAATATCAACCTGTAGCTCTGATACCACTTGCTAGGATCCTGGACACACGATTAAGGTGGTTAAACCTTCTAACTTTGTGTGTATGATATGTTGTGTTAAAATGATTAAGTGCGCGGAATTCACTCAACCAAACTTAGAAGGTTGTGTATGTTATGGAAATGGAATTGTTATGTTTGTTAGTTAGTAATGAACACATAAAGATTATCACCAAACGATTCAATATTATTAAAGATAATAATACGAGTGATCTTGAAATATCACTAGGGTTACAACCTTGAATCTTATGTTTCTATCACTTGTGATATATTTGTGTTTGTTCTAACAGTTATGCATGTTCTAACGTATGCATGGACTAACTCTTAACACTTCTATATTTTTTACACTCTTGCACACACACAATATCACTAGTCTAAGATCTCTTTTATAGTCAAAAGATCTTTACAAATTGCTTAAAGTCTTGACCGACTTACTTGGTTAACTTATCCTATTGAGTGTCAGTACATCAGATACAACATGTATCTATGTATACAACTTGTTAACTAAGCACATGGAGTAAGATATTATCTACCGTATATTGTTGACCAAAATACAATAAATATCTTTTTGATCTTATCCTTCCATCAGCAGAGTTGTTCACTATCAGCAGGAACAATCTATCGCTATCAGCAGAATCCATCAGCAGAGTTGTTAAGCCTATCAGCAGAGTGAAATGCTCTATCAGCAGAATCAACATCATCAGCAGAAACCATTTTGCACTATCAGCAGAATTATACTTAGAGTAGAATCCGATATTAAACATCTTGAATATTTAATTCCCAATAGAAATGAATCTGTTTACATTGCCCAATTTGCACATTTGCATTAATACCCTAATATTTTCGATTATCTTGGTTTAACTGTACATGTGTAAGCATCCTCATATTTTTGTTTATCTTGGTTTAACTTTACATAGGTATGCATTTGATGTTTATTAGATCGAAAATAAAGAGATTGAAGCGGATGAAGAACCCCCCCGTGATGTAATGTGGGTGAAAGGAAGGGTAAACAAAGACGGCGAATACCCAAATGATGATATTAAATCAAAGGGAGATGAACTTTTAAGTTTGACTGCTAATTCTATTATTATGCTTATATAGCAGCAACATTTAACTGTGTACTAGCAGTAGTAGCTTGTATACCAGCAGTTACTCTAACAGTATCAAGAAGACTTTTAATCCCAACATTTCCTATATTTTTTGTGCAGAAAGAAGCTGATGACAAGATCAAGGAAGGAACATCGAGTTTTGATGATGGCACTGATGCCATGACATTTGTATTTGGTAAGGAAAAGGGCGGTTATGCCAGAGGAGTGGGAGGTGCAGTAACATACAAAGAGTATTTTGGCCTTCCTCGAAGAAAACAAGAAGCCGATGAAAAAATTGCCTTACTTCAAACTCAACTGGATAATAAGAGACGCGAGCGTGAAGAAAAAGATAAATTGATCAAGAAATTGTCCGCCGAGATGACCGAAAAAGATGTGCAGGTCAATAAATTATCCGGTGAGGTGGAAAACACAAATATAGTGCTTGCTCAAATTCTGCAACAGTTGAATGATAAAGGGATGAATATAACTCTGCCAACTGAACCATCGTCAATAGCCTCAGTTGTAAGCCATTTTTTATGTTGTTAACAATTTCATTTTCTAATGCTAACACCACTGATGCTAATGATACTAGGCATTGAACATAAACTGATGAGTGACTGTATTTCTTAATTTATATTGCAGGTGACTCCAATGGCCATTGACAATATTGCAGGTGACTCCAATGGCACTCAGACAAGTGGTGTTGTAAGTCCTAAAGATGCGGGAATTGAGGAGAAATCCAATGGCCTTGAAACTTCTAAAAAGGTAACGGAAACAATGGTAAGTATAGTAATAAAAGATCGCCCTTTGATTTTTGAATTTTACATACATGATCGACTAATGTACCATGTTTTATATATACGTATAGGAACCTGCTGCTAAAACTATCAGGCCTAAGCATAACCTTAAGTCACGACGAAACGGGTCTCCAGATTCCCAATCGCTACAAAATGTGTCGTCTCCAACACAACCACTGCCAACAGTATGTATTTCAACATGTTTCTTGTTACTCTTTTGTTTAAATAATGTAACGTGTTTTATATATACATATAGGAACTTGCTAAAACTGTCGGACCCAATAAGCCAAAGAAAAAGAAGCGACGAAACGGGTCTCCAGATTCCCAATCGCAACAAGATGTGCCTCTAACACAAGCACTGCCAACAGTATGTATTTCAATATGTTTCTTGTTATTCTTTTGTTTAAATAATTTCTGATATATACATAAAAATTCTTTTTTTGTAGACACTTAAGTGCAAACTGTGGATTATAAAGCAAACAAATATTGTTGCTTTGGGTACCGTATACCAGTCTCATGGAAAGCAAGTGCTGCATAACCGACCACTCCCAAGTGATTGCTACAAAGTGTCGATTGATGAATCGTTAGTTGATGCAGCATGCGTACTGGACGTAGCAAATAATGGGTTAAAAATAGTTAAGAATGTTGAAGGTAGTTTCGTTGCATGGCCAAAGGATCAAGTTATTTTTGAAGAGGTGGTACGTACATGTTTTTTTTCAACCTACATATATAATTATTCATATGTAATTCAATGTTTGATAGAAGCGTCTTTTGTTTACTATAGGTTACACCAACAAACCATGTGACTAAATGTGTACCACAGGCACCATCGAAGAAACAATATATATCTGCTAACGACTTAAGGCAAACTGCTAAGGGGGTGAAGGTTCAAATGTCTTTAGATATTTGATTAATTAAGTACGACATTACAATTGTATATTATGTCCAGTTATATACATTCCAGTTTAATTCAATTTGAAATTTCTTGTGGTTTTTAATATTGTTTTATATATAATATATATACTTATTCCAGCAGCACTAGCATAGTACTAGCAACAGTAACTCTGCTTCAGCAGGACTACCTTAGTAATGCTAGCAGTAGCAACTCTGCTCCAACATTATTGGTCACTCTTTGTTTAATTCGATGTGTGACTAAATAGTACCAAAGGCCACACAAAATAAAAATTCATGTGACTATTGGATGAACAATAGTCACGCAAAATACACATTTCTTCACTTTAAACAACATATGGTCACACTTATTAACAACTTTGGCCAACTTTATGCTTAATTGTATGTGACTAAATACCCAAAACAAGCATGCTTTGTGTGACTAAATATTATAAAAGGCCAACAAACATAAAATTCAAGTGGCCATTGGATGATCAATAGTCACACAAAATACAAATTTCTTCACTTTAAACAGCATATGGTCACACTTATCAACACTTTTGGCCACTTTATGCTTAATTGTATGTGACTAAATAACCAAAACAAACATGCTTTGTGTGACTAAATATTACAAAAGGCCACACAAACATAAAATTCATGTGGCCATTGGATGATCAATAGTCACACAAAATACACATTTCTTCACTTAAAACAACATATGGTCACACTTATTAACACTTTTGGCCACTTTATGCTTAATTGTATGTGACTAAATACCCAAAACAAACATGCTTTGTGTGACTAAATATTACAAAAGGCCACACAAACTAAGAATTCATGTGACCATTGGATGATCAATAGTCACACAAAATACACATTTCTTCACTTAAAACAGCATATGGTCACACTTATTAACACTTTTGGCCACTTTATGATTAATTGTATGTGACTAAATACCCAAAACAAACATGCTTTGTGTGACTAAATATTACAAAAGGCCACACAAACTAAGAATTCATGTGACCATTGGATGATCAATAGTCACACAAAATACACATTTCTTCACTTAAAACAGCATATGGTCACACTTATTAACACTTTTGGCCACTTTATGCTTAATTGTATGTGACTAAATACCCAAAACAAACATGCTTTGTGTGACTAAATATTACCAAAGGCCACACAAACTAAGAATTCATGTGACCATTGGATGATCAATAGTCACACAAAATACACATTTCTTCACTTTAAACAGCATATGGTCACACTTATTAACACTTTTAGCCACTGTTTTTTAAATTGTATGTGACTAACTCGAAAAAAACAACACACGCTGTGTGACTAAATCATCACAAACGTCACATTTATTATATTTTCATGTGGCCATAGGATGGGAAATAGTCACACATACTGATGAATCCAACAAAACTTGTGCCTAATTAGTCACACATATTCGGGTTTTGGTCACTCTTTTTCAATGAAAACGGCCACAAACTAAATAATGTGACCATATGATACCTACGGTGGCGCGACTTTTGTCACAGACACCCAAAAAAACGTGTGTGATTATATGCATATAGTCACGCATTTTGGGTGTGACGAAAGCCACATTCTGTACCAGTGTTAGGATTCATATCTGGAGTTGCCAAATTAATATTGCTACAACTTGCCGTGTCCATATATGTATCATAAATAGGTTCGAGAGGCACAAAATGTGGCTTTTCATGAGCAAACAGATTAACCTCATTACTTGAATTTGGTACCTCATTGAGTGGTTCTTTGTCATAAGTAGGAGGAATGTCAGAGTCGCTGCTTGATGTTGTTTCTTGGTGATTAGCCACAGAGTCGGAGATTCCAGTGACTTCTATAGTATTATCATTAACTCTTGTTGTAACCATGAAGTCGTATTCCTCAGCAGTCAAAGGTGTACCCGATTCTTCCTTTTTGGCTAGCATCAACATGTACTGGATCTTTTCAAGCTTTGTCATTGCATTCCCATTGTAAGCTCTACAAATATCACTACTGTGGATTTCAGATGAAGTCATGAAACAATAATCCTCATTTTGATAGACCCCGTTCTGATTCACAAACTGATCCATTTGGTTTCCAGTATACTGCCCTGCATATTGCATTTGATTCCCCATTTGAATACCCGTAGCATTTCCTTGCTGATTCCCGATAACCTCAACCATTTGTCCTTGTTGACCCATATATAACTGCGTATTGTCAGTTTATGATGAAATCCATTGGTTGTTGTTATGTGGTTTTATGTTCAATGCCCCGGATAAGAGAGCGAAACCATTTGCCAAAGCAGTTGTGATATTGTCTTGGTGATTTGCCATTGATGAAGTTGTGTATGATAAAGTTGATGTTGGATCGATTCAAAGATCTAAGAGTTGTGTTCGTTGTTGGTTAAGGTTCAATAGATATGTTCTGATGAGGTTAAGTCCGTTCTCGAGTTTTCTAAGGTGAAGGATTTATAAATGGTGATTTATGATTTCCCTCCAAAAATAGAATCTGAAAAATTTCTCTACCAGAATTTGAAAAACACCTTAAAATGCAATTCTAATGTTACTAGGAAAATTTGAGTTTGAAAAAATTTTACGCCAAATTTTACCGAAAAAATTCGAATTTTGGCCTAAAAATTTGAATTTTGGGTCAAAATTTTCACTGTTATACCAAAATTTAAATTTCGCGTAAAACTTGAACGTTTAATCTCTCGTAAAAATTAAATTTTACTCAAATTTTCCCGCCAAAAAACTTTTTTTTATTGTAGTCACAAACTCGGAGAACTTGTAGTCACAAACTCGGAGAACTCGGAGAACTTGTAATGTCTTACTCGGAGAACTTGTAGTCACAAAATCGGTTGTAAGTAACTTGGTTATAATCACCCAACTCGGTTAATCCAACTCGGTTAATCCTAACTTGGTGAATCCTAAGTTGATGAATCCAACTTGATGAAGCCCAACTCGAGCAAATTCAACTCGATGATTCCAACTTGATGAGTCCTAACTCGAGCAAATTCAACTCGATGAATACAACTTGATGAAGTGATCCAACTCGAGTATATGTCCAACTTGATGAAATTTTCCAACTCGAGCAAATGTAACCAAACTCGATGAAATTGTCCAACTTGAGTAAGTGAACTCGACTAAGTGAACTTGAGTAAAGTTGAACTCGATTAAAAGTGAACTCGGTTAATCCAACTCGATTAAACCAACTCGAGCAAGCACCAACTCGAGCAATCTCAACTCGATGAAGACCCAACTTGAGCAAACTTTTAACTTGAGCAACCTTTCAAAGAAACCCAACTCAAGCAATCTCCAACCTGAGCAAAGTAATCCTAACTCGAGCAAAGTCCAACTCGACTAAGTTGAGCAATCTCCAACTTGAGCAAAGTAATCCTAACTCGAGCAAAGTCTAACTCGACTAAGTAAAGACCCAACTCGACTAAGTGAAATCTCCAGCTCGAGCAACTTAAGTAAAGACCCAACTCGAGTAATCCCAACTAGAGCAAACTTCTAAGTCAATTAAATGAACTTGAGAAAGTGAACTCGAGCAAATGTGAAGCACACCCAACTCGAGCAAAACCCAACTTGAGGAAAAACCCAACTCGATGAAACCAACTTGAGGAAATGAACTCGAGTAAATGTACCAACTCGAGCAAATATACCAACTCGAGTATGTATAGTCGAACTTGACTAACAATTCAACTCGAGCAAGGTTGTAACTCGAGCAAGCTGTCTAACTCGAGCAAAGTAGTCTAACTCGACTACCCAACTCGAGGAAGCCAAAAGGACCTCGGATGAACAGTGTAATCTCGGGTGAACAGTAACACGCCCCAAAAAAATTTCTAGATCTTTGATTTTTTGCTCTTGATACCACTTGTAGGACCTATGATCAATCTTATCACACTATCTAATAATCACTAACACTCAAGAGATAAGAGAGATGTAATAGATCTAGAGAAAGATTAGAGAGATAAATATTTCATTAAGCACACATACATTCACCAACACACACATCCAACATCCAACCCTTACAAGTGAGGGGTATGGAGCTATTTATAGATATCTTGAGATGGATGGGCTTGGGCTTGCTTTGGGCTTTTACATAGACTAATTAAAAAACAACTTAAAACCTATTAGATTAAACTAAAGCCCATTGACTATTTTACTTAATAAATACAACGACACATTACAAAAGTATAAAACGTAAATGACCATCACTTTTATAAAAGCTAACAATCTCCCCCTAAGGGATGGTCATTCAAATGTTGCTCCATATGATTAGATCTTTAGACTTCATTTTCTTGTTCTTTGTGTGTCGTTGTGGAATAGTCTTTGTTCTTGTTCCTTCATGCACTGTGATCTTTAACGAATCGTCTTTGTGATTGTTCTTGCCTTCATTTGGCATCTTCATGTGATTATGACGCCGTGACCTCCAACATACTCATACATCTTGGACTTTATACTTATACTGACAATCTCCCCATAATCTTTCATCATCTGAACTTGTTCTTGACATCTTGATTAGCTTCATGACTTTGTCTTTAACACTTGGTCTTTAACTTGATCTTCTTGTCTTGAACATTTACATTTGAGCTTTAATGAGGATGTTCTTCATAAGTATGAGTATGCTGAGGTGAAGATGTTTGATATATGTGATGATGGTTGATGGATGTTTATGGGTAGCTGCATAAAACTGTTAGTAATAATCATCCAGCGCTTACAGGTTTGGACTTCGAGATTGTCAACAGCATAGTGTGAAGACTTTCTCTAATCCTAACCCAGGCCGTTCTGAATCGGATACCCCCGAAAGGGCTTACACGGACACACGAAGTGCACCCACGATTCAGTGAGTCACTGGAGATCACCCCACGATGTAGACCGTTTGAAGCACGTAACCATCATGATGTAAATGGCAAGATCCTTGAATCTCATTAAGACTCTTACAGCTTGTGTCCTTTTTGGCGAACACAAGTGTATTATAAGAAAGTGTTCCTAAGAGATCTTTTAATGAATCTCATGGCTCTAGACTCGATAATGTGCGTTTTGGTTTTTAGTGGTCGGAGGCATGGAGCAGAGTGCCACCTTTTCAATATCAACACATCTCGGAGTGAGAGGCCGATAGATTATGCAGTGTTCTCCGTGAGAAATGTAACAAATATCTTTTAAGATATATCTGAGTGGCTAGGAGGGGTTTGTGCAGCGTGTCACTGGGTCCATGACGTCTTGTCTTCAATATCAGTATCATCTTTGTGATAACCGATAGCAGATGTATTGACCCGGTTTCTGCCCTAAGTTTTCATGGAGGGCTATTTCTTTTCACCCTTTCATTAAACTTTTCTTTTTAATTCTTCAACCCCTTCTTTCCCTTTATCATTTACACCTTTTTTTCAATCTTACCTAAGGACTTCTAATTCTTATATATTGGAATTGTCCTTGGGTAGATCCCTCCAGTTTTGGCGGATCATTGGACATTATCTAACCATAATCACCTTATAACTCCATGATTATCCTAGATTTGTTGATCACTTGCCATAAAACCTTTTTGTGAAAATCTCTCAAAGTGTTTATGAGTAAAACACATTTTTGTTAACACTTCGAGAGTTTTGCCTTTTCTGAAATACTCCCCCTTCTCATGTGCTCATGCATTTTTTAATATAAATTTGCACATGTTGGGTAGAGTTCTCACATTTTGAAATGATTGATTTTCAGTTGACATGACCTTTGCGAGACACGTTTACATCACTAGTTAGACTAGCTTGAAATTATTACCCGTCCCGGTCATATCAGAAGAATAATCTCTCGAATTGGTACATTCTACTCTGACAAGTCCTTTGCGAGACACGTTTACATCACTGGATAACCAGCTTGAAATTATTACCCGTCCCGGACAAGTCTTTTCGATTACTGACATTTAAGCTTCGTCAATTCGATGGTACTATCTGAGTCGAGCTCTTTTGAGATTCAACTACAATCACATTTTAATCACATTTCTCCCCCTCAAAAATAGCATTTCAATGGTATTTTTGATACCGATTGATAAAAATCATTGTTTTTGGAAAGCTACTAGGGAGAAACGGATTAGCATGAACTTTTTGGAACAAATTTGTTTTTGAAATACTCCCCCTCAAAACTTGCATCGGTTTTGACATTTTTAAGCTTTGGAGCGAATTTTTGAAAAATTTTGAAAAACTTCGAAAAACATTTTGATAAATTTTGAATAAAATTTTGCTTAAGATTAAGAAGTTTGAATAATCATTTCATGAAAACTTCTTTTCTTGTTAGGATTGTTGTAATAAAACGTACAACAGGGTCCTTTCTTTGAAAAACGGGTTATGCACTGTTATGTGTGCATAAGCCATAATGGTTAAGCGCGGGTTGTAAGCTGAAATACTTACAAGCCATTGAGAATTTTAGGATAAGTGCTCGAAAGTTTTGATTGAGCACTTTCCTGTCTTTAAAGCACGGGTCCTGAACTGATGTGTCCAGAAGCCATAATGTATTTAGGATTAGAAAACAACCTTGGGAACCCATTTAAGCACGGCGCCAACGGGTTTACCATATTTTGAAATCCATTTGTAAGCTGTGTCAATCCGATGCAAAGAAGTTGAATTCCAACGAGGACTGAAAACCGGTGTTTCATTTGGAAATAACACTCGTGGAATCAACGGTGATTTAAAACTCTTTTTCTTTTGAAAATTGTTTGAGAAACCCGGTGTCTCTCTTGGAGTTTTGAAACTTGAAGAAGAAGTTTTCCATCCATTGTTGAAACCCGGTGTTTCATTTCGAAAATTCATTTTTGAGACGAATGGAAGCCTTCTGGAATTTGGAATTTTCAAAGCAGAGTCATTCTTATGTTGCAGCGAAAGCAATTCTGATATTGAATATTTGAAAGGTTTTGAATGACTTTGCTTTGGTCTCCACACTTGCTTTACCGGTGTAAAACGAGAGTGTGGAGTTTGAAATGCTTGATTCTTTTCATTTGAAGCATGTGACCTTGAAAGCGTTTGAGGAGTAAGTGTTTCAGGAAATGTTGATTTCTTCGAAAACTTCCTTCCTTTTTGCAAAGAATAGGTTGTAAACTGGGAAACCTTTTTCGAAAATGGTTTTGAAGATTCACCCGTGTAAACCTTCTTCGAAACACTCACTTCTTGTGGAAACTTGTTTGAAATAGGAGATTTGCCTTTTGATCGATTGAGAGCATCAAACTTTGCTTTTAAGGCATTGTATGATGTTCTCAAATCACTGTAATCTTTTTGAAGAGAAAGATGATCTTGAGATGCCAATTTAGATTCCAAAGAGGCAATTTGTTTCAAAAATTGATCTTTTTCAGCTTTTGAATCATCCGTTTTACGAGCCAATTTCCGTTCGAACAAAAATATTTTCTTTTTCAAGTCTTTCAAAATAGTTTTCGAATTTGGTCGTTTTGTTGAAAAGATCGGTTTTGGCATCCTCAAGAGCATTTGTTTGTTGAGCTAAAAGCGTTTCAAGCTCAATCACTTTTGTTTGAAGCACTTGATTTTCATTTTCCGTTTCCTTTTCAAAATCTGGAGTATTAGAATCAAACAAGGGATTTGAAAAGGAAACTTTTGTGATTTGAGACTCATCCTTTTTCATCTTCATTGATTCAATCTTTTGAAAAACCTTTTCAAACTTTTTGTCAGCGAATTCAGACAATTGAGACTTCAAAACTTCAGTCTCCTTTTGTTTTGTGTTTGAGTTTTTTGTCTGAACTCGTGAACATTTGATTGAATCAAACAGGTTTTTGTAAGTCTGTTTCAAATGCTCATTTTCTTTTTTTAATGATGCTACAACATGTTCCAATTCAATATTTTTTGTATCAAGTTCATCCAAATCAAACTTGATATTGGCATCATCACAATTTTCTTCAAAAATCTTTTCCTTTTCTTTAAGCACTGATGTCAAAGAGTTTTCAGAAGAAGCTTTCTGTTCCTGCAGTTTGAGTTGGAAAGAAATACTTTGTGCTTGGAGTTTCGTTAAATCTTTCTCAAACTGAGCAGTTCTTTTTGACAATTCTTCTTTGACTTCAGTTGCTTCTTTTGAAAGTTTAGTGATTTTCTTTTTGAGACCAAGATTTTCAGATTTCAAAGAGGATGTTTGTTGAAAATCCACATTCTCATACTCATGGCTGACAGACACTGACTTGAATGATTCTATTTGATTTGTGAAAAATTCCTGTTGAATATCAAGTGTTAAGCATTTTTCATCAAATTCATCTTCAAGAGAATGGATGTACTTTAAATCTTCTCTCATTTCAGTGACAAGATATTTTTCAAAGTATTCAAAACTTAAGTTGATATTTTTCACATGAGGTTCAATCTCATCTTTTAAAACCTTACAGACTTCCCTTTTTAGGTAAGCATCCGGTGAAAGAAGATTATAGTAATCACTAGGGGTGTTTTGTTGCTTAAACCAAATGATCTTTAACGTATGCTCAATGTGATGTTTAAGACTACAAAACTGTTTTCTCACTTTACTTTGCCATAACTTAGCATCATAAGTAGCAAGATGAGCTTCTTTGAAATATCTTTTCACATTTGTGTCTTTTCTTTTCAAAGGTTCTTTTGGTATGTCTGTCAATTGTGTACAACCATACACAAAGCCTTGGTACGAGAATGGGCTTTTTTTTGTTTGACTTTTAAACGTTTTTCTTTTTCAGATTTTTCTTCATCTTCTGAAGTGAACAGATCAACATCAGTCAACAACCCTTTTCCTAATTTTTCAGCATCGTACAAACTGGGTGTCAACATTTGCACTTTGTTTAGAAAACATGGTTTTTCATGTCTCAAATCTTTTTCCAAATTGTTTTCCACATGATCTGTATTTTCAAAACCAAGTCCGGATTTTCCTTGATGAAGGTTCTCATTTTAGGAAGCATCATTTGAAGAGTTTGAACACTTTGTCCTGTTTTTCGAAGTTTTGCTTCAAGATTGTTTGCTTGTTTCAAAAACTCTTGATTTTCATTCTCAAGTTTTGTATTAGCAATATTAAAATTTGAAGTGGTTTTCTGAAGCATTGAATTTTCACTTTTTAACTCAGAGACTTCTTTTATAAGTACTTGAACCTTTCTGTTGTTAATTACCATTTGTTCATCCAGTTTTTCAATGGAACGTTTTTTACGATAAAGAGCTTCTCTATACCCAACTTCAAGTTCTTCCTTTCATTTTAAAAGTGGTGTGACAAAATCTCCGTTTATTTCAAATTTTCGAGCTTGAGATTTAAGGTTTGAGATTTCAATTTCAAGTTCAGCTTTGCTTTTTGTTACATTTTCAAAACCTTTTTCCATTTCTTTAAATCGCTCAAGCTCTTTGGACAATAAGACATTCGCTTGCTTAGCTTTGCGATTGTCCTCTTTGCACTTTTCAAGTTCATGTTTGAAATTTTCGATTAATGAAGCAAATAAGGCACGATCTTGTTCATAAGAAGATCCATCCTGGGCAAGCTCACCTCCATTAGGATCCATAGCTGGAGTTGTAGGAGTGATATTACTATCAAACCGTTCCCCCACATATGTGTCACTTATGGACTCAGGATGCGCAGGATGTGTCTTATCATGAGCAAACACATTATCGAACAAAACAACATTATCATTAGCGTTTGAATGTTGTACCGTAGCCAATATCTCTGTGTCAGATAAAGGTCTGATATGGTCATCCTCAGTATCCCAAACAGCTTCATTCCTGTGTGTACCATCAGCATCCGAATCATACCTTGGAGTACTGCTTTCAACCTGCTGTTCTGAAGATGTATCATTTCCCGTGAAAACCAAGCTAGCATCAGTTGTTGTTCCCTCATTGACCGTGTGTTCCTCTTTGTCTGCCTCTTTCTCATTTCCCTCTGTTTCCTTTAATAGCATTTCTCTTTCAATTTGCTCCCTTTCTTTTACCTGCATATCTTTTTCAATCTGCTCACTTTCCCGTTTCTGCTTTTCAATCTCATTAAGTTCAACTTCTTCTTCATCAAGTATCTTTTCGAGTTCACTCATGTTATCGATGCATTGGGTTTGGAAGGTCTTGAAGTCTAGCCAAAATCTTTGGTAAAACGCATTGAGAAACTCTGACTGGCTCAATATCCAAGGTTTCAGTATAATCTGAAGTTGAGGTTTGATCACTTCAAGAGCTTCCTTGCAGTTGTGCGTATAAAGTTCTTCTTCATTCAGTATCTTCTCATATTGATTCAGGCTTTGTTTGAGTTGATCTTTGAAATGATGAAATTGGACTCTTATGTAGTATTCAAACGCCTGATCGAACCTTGAATCATATCCAGTTGAATTGATGACTTTCTCAATATGAGTCTTGAACACTTTAAACGCTTTCTTTGACTCTCTCTCTTTCATTTTCATTTCCTTTTCAATTTCGTGCCGATGTGTGATAAGGTTGATGTTGGATCGATGCAAAGATCTAGGAGTTGTTATTGATGTTGGTTTAAGGTTCAAGAGTTGTGATCGTTTGAAGTTAAGTCCTTTCCCGAGTTTTCTAAGTTGAAGGATTAATTAATGGTGATTTTTGATTTTCCTCCAAAAATTGAATCTGAAAAATTTCTTTACCAGAATTTGAAAAACACCAAAAAATGTAATTCTAATGTTGCTAGAAAAATTTGAGTTTAAAAAATTTTTACGCCAAATTTCACCGAAAAAAATTCGAATTTTGGGCCAAAATTTTCACTGTTATACCAAAATTTGAATTTCGCGTAAAAATTGAACGTTTAGTCTCTCCTAAAAATTAAATTTTACTCAAATTTGAATTGAACGTTTAGTCTCTCCCAAAATTTGAATTTCGCGTAAAAATTGAACGTTTAGTCTCTCCTAATTTTTTTATTTTTTATTTTTTTTTTATACTTGGAAACTTGGTTATGGTTTACAAAACTCGGTTAGGGTTGAACTTGGTTAAAGGTGAACTCGGTTAAGCTACTCAACTTGGTGAAACTTCCTAACTTGAAGAATGTGCTCAACTTGGTGAATTCCTACTTGGTGAATTCCAACTCGGTGAAGAATACCCAACTTGGTGAAAAATACCAAACTTGAGGAAACCCAAATCGAGCAAATCCAACTCAATGAACCAAACTTGAGTAAGTGAACTCGAGCAAAGTGATGAAATCGACTAAATGAACCAACTTGAGCAAATTGTCCAACTTGAGTAAATGAACTCGACTAAGTGAACTTGAGTAAGCCTAACTTGATGATCCAACTCGAGTAAATCCAAGTCGAGCAAATCCAAGTCGAGCAAATCCAACTAGAGCAAATCCAACTCGAGTAAATACCAACTAGAGCAAATACAAGTCGAGCAAATCCAACTAGAGCAAATCCAAGTCGAGCAAATCCAACTAGAGCAAATCCAACTCGAATAAATCCCAACTAGAGCAAATCCAAGTCGAGCAAATCCAACTAGAGCAAATCCAAGTCGAGCAAATCCAACTAGAGCAAATCCAACTCGAATAAATCCCAACTAGAGCAAATCCAAGTCGAGCAAATCCAACTAGAGCAAATCCAACTCGAGTAAATAAAGTCGAGTAAATATACCAACTCGAGTAGATATACCAACTTGGTGATCTAACTCGAGAAATGTATCAACTCGAGGAATCCAACTCGACTACTTTCTCCAACTTGGTGAAATAGTCACAACTCGGTGAACAAGGATCTCGGATGAACAGTACTTTCTCGATGAACAGTAACACGCCCAAAAAATTTTCTCCTAAATCTTTGTTTGGCTCTTGATACCACTTGTAGGACCTATGATCAATCTTATCACACTATCTAATAATCACTAACATTCAAGAGATAAGAGAGATGTAATAGATCTAGAGAGAGATTAGAGAGATAAATATTTCATTAAGCACACATACATTCACCAACACACACATCCAACATCCAACCCTTACAAGTGAGGGGTATGGAGCTATTTATAGATATCTTGAGATGGATGGGCTTGGGCTTGCTTTGGGCTTTTACATAGACTAATTAAAACACAACTTAAAACCTATTAGATTAAACTAAAGCCCATTGACTATTTTACTTAATAAATACAACGACACATTACAAAAGTATAAAACGTAAATGACCATCACTTTTATAAAAGCTAACAATCTCCCCCTAAGGGATGGTCATTCAAATGTTGCTCCATATGATTAGATCTTTAGACTTCATTTTCTTGTTCTTTGTGTGTCGTTGTGGAATAGTCTTTGTTCTTGTTCCTTCATGCACTGTGATCTTTAACGAATCGTCTTTGTGATTGTTCTTGCCTTCATTTAGCATCTTCATGTGATTATGACGTCGTGACCTCCAACATACTCATACATCTTTGACTTTATACTTATACTGACAATCTCCCCATAATCTTTCATCATCTGAACTTGTTCTTGACATCTTGATTAGCTTCATGACTTTGTCTTTAACACTTGGTCTTTAACTTGATCTTCTTGTCTTGAACTTTTACATTTGATCTTCTCAACTCGATGAAGACCCAACTAGAGCAAAACCCAACTTGAGGAAAAACCCAACTCGATGAAACCAACTTGAGGAAATGAACTCGAGTAAATGTACCAACTCGTGTATGTATAGTCGAACTTGACTAACAATTCAACTCGAGCAAGGTTGTAACTCGAGCAAGCTGTCTAACTCGAGCAAAGTAGTCTAACTCGACTACCCAACTCGAGGAAGCCAAAAGGACCTCGGATGAACCGTGTAATCTCGGGTGAACAGTAACACGCCCAAAAAAAATTTCTAGATCTTTGATTTTTTGCTCTTGATACCACTTGTAGGACCTATGATCAATCTTATCACACTATCTAATAATCACTAACACACAAGAGATAAGAGAGATGTAATAGATCTAGAGAGAGATTAGAGAGATAAATATTTCATTAAGCACACATACATTCACCAACACACCCATCCAACATCCAACCTCCAACCCTTACAAGTGAGGGGTATGGAGCTATTTATAGATATCTTGAGATGGATGGGCTTGGGCTTGCTTTGGGCTTTTACATAGACTAATTAAAACACAACTCGAAATAGTACTCTTAACATTACATCATATGACGTATGTTTCTTATTAGAAAGCGATAAATTCTTAGGGTGTTCTTCTACTTCTTCCGTTTTATTCTTGCATTTACTCTCAGAGACAGGCGAGACTCTATTGTTCCTTGTATTGCTCCTAGGCTGTAGTACTACTGCTCCTAGAGGTACTTTCTACTCATGTAGAAGGTAAGGCACACACATTAAGATTTATCTTGTTGTCCTTTGAATTTGTTTTAGCATTCCTAGTCTCTTTTGGATTACTTTTAACACTCTTGTCTATCGCCCTATATGTTTGAGATGTAGAGGTAGACACAGTAGTGGTACTAATCCTATAAAGTCCAGGTGCTATCACATTCGATGTTTCGACAACAGCTTTCCCTTTATCAGCACATTTTGCTTTTTCACTTTGCTTAGGCAAGGGTGTTGGAGTGACTGGTTTTGTCAAATCAATTATCACATCAACTTTTGGAACACTTTGAGAAATTGACATTTTTGGTTTACAACCGGTTTGTCCGAAGTTGATGGTTTTGCAAACTTAGTTTCCTCACCCTTCCCTTTTTGACTCTCCAGCTAAGACTTCAAAAGATCATTTTGCTCTTTCATGTTTTTGTAAGCACGCTCATACGACAATTTTTCATACTTGCATTCTTCCTTTTTCCGATCAAGTTATTTAAAATATGTGACATTTTCTTTTTCAAGCTTAGCAAGAGCATTTTCATATTTTAAAACAATTTCAGAAGTCTCAGCTCGGAGTCTTTCATCGTCTTCCACAGAATATGTTTGGTAATTTATGGACATAATATCAATCGACAGAGCTACTTCGAAGAGAGTGTCATTATGTTTTTCCAAAACTTTGATGTATTCAATGTTTTCATTAGCTTCCGTTTACCAGGGATTTGTGGTCCTTGACAAAGTCGGCTGTTTCTTTTAAAAGAGCATTTCAACATTAAGTACTCTCGCATGAATTGCAATTAGTGGAGTTGTAATTTCTGTTTCAAACACCTTTTTCATGTCATTATGAAAACTTGAATGCCAGTTGTTGATACTAATATTTGTTTTGGATGCCACAATCATTTAAAGTGTTTCAACTCTCTTTTTAAGATCATCCAAATATCTTCTAGCATCACTTGTGTTAAAAGGGTTACTAGATGACATTTGTTCGATGTTAGAAAGATTTTTAGAAACAACTTTTGGTTTTGACAAAACAACTGGTTTTTTGAAAACCATTGGTGTTTGTTTTTGAACAAGATGTACTCCAGAAAGTGTGTTAAGCTTATTATAATCAATTGGTTTAATTTCTGGGTTCATTTGTTTCATTTTGATTCTACTCTCTTCGGCAAGTTTAGTCGTTTCATAAGAATCCTGAACCTCGGGAGGATCATGTTTAGCAAATAACACATTACCATTATATAACACATTCTGTTCTTTCTGAGCTTTCTTGAGATGATAAGGGTTTTCACAACCGATAGCCATTTTCTTCATTGTGTGTAAAAGCGGGTTTGGATCTTTAATTAGCATGTGTATTGTTTGAGCAGAATGACCCGTTTTTACAAGCAAATCTTCCAACTTTTTAATGGTTTCTTGTTTTTCCATGATTTCATCAAGAAGATCATTTTCACGTTTTGAAAACCTTGCATTCAACTATTTCTTTTCTTTTTCAAGATCAGAACAAGTTGATTTTTGTTTAGAAAGTTGGTTGGTTAATTCTGAAATTTCCGTGTTTAAGGATTTTATTTTCATGTTCAAATTAACATCGAGTGTGTCAAATTTGATTTGCAAATGTTTTTCTCTTAAAACAAAATCTCGATAACCAATTTCTAATTCTGACTGTTGTTTGTTATTAAATTCAAAAGCTTTTTCATTAACCTTATATCTCTCAAGCTCAGCGGTCAATTTTTCATTCGCGGCCTTAACATCGCGATTGACCTTTTTTACTTTTTCAATTTCAATACTACAGTTGTTCAATAATGATTCAAATAACGCAGTGTTTCCTCATCATTCTCAGTATGCTGTGACTCGAAGCCTCCATTAGGATTCATATCTGGAGTTGCCAAATTAGTATTGCTACAACTTGGCGTGTCCATATATGTATCATAAGTGGGTGCTGGAGTCGCAGGATGTTGTTCATCATGAGGTGACGTATCAAATATTTCATTATTGTGACATGTAGCAAATGATGGTACCTCTGAGACTGCATTGGTGTCATACATAGAAGATATCTCAGAATCCGTATCATACTTAGCCTTCTGAAGATTTTCCAAAAAAATGCAGTTTTCATGATGTCCTCAAGGTCTTCCATATCATCCATAAGTGCCATGAAATCATTCTCCTCAGCATTCAACTGAAACCCTGCCTTTTCATTCTGTGCCAAAAGCACTGCTTTCTGTAGATACTCAAGATCTTTCTTTTTCGGCTTGGTGGGACCGTTCTTTGCCATGTGACCAATTCCCTGACAGTTGAAACACTTTAACAAATTCCCTTAATTTATATTCCCAGCAGCTAGAGCAGCAACATTCCCAATCTGATTCCCAACATTCTGACCCTTTTGATTTCCAACAACTTGACCCATCTGATTCCCTGCATACTGACCCATCTGATTCCCTGCATACTACCCTTGATTACCAATCTGAAACCGTGTAGCATATCCCTACTGATTCCCATAAACTCCAACCATTTGTCCTTGTTGACCCATGTTGAAACTCGGCTGTGCAATCTGCCTGTTGCGAGTGTTCGATGAAATTCTTTGGTTGTTATTAGTTGGTGTGGAATAGTGTCCTTGGAATACCTTTGTAATTAAAACAAATGCTTGAGTCAAAGTAGCAGTAGCTTCATCATTGTCAGTGAACTCTAGTTTTTGGAATTGTGGATATTGTTGTTGTGGAATGACTTGTTGTTGTTGGTAGAATGGTTGTTGTGGAATGACAACATTTTGTGGAACATATTGTTGTTGCATGAAGTTCTGAGTGGAAGATGATGATGATGATGATGATGGTTTTGTATTCACTGTTACAGGTGTTGGTGATTGAACAAGTAATGCAAGAGGATCATGTTGCTTTGCTAGTTTTTCCTTCCTGACTTCATTTGCCTCTGTCTGGTTTTGCTTTAGAAAGTCATATAGCTGATCATAGTTCACCTGGTGAAGGTCCTTTGTTTGGTTAACAATCGTGACAAATCGTCCCCATTCTTCTGGTAGATTGTTGATGAACTTGATGTTTTGAACAATTTGTCTTGATGCCAACTTGTTTCTGATGAGCTCGTTCATTAAGGTGCAAAACCTGGTGTAGTAAGATTCAATGGGTTCCGCTGGAGTGGATGTGAACTTCTCCGATTCAGTTAGCAGCTTGTTTTAAACATCTTGTTGTCCAATTTATGTGCCATGACAAAGTCTTCTAACTCGTTCCCACATATCATAAGCAGTTTCACAACTATTAACAGCAGCAAAGATCTCCCGTGGTAAACCAAGTTGAATTAATTGCATTGCCAAGTCATCAGCTGCAATTTGCTTACAGTCCTCTGCTGTGTATTCTTCTTCTTTTTGATCACGAAAGGACGGTGGAACGGGAGGTGTTACATTTGGATCTCCAGCTTCTTGAATCTGACGAGGCTTGAATGGTCTATTCTTGATGGAGTTGAGCAGGAGTTTACCTTGTCCTTCAGGTTTAGTTTTGATGTAGTGAAGCATACGGCTTGTCCATGGAAGATATCAACCTTTTTCAAGCATAGGAGGATGGTTTTCTACACCGGCTGCATGAATATCTTGCTGAGTAGTCATTGTTGTTGATTTGTATGATAAAGTTGATGTAGGATCGTTGCAACGAAATAGGAGTTGTGATTGATGAAGGTTAAATTTAGTTGTTGTAGTGAAGTCTTGGTCTTTAGCTGAAGATCGTTTGACGTTACTTGCAATTTAGATAAACTACGGCAATTTAGATAAAAGTAGCAATTTAGATAAAGTTACTAATTTTGACAAGACTACAATTTAGACAAGATCAAATGTTCACAATTTCGACAAAGTTATGTTTAGATAAAAGCACAATTTCTATAGAAATCTCAATCTACACAAAATTATACAATTTTGGCAAAGTTTCAATTTAGATAGAAATATGCAATTTATATAAAATTTGCAATTTAGATAAAAAATCTATCTAATTTATACAAATTAGAAGATGTTTCCCTTGTCGAAGTATTCCTCACACTTGTACAAGCACGAGAATACCGAGTTCACGTTTGATGTTGTAGAAATTAAGTACAATTCGAATTTAGATAAGTTTATTAAGTTGCGACAATTTTCTAAGAATTGCGATAGAATTCCAAAAAATTCCACAATTGCGATAAAAATCCTCCAAGCAGAATTGCGATAGAAACTATGCGATAGAGTCCTTGATCCACACTTGCGATAGAATTGCGATAAGCCAAAGAATTGAGATAGCCCAAGCAGATTTGCGATAAACCACTAGTTTAGACTTTGCGATAAACCCTCAAGTCCAGATTTGCGATAAACCCTCAAAGTTATCGAAATTCTTACACAAGAATTCCTATAAACCCTCTTTTCTATCGAAATTCTTATACAAGAATTTTGATAATGTTGCAATTCGATGAAGCTACAATACACACGTCACAAACAACCTTTGTAGCCTTTTTCACGATCAAAGTACTCCAAACAACTCGTATAAACTTATAAAGTGCCAACACTTTAAAAGCTACAACCTTTAACCAAAAACTTGCGTAAAAATCAAAGTTTATACAAAAGTACACGTTTTTATTGAGAAAAAAACGCAACTTTTATGGTTACTTCGATCCAAAAACGAAAATGATAAACTCCTACAATGTTGTTTGGCTATATGATACCACTTGTAAAACACTAACTTTATCTTTATCACACAATATATGTTATACGATTGGTACTCACAAGACAAGAACAATGGAAATAGAGAATATGTGTGGATCGTATGAAATATAACCTTGTATCTATTCGCTTAAAGAAAATAGAACAAATACAAACATAAAGCACACACACATACACTCCCACCTATACTACTCATGAGGCACACTTGGAAATGAGGTGGGAGTGTCTTTATATAGCCTACATGTGACGCCCTAATGGCTTCAATGGGCTTTCGGTTGGGCTTTTGGCTCATGGACTATACATTGGACTTTTTAGAAGATAACTTAATACATATTAGATTTAGTCCATGTAGCCTCTTGACCCATTGACTATTTTATAACTAATGATACAATTACAAAGTTGTTAAATAGGAAATGACCATCACTTCATTTTATAATTTAAATGCTAACAATTATGAATGCAACCTTTGTGTTGCCCGAATTGGATGCAAATTCCTATTGGCACGATGACAGGTATTACTTTTATTTGCTACCACAATATCAACATGAAACTGATATGATAAAGGGTATGCAGAAACTCTAATTGTAAGATTTTGATTGACTGGAATGTAGTCGATTGTAGATTTCTGATTAAATGCATTCTTTGCAGGCCTTGAAAACCTTTTTAAGCCACGCTAATAGGTAGGAATACTCCTGGTCCAGGTTGGTACGTCATAGGTCCTTAATTTATATGATGCAACAGTTTAGCTTCACATTCTAAACAAATTGTATTGAAATCAGATACAGATCTTCAACGTCTCACAGTTCTTGAATCACTGATTCGTACATATCTAAGTGTAATCCATTTGGCAAAGCACAATATCAGCATGAAATTGTTGAAGGGTATGCAGAAACTCTAATTGTAAGATTTTGATTGACTGGAATGTAGTCGATTTTAGATTTCTGATTAAATGACTTCTTTGCAGGCCTTAAAAACCTTTTTAAGCCACACTAATACAGAGCTGAAAAACGCTTTCAGTAACTATAAAAATCTACTTACTCTCTCAGGTTTATTGGATGCTACTCCACTTTATCTTCCAGTTGTTTATCTAGCGTGTGCACGTCTTCCTTTCATGAATCTGGGTTATGCAACTTTAAGTAGTGCTGAACTTGTTAATCTTCTTGCTCACTGTAAAAGTCTTCGTCGCCTCTGGGTATGTAGCTTCATTGTTAGTCTTTTGGAATTAACTTCTTTTGTTGTTGCAAATAAACAATTATTTTTGGAAAATATGAAAAATATACGTTGTATTTGTGACCAATAAAAATTGTTATAAGGTTATAAAATAACTTCAGTTTGGTTAATTCTTCTTAGAAAGTTGAGGGTTTTTATGGGTGTTATCAAAGTCAGTAACCAAAACAAAATTTTGGATCAAGAAAGAAGATTACATGATATTCAAATAAAAAACAATCTCCAGTTTCATCATTAAATTAAACCATCATTGTGTTCTTTATTTATCTTTCTACAATGTCATACGATTTTTATCTTTCATGTAGACGTTTGATTCAGAGGACATGATTCGGTTTTGATCTTACAGGTGTAACTCATTCTCAATATTGGTATTGTATGTTAGATTTGAAACACGGGTTCATCTTAGGAGCTTATTTGATTTTGGAAAAACCTATAAGCTCAATGTGTAACTGATTTTGGAAAAACCTATATGTATAGAGGCTTAGGAGCTTATTTGAATTGGTTTTTTGTAATTGTTTATATAGCATTCAGAAGATTCATTAAGTTAGACCATTAGTTCATACTATTTTTTATGCTTATTGCAGCTATATTAGATCGCACACATGCTTCTCCTGATCTGGACATTCCAACTTCAGACAATAAAAGTGTTGCGCTTGCACATGTTTTTGAGACAATGTTGACGCATGCATAGTTGACCGGTTAGTAAAAATCTTTCCTAGATTATCTATCTTTTCTAACACAGTTTCTGTTATTTGATACACATCGTAGCAGTATTAGAGAATAAGTTACAGAAATATGTCATAGCGCGCGCAGAAAAGTATAAAAGAACATAAAACAACCAGCACATTCAGGAAGTACCTGGAGAAAAAAAGGTGAAAATCATAATAATCATATCTTTCCCTGGATGTATTATTAAAAGTTATAAGAGAAAGTGCTATAACTACTTATTTTATTTACATTTTGCATACCATGTTGCCGACCTCTGTGACCCCTATTCCATCGATGCTAAATATCGTGCTTTTAGAAAAAAACTATGAAATTGTTTGAAATAGCTTATTTTGTTGGTTTATCGGCTTATTTTAATTCGAAAAGCTCATAAATCCAGATTTCAAGTTATGGCCTTATAGACTTTGATGAGCCATTAGCTTAAGTTAATAAGCTCATAATCCAAAAAAATGAGTTAATTGATCTTTCCAAGTTTAAAGAAGCATGTAAGCCGGGTAATTGAACTTATTTAAACACCCCCTGTATACAGAATTTGTTACAGTTCAAACATCTTAAAGTCCAAGATTGTTCCATTATTCTTTTTTTATAAGGTTTGATGGAGCAAACGAATTTGAATTTTATGACCCGTAGGATATCTAGGAGTTGAAAATGCTCTTTAGTATTTATGATACATTAAGTAGACATGCGGCTCATGTCGTTTTGGTTGCATTAGGATATAAGCACCCCCTGAATATATAAGCTTCCTCTCCTTAAAAAGTTTGATGCTGTATTAAAAGCTACTCTCAGTTTATACCAAAAGTTTGTGCCCAGCTAGGAGGGTACTACATATAAGCATATAAAAAGTTTATATATATGCTACATTCACTGGATATAAGCACCCACTGAACACACCCTTTTCAGGATAATCAATCAATGGGCAAACTAACTTATGATTATTTTGGGTTTTAATTATGTGATGTTGTGATAAGGATGGTAATTACGCAATATCAACAACAAACTTTGTGTATAAAGAAGCTTTATTTCACATTTGAGTTTAAAACATATACTACGCTGTTACAAAGAACTTTGTATATTTTAATTATTCTATAATTGTTAACTTTCATTTATTTTTATTGTTAATGCATTCAATATAAAAATTTGTACGTTTATATCTTAATACCTTCAAACAATGTTTATATATAGGGTGGGGATACAATGAGAAACCCCTTAAAATAAAAAGGATGAGAAGCCATCTCAACCGTCAGATTAGAGTGGCAATATTAAAAACGCGGAGGGGCATACTTGTAAATATTGCAAACTTTAAGGGAAAATCTATAGCAATACAAAACACTCTTCCAAATAAGAAAACTACCTATAACAAATCAAATATCGTCTTTTCTTTCATACTCTAGATCTTTCTTCCCCATTTTCCCCATAATTTTCACACACTTTTTTCTCTCCAATTTCACACAATAATTTCACACAGTTTTCACACACTAATTTCGCACACGTTACTGCATCATTATGCTAATGATTGTGAAGACGGATCTAGAGCATCTTGAACTACCTCGTAAGTTGATATATGAACCCTAATTTTTTTACTACATCATTTTGTTATTATTATTTTATATACTAAAATCGTGTTTTGTTGGTAAATTAAGTTAGTTATGTTTAATTTGATGCAGTAGGTTATCAGATTTGTTCAAAAGTGTTTGGAAGTGTATGTTTATAACTGATGCACTAGATGTTGAACTGTGATACAACAGGTGTAAAGATTTTGATTTGTTAAAATCGTGTTTTTGTCTATTTGTTAGGATTTGTGTTTGTAAGTTTTGTTTTTTGTGCAATGCACTAGAATGTGAACAATGATGCAGTAGGTGTTGAGTTTCCGCGTATGAGGATGTATACAAGGTGTTTGATAAAATGTCTCAATGGGACTTTATACCTATGATGCACTAACTTTACATTCTGATGCACTAATTTTGAACTGAAATGCAATAGGTGTTCAGTTTTCATGTGTATGAATGAAATAAGCTAAGCGTAGGTTGTTTTATGTGTGTGTACTTGTTTGTATGCTTGGTTATACGTCTGATGCATTGGAATTTGAACTGAGATGCAGTAGGTGTTCAGTTGTCGCGTGTAAGGATGAAATAGGCTAAGCGTAGGTTGTTTTATGTTTGTAAATGTGTTTGTTTGCTTGGTTGTATATGTGATGCACTGTAATTTGAACTAAGATGCAGTAGGTATTCAGTTTTCGCATGTAAGGATGAAATAGGCTAAGCGTAGGTTGTTTTATGTGTGTAAACTTGTTTGTATGCTTGGTTGTATGTCTGATGCACTGGAATCTGAACTGAGATGCAATAGGTGTCCAGTTGTTGTGTGTAAGGATGAAGTAGGCTAAGCGTAAGTTGTTTTATGCGTGTAAATGTATTTGTATGCTTGGTTGTATGTGAAAATGCACTAGAAAATGAACTGAGATGCAATAGGTGTTCAGTTGTCGCGTGTAAGGATGATATAGGCTAAGTGTACGTTGTTTTATGTGTGTAAATATGTTTGTTTGCTTGTTTTTATATGTGATGCACTGTAATTTGAACTGAGATGCAGTAGGTATTCAGTTGTCGCATGTAAGTATGAAATAGGCTAAGCCTAGGTTGTTTCATGGTGTAAACTTGTTTGTATGCTTGGTTGTATGTCTGATGCCCTAGAATCTGAACTGAGATGTAGTAGTAGGTGTCCAGTTGTCACGTGTAAGGATGAAGTAGGCTAAGCGTAAGTTGTTTTATGTGTGTAAATGTTTTTGTATGCTTGGTTGTATGTGCAATGCACTAGAAAATAAACTGAGATGCAGTAGGTATTTAGTTGTCGCATGTAAGGATGAAATAGGCTAAGCCTAGGTTGTTTTATGTGTGTAATTGTGTTTGTATGCTTGGTTGTATATGTGATGCATTAGAATTTGAACTAAGATGCAGTGGTTGTTCATATGTTTTAGAATGATGAATTTATGCAATAGGTTCTTATATGTGGTATTTAAGTTTAGATTAGGTCACGCGTAGGGTGTATTACTTGTCAAAAATATTTGTATGTGTGTTTTTATGGATAATGCATTTGGTGTCATAAAGTGATGAAGTTGTACATGTTGTGGCATATAAGACGCAGTGTGTTTTATTTGTCGAAAAGTGCATATTGTGTTTTACTTGTCGAAAAGTGGTTGTGTGTGTATTTGTATGCATGATGCACTTGCTGTAAAAAAGTAATGCATTAGGTGTTCATTTGTTTCATATAAGGTTCGACCAGGTAACGTGTAGGGTGTATTACTTGTGGAAAAAAGGTTGTGTGCGTATTTGTATGCATGATGCACTTGAATTTGAACTAAGATGCAGTAAGTGTTTAGTTTCAGCATATGACGGTGAATTATGCTAAGCGTAGGTTTGGTTATGCGGAAAAATGTGTCTGTATGCTTGCTTGATGTTGCGATGCACTTGAATTTGTTTTGAGATGAAGTAGGTGTTTAGTTTTAGCATATGATAATGAATTAGGTTAGGCGTAGGTTTGGTTATGCGAAAAAATGTGTCTATATGCTTTCTTGATGTTGCGATGCACTTGAATTTGATCTGAGATGCAATAGGTGTCTCGTTTAAGCGTATAACGGTGATATAGGTTAGGCGTAAGTCTGGTTATGTGGAAAAATGTGTCTGTATGCTTGTTTGATGTTGTGATGCGCTTGAATTTGATCTGAGATGCAGTAGGTGTTTAGTTATAGCATATGGCAGTGAATTAGCTTAGGCGTAGGTTTGGTTATGCGGTAAAATGTGATTGTATGCTTTTATGTGGCATATAAGGCTAGATTAGGTTAGGTGCGTAGTTGTTTAAGCATCAAAAAGTGTGTGTGTTTGTGTTTAAATGTTTGATGCAATCGATGTGATGTAGTGATGCAGTAGGTTCTTGTATGTGACATATAAGGCTAGATTAGGTTAGCCGCATAGTCTTTTAAGTGTCGACAAGTGTGTGTGTGTGTGTGTGTGTCTATGTTTGAATGTTTGATGCAGTTGGTGTGATGCAGTGATACAGTAATTGTTCATCTGTGGCACATAATGCCTCATGTATTTGTATGCATGATGCACTTGTTTTAATGCATTGATGTAGTCGATTTTTAATAATGGGTTTTGTTGTTACAGGTAGGAATGATGAAGAACAAATAAAGCTTTTGCGCGCCAAGTACTTAGCAAATATAAATCTTCTCGGTATTAATGAGAAAAAGTCAAAAATATTTAAACTATCTGTGATCTAGAAAACTGTCTGTGAGTTTACGCATAAGGTGTTTTACATGTAGGACACTGTCTGTGAGTGTCTTTGTATGCATAATGCATTTGGTTTAAAGTAGTGATACAGTAGATTCTCATTTGAAAAGTGTATATCGGTGTGTATTTATATGCATGATGCAGTTGGTGTAGTGCAGTGATGCAGTAGGTTCTTATCTGTGGCATATAAAATTGGGTTAGACCACGCGTATGGAATTTTACATGTCGAAAAGTATCTGTATATATGTGTATGCATGATGCAATTAGTGTAATGCAGTGATGTAGTAGGTTCTTATATATGGAATATAAGGTTCGATTAGGTCATACGTAGTGTGTAGTACTTGTCGAAAATTGTCCGTGCGTGTATTTGTATGCATAATGCATTTGGTATAAAGTAATGATGTAGTAGATGTTTTATAATGGATTTGTTCGATCATGTTCAGGTAGGAATGACTAAAAACAAGGGATAGTTAGTAGATCTGAAATAAACAGGAAAAAAAATATAGGATCAAAAAAGAAAAGGAATTTGGATGAAGAATATGTTGCAACAAAAAAGAATAATACGGGTAAAAGAGTTGTTGATGAGGAGCATACTGAAAGACGGATTGCATCAAAGGATTATTGAACGCGTAACAAGGATTCTCGGATGATCCTTGTGGATTCTAAAAAACAATGTTTTATTACTACTACATTACTTTGAATGTAGGATGTACCTGAATACTTATCTCTAATCAAATTGTTATGTTTCATGCATTAATTACATTTATAATTGAATTACATATGAATCTCGGCTTTCCTGCTAGTATTGAATGTTACTTTTAAATATTTGTAAAATTCAATGTTATAAATCTACTGCATCACAATGTATAAATCCACTACATCACAATGTTATCAATCTACTGCATCACATTGTATAAATCTACTGCATCATAATATTTTTTTACTGTATCAAAATATATAAATTTACTGCATCATAATGTTATCTGCTACATCACAGTGTAAAAATTATTGTATCACAATGTAAAAATCTACTGCATTATAATGGTATTTTATTGCATCAAGATGCACTAAACAATAACACCATGATGCAGTAACTATTATTCATTAAATATTAATAAACAAGGTACTGAGGATATCCCATGAACACTGATATATTACTAGATAGATGTTTAGTAATTAATGTTATATGTTTTACAACTGAAAACATGTCTTGTAAATAATGATTTAATATCTACACAATACTTATTGTAGAGCTGGAAATTTCTGACACGGACCTGTTAACACGACACGACATGATCTGTTCTTAACAGGTTTCGTGTCTTAACAGGTCCGGACCTGTTAAGAAACGAATAAAATTAACAGGTTTCGTGTCTTAACAGGTCCGGACCTGTTAAGACACGAATGGACATGTTAACAGACCTGTTATAATATTATAATGTTATATATATATATATATATATATATATATATTATATATATATATATATATATATATATATATATATATATATATATATATATATATATAATGTTCTAAAATCCTAACCCTAACATAATTTTGTCCACCCCCCATCTTATCCTTACCTCTCTCGATTTGCAGTAACCATCTCTCCCACAAGAACAATATCAAATCTGATCTCATCTTTATCATCACATCATCATTCTATACAAGTCCTACTAATCAAATCATAACAAGCACAATCGTACCTAAATCTTTTCAATTTCTGCTCAATTTGAATCAAGAAGACGTTTTTTAATGCTTCAAGATCCTTTGGAGGGTCTCAGGTAGGGTTTACTTATGATCTTTTTGTTGTGTTTATTTCGTTTTTGCTTTGAATCGAACGAAAGAAAGAGGATAAAAGATTTGTTATAATTCTTTCTTTAACTTTTCAAAAATTGAACGTAAGATTTTGAGAATTTTTATAGATTGACGAAGAAATCTTTTCGTGTTGATTTTGATCTTTTAAGGTCTGAAAATTTTATTGTAAAACACGATAGATATCTGAGATCGAATGATTTTTATTTTTGTTTCGACTGTTATGGATGTGGATTAGAGGTGGTTAATATGATGTTCGATGAGATTGGTGTTGGGATTAGATTAGTCGGATTTGTTGTTTGATTTGGTTGTGGGTTTCGTTTATGAGACATGTTCTATGACTGCCCTACCTCGCCTCTGATTACCTTTAGAGTTCGAATCAAAAAAACAACAATTTCATCTCTTTTTTAGTTTTGACACCAATGATGGTTTATAACCTGAGGTCAAGCTTCTTTTCGTGTAACCTGTTAATTTTGTTAACAGATCCCTTACTAGGTTCCTTATCGTGTAACCTGTAAATTTTCGTGTCGTGTTCATGTTCGGAAAAAGTGACATGATTTGTTATCGTGTCGTGTTCGTGTTCAATTCATTCGTGTTCGTGTCTTATCGTGTC
The DNA here is from genome assembly GCA_021014915.2 of Artemisia tridentata subsp. tridentata. Lineage (NCBI taxonomy): Eukaryota > Viridiplantae > Streptophyta > Magnoliopsida > Asterales > Asteraceae > Artemisia > Artemisia tridentata. The sequence continues at coordinate 290,935,869 of CP139501.1, forward strand.
GTGTCGGACACGATATGCCAACTCTAACTTATTGCAAAAAAATTCAAAAATATAAAGGAATACTGAAATCGTGTTGCTTTACGAGTAGATCCTCTCAGCCTAGCTCTTTTTGGCTCTAATGGTTTCTTGCTTTTCTTCGATGAGCGTAAGATGAGGACTCGTCCATTTACCAAAAACATATCTTTTAATCACTTGTTATCATCACGTTCAAACTCACTGATCATAGATTCCCACTCTCTTCAAATTCTTCAAGGAAAATTTGATCGGTCCACATTATATCACATATACGTCCTCTTATTACATATTACAGACCCAACCTGCAAAAATAGAGTGTTATAGGTACTAGTGTAATAAAGGTATAAATCAACTGCATCAATGTGTAACAAAACAACGCATTACAGGTATAAATCAACTGCATCAGCTTGTAACAAACAGTGCATTATAGATATAAACTAACTGCATCAACTTTTATAATCAACTGCATCATATTCCATTAAGTATTATACAAACAACTTATAAAAAATAAAAATACCTTTGTAGTCAACGTTTGCACGATAACAAGCTTCGCATCCTGAAAACCCAATATAAAAATCTCTCAACTCTTTTAACTAGTATTTGTTATTGTTCTTGAAGCCGCGTAAACAACATTTAGCAAATATGCGGAAATGTTTCAAACAAAAATCAAATATGCAAAATGGTATAAAATTTCTCTGTAAAAGAAGCTATTATTGCAAGTTAAATATAAAAAAACACACAATCATTCAAAAATGGTCAATTTATACACTATCTTTCCAAAAAGAGAAATGTCATGAATCTTACATAACGTGCAATCAATTGTCATTCTTCTTGAACCTTCTGTGGAGTACAAACAACAAAATGCAAACCACTTTCACAAGAAAGATGGTGAAACAGAATACCAAATGCACATGTGGTACTCAGAAAGCGTATATAATTCCTCTAAATTCAGTAAAGAAATAACTTTATTGTAAAAGAACTTGTATATAAATTATCTATGGTGAACTATGCATCTAAACATTAGCTAAAAGTCTTGTAACTTTACTAAGCGTTCACAAGCAAATATTGTTTACATTGTGTTGGCTTAAGATATTAAATTACAATGTCATATCAAAGTGCAACACAACAAACATACACAAAACTGAAAATATACTAAATATACTAAAAGCTTAAACATATGTAGTTACTGCATCAATGTTTAAAATCAACTGCATCACTAAATTATATCAAGCACATCATAACTAAAGTTAACAAAACACTATGGGACTGACAAAAACAAAACTATTACATAACATAATGGAAACTTATTTTCCTACTGCATCATTGTTTTAAATCAACTGCATCACTGTGTTATATCAAGCACATCCGAACAAAAATTAGCAAAACACTAAAGGACAGGCAAAACTAAACTATGCGTAATCTAATGAAACCTTATTCACCTACTGCATCAATGATTTAAATCAACTGAATACAATAACAATAAACAATTGCATCATAACAGTCAACTGAATACAATAACAATAAGCAAACACCTAGTGCATTAATGTTGTAAAACAACTGCATCAAGCAACTAAATACACATACTGAATATCACATGTCTAAAATCAAATTAGGTCAACTGAATACACAAAAATCAAACAAAGATTAAAATTGTTGATGCAATAAACACATACTGCATCAGCATTTCAAAACAGCTGCATCACATATACAACTACATATACTTGCCTTTTGTACTAATAAAATAACAAAAACATTAGCCAATAGACTCTTATTTTCCACAAACAAAGATCTACTGCATCATACATATAACTACACATACATTAATTTTTACTAATAAATAACCAAAAATTGAGCTAATAACTCTGAATTTGCCACACACATAAAAGGAGTAAATTATTTAAAATGAATACAAAGATATTGAGTATATTTCAGAAACACCTTATTAAAAAAGTAGCAGCTTAAAAGCATAAAAAGTAGTATATCACAGTTTCAACATCTATAACTTGAATGCATAGAATGTTAGAAAATATAGCATCCATTGTATAATAGTCTTATATCTAATAAATCACACATAAAATCATTGATGTGATTTAAAAACTCAAAATCAATAACCTTTACTAGTGAATCATACATAGTCTTATATCTAATGAATCAAACCTATAAAATCATTGCTGTAATTTACAATCTCAAAATAATTTTTTTTTGTAATACTGCATCACAGTGTAAACTTAGTGCATCAGATGTATAAAACATCATTGACATATTTTATCATACATTTTGTGTGCACCTTTACTAAACACGTTTGTATTTATTTTTTAGTTCTAAACACTTTATAAATAATATACTTAGATCAATAAAAACACAAAAAATGTTATCTATATCAGTGCATCACACTTTTAACATCAAGTTCATCACAAGGTGTATGAACAACTAATGCATCATAATACGAAATTAGTGCATCACAGTAAGAAACTAGTGCATCAGTGTTATAGAATATCATGTAGACATTTTATCAAACACTTAGTGTGCAGGTTCTATATACACGTTTTTAATCTAGTTTTTTCTCAAATTCATTTTAGATCTAGTGAAAAACTTGATATAATCTAAAACTAACTCCTAAAGTTATTGAACTAGTAAATAAAATAAAGTAACAAAAAAACATATTATAAGAAAACAAAAAATAAAGATCTTACTTTCATTATTCATTGATGTTGAACTAGTTGTTAATGATGAAGACTCATTATTAGTTGATGATGAACAATTGTTATTCGTTGATGATAAACAATCACTCGACATCTAAAAAATCACGGTGGAGAATACGGTGGAGATCGGAAAAGAAGGTGCTGGTGAAGAAGAAGGTTAATCGGTGGAGAAGAAGCTACTGGTGGAGAAGAAGGATATGTACTATGTGTGTGTTTGTGACAGGTGCTGGAAGAAAATGTTGTAGGATATTCACTAACAAATAAACACAAGATTAGAGCTTATATGGATCGAATGAGATAAGAAGTGTAGAGAGAGAAAGTGGGAACTTTAGAGAGAGAAAGATGTGTGTATTAGATTGAAATAATGAGAAGTTCCACCCTTTCCCTTGTGTGGGAAAGGGTATTTATAGTTCTTACATAATATGCCCCTAGTGGGCTGTGGAGCGAGCTGACAGTGGGTAAAGACCCGACCCACTCCACAATACTAATAATAACAACTAAGCTACTACTAATATTAATAGTTATCCTACGAGCTATGATGTGCTAATAAGTACTCGGGATGACCGAGTCCTCAACTGAATATTCATATTCCTAACAATCTCCCCCTAAGGGAGGTCACCCCTGAAGTAATGTTCTGAATTTTTGCACTTCATCCATGGCTCTTGACTTCATAGCTCGTTAAACAATGATTCTTCACAATCCTTGATCATTGAGCAGCAGCAAATCTTCAGATGACTTTTTCTTCTGTCTTGGATGATCTTTGTTGATTCTTTGGAGTTATCATCCACCATGTGTTTCCATGTCATCTTTCAGTGGTATGTTTCAATGTGATGTGGTACTCTTTGAACCGACATGCTCACACTATTTAGAGTCATGATCTTTCAGCATCAGAGTTTGCAGAAGCTGTGTTGAAGGTATTTTAGTTTATCATGACTTCTTTGATTATAATGATGATGTAGTGTGAACATGTGGTGGTGGACTGGCATCTTGTTCGGCAATCTGCTACAACCGCATCAGCTGCATCATCAATCAGCTACAACCGCAAACAGCTGCAACAGCAATCAACTACACTCGCCAGATGTTCCTGCATACGACAGTTAGCAATAAAACGTCCGGTACTTACAGGTTCGGACTTCGAGATTGTTAACAGCATAGTGTGAAAACTCTCTCTAATCCTTACCAAGACCATTCCTAAATCGAAAACCCAGAGAGGGTTTTTTAAGATCTTACCGTAGTAAATCAACGATTAGGTGAGTCGCTGGAGATCACTCCACGACTGTAGACCGTTTGGAACCGTCGTGATCACCAAGCGTAATCCACAGGGAATTACCGAAGTGACCTGCTTTCAAGGCTGTTTGATGTTGACCCTGGCAGGAATTTCCATTCAATCATTGAGAATTACATTCGTAAATTCTCTCATAAATGTTCTGGCAGATTGCTAAGATCTGCGTAGGACTCATGAGTTTACAACTGGTGTCCTTAATGTTGAACAACCATTGTAGAAATAATTCGTGTTCCTATGAGATCTTATTATGCATCTCGTGGCTCTAGACTCGATTATGCGTTTTGATTTGGTGATCGGAGGCTGGAGAGGACTGCCACCTTTTCAATATCATCTAACTCAGAGTGAGAGAGGCGATAGAAACGTATTGATCTCCGTGAGAAGTGAAACAAGAGTCCTTTGAGGGACCTTGAGTGGCTAGGGAGGGTTGTGCAGCTGTATCACTGGGTCCATGATACTTTGTCTTCAATGCCAGCAATCAACTTAAGTGATTCTGACAGCATATGTATTGACCCGGTTTCTGCCTAAAGTGTAAGGAGGGCTTCTTTCTTTCACCCTTTATCTTTACATTTCTTTTTCATTCTTCAACCCCTTCAGTGCTTACCGAGACTTCATAACTAGCACCTTGTTGGGTTTGTTCCAGTGCTAGCTCCATCTCAGTCGGCACTCTTCCCTTATTCACTTTTCTCCTTTTTAATCATACCTAAGGACTTCTACACTAACTAGTGGATTGTCCCTGGGTAGATCCCTCCGGCTCTGGCGGGATCATGGGAACTTGAGTCTAACCTTACTATCCTTGTAACTCCATACATTAATTAAAATGGTCGGTCTTTGGTGTTCTTCCACAATTGCCATAAACCAAATCTTTGAAAAATCTCTCAAAGTGTTCATGATTAAGAAACACATTTTACTGACACTTTGAGAGTTTTGAATTTTTCAAATGCTCCCCCTCAACATGTGCTCGAGTGATTGTTTTATAAATTTGTACATGTTAGGTAGAGCTCGCACTTTTTGAATTGATCAACTTTCAGTGAACATGACCGATTCGAGACACGTTTACATCACTGGTTAGACCAGCTTGAAATTATTACCCGGCCTGGTCAAGTCCACAGAAGGTTTCTCGAAACGGTACACTCTACTCAGATACATCTTTTTCGAGACACGCTTACATCACTGGTTAGACCAGCTTGAAATTATTACCCGGCCAAGACGCATCCTTTCGATTGATGACAATTCAAGTTTCATCAATTCATTTGTTATGTCTGAGCCACACTCGCATGAGATGCCCAATCCTTTATGTTTTGTTAAAAACCATTTGCTCCCCCTCAATATGTGCATCGATATACGAAAGAGTTTAGCACATATGGGAGAGCTTACTTTTACGTCCAAAACATTTTGCTCCCCCTCAATATGTGCATTGATATACAAAGCAGTTTAGCACATACGGGAGAGCTTACTTTTACTTCCAAATCATCACATTTTATCAGATTTCATATTTAAATCACATTCTCTCCCCCGATCAAAAATTTCAAACCATTTGAGATTTGTGATCCCAATTGATTTAAATAAGTTTAGAAAATTTGGGAGAAAATGTGGCTGATTTAATTTGTTCTGATATTTGAACAAAGAAGACTTCTCTTCTTATACAAGAAATGATGCACTGAAACGTACATCAGATCGAAGAAACATGGATATAAAGTAATCCATGCCCAGGTGAACATCACCCAGTTGGAGGAACAACTGTCTTTTTGGCGACAAGCTTTCCCCAATGTATAGCGCGGGTTGCTATCTGAAGTAATAGCAAGCCATTAAGACATGTTTTAACTGATTAGTATAACTTCTGCTCGAGCTTCATTTAAAGATCCGTGTCATTGTTGAATGACATTTCTAGATCCGTAAATGTTATCGATAAACAGAAGACATGCCTAGGTAGGACTATTTTTGTTATTTTCTGATTTTTCGATTTTTATGGTTTTTATAGGTTTTATATTTTTGTATTTTCTTTTTGTTTTAAGATATATACAACTATGTACAAGGATATAAGAAGACAATCCTTTACTCCTCCTTTTCTTCCTGAAGACACTTGAGGGTTTCAGGTGTCATGCTCTTCATACCAAGGCGTGGGAGAATAAACTGAAACCTTTCTCTTGGGAGAGCCTTGGTGAAGATGTCATGTAACACCCCAACCCGACAAGGGTAAAGATGTCACACAAATGGTTTCATATCAGATATAACAAAGCATACATTCAAACGTAATACAAAGATTCTCAATGGTACAGAAGAAATAATGAAATTACAAGGTTATAAAAGCGAATACAAATTCTAACAATGAAATAACTTCTAATCATCTCTAGGCCAAAACTATCAAGTCTTCTAAGTCCAAAAGTCTCTTCACTCGTACCCATCTTCCAACTAAAACCTGCCGCACACGAAAAGAAAACGTGCGGCTGAGCTTAAAAAGCCTAGTGAACAGATACATAATACAAGCAAAGATAACGAAACGGTAATACAATGAAGTACTGGAAGTGTCATAAGGTATAATCAAAGCGAAAGAGAAATAAGGAAGTATAGGATAGTCATCTACCACGAGCCCATAACTCAAAGTCATAATCTCAACATCAGAAACTCAAAGTCATAATCTCATAATCAGAGGGGATACCTCTCAGGCAACCAGATAATATGAGGGGTGGCCTCATGTATCAAAAGGGGTGGAGTAGCTAGCTCCCAGAAATGTGAAAGGCGTGTATTGCACACAAGCACCAGTCACCTCAAAGTCATACTCAAAGTCATAGTTAAATCCACTAAACATACATGCCTAGGATTGCAATCCATACGCCCCCACTCAAAGTCATCTCAAAATCATAATCTCAGAATCATAATGGCCATATCATAATATAAAAGGGGACGGCGTGAGAAATCACTCCCCCACACAGGAGTCATGCCAGTGGTGCATCACAGACATGGCCAGGTTACCTTCCTGGCTAGGAAACAAAAAGGTGGCTCGGGTATCAAACTAAGAGTCAGGTCTCAAAGTCATGCAAACGGGCTCATCTCAAAGTCATATCAAAGCATATCTCAAAGTCATATGAAAAGTGAATCTCAAAGTCATGTGAAAAGGTTCATAGAAAAAGGTTCATAGAAAAAGGGTCATAGCAAAGGTTCATAGCAAAAGTTCATAGCTCAACATCGAAGCATAGGTGATAAGACACCCTTTCTTAAAAAGGGTAGAGTATCCGTACCTTATGACGAAAGCACAAACAGAAACAAAGCACAGAAAAGTAGAGAACAGCTCAAAGTCACTCCTTCTTCACACCTAAAGGGGAAGAGGAGAATTACAATCTTTCCCATTTAAGTAACTTTCCATTTATAGCAGGTTTCCATATTTGGTAAGTTTCCTCTTTTAGAAAGTTTCCATATTTAGAAAGTTGGATCAACATACTTAGTTACATCATTATTTCTGGAATTAGGGTATCTTTTATCACATCTACCTATTAGGTCCTTAAGAAAATACAATTTACACTTTACACCCTTTAGTTTCAAAAGTTACACTTTAGACCTTTAATTGTTCATAGTTACACTTTAGCCCCTTCATTTATCAAAGTTTCACAATGGTTACTCATTTTATCATATTATAAGAATGTATCCTCAATTTTACAGAATTTACACAATAGGTCCCTCTAGTTTACAAGGTTACATATTTGGTCCTTTAATTTATAATCTCAACTTTAAATTAATAACAATTACATATTAACCCCTTAAATCACCAAATTAACACATCACCCCTTGAATACATTAACTTACTCAAAACAGCACTTACTTTCCAGAAATGGCAAGTTTAGTCCCTCATTTTAATTATTTTATAATTCGAACCACTTTAAAACCCTAAAAACATTTTAACCCTCTAAAATACAAAAATGACACTTGACCCCCTCCTTTTATATTTTATACAGTAAGTATATGTCCCAAAATAAGTTCTAAAAATAACCCTTAAGTTTTAAAAGTTACAAAACTCACCCAAAACATTTTTAGCAAATCGTATAACACTTTATTTAATCAAAACCCTAATCCTAAAAATACAAATCATTATCCAATAATTATACCATCATTAAATCCTCATTAAATGACCAAGAACAAGCCCTAAATCCAAACCCTAAATCGAATTACACTTCATTTCTTTTTTTTTTTCTTTTTAATTTCTTTAAAATCGGTAAAACTAAATAAATCAAGAATAATTATTTTAGGCCTTAACAATTCGAAATATCATTTTTCCCAGATTAGTATGATCATATGGAGTCCAAATAAAATAAATATGAAGCCTCAAAAATTCGAATTGAATTATTTAGGGTTTATACACGTTTTTAAGATTTAATTCACTAATAATTGTTAGATCATGCATGGATCGACTTTTACATTTTATTTGGTGTTCATAACATATATAGGGTCTGAGAAAAATACCAACTCAAGATTTGAACGTGTGGAATGAGGTGTACGAATTCTTTTATACGCGTATGGCCAAAATGGGTCAAAAATCACCACGGCTTCAAAAACGATCTAAAAATCATGAAACCAATTTTCACAGGTCACATATGATGTGAGGAACACAAGAAAAATAAGAAACGAATTTTATGATGGTCGAATGAATAAGAAACGAATTATACCTATTATCTTAGCCGCGGTATAGAATAATTCACCCAGAATGATTCGAATGAAGAACACCTCCACAATAATTTTTCTAGGACTCTTTAGATGGTGCTTGATCTCAGAAAAATGGCTTGGGATTTTTAGAATGCCGAATGGAGGCTATGGGAATTATTTTGTGTGTGAAAATTCGGTATTAGGGTTTTGAATAATAAAAATGTGTGAGGGAAATTATGGGAGAGATTTGGCCGAGTCCTAGGGGAGACCTTGGACCATAATTTTCGGAATAATGGCTGGAAATATTGTTGTGATTGAATTCCTTAATTTCTTTCCATGTTTACTTAATTTTAAATACCATATTTATACATTTTAATTATATACGAAACATGTAAGGGTAGAATGGTAATTTTGCCACTTGTATAAATGTCAAAAGAAGTTCTTAAAATTATTTGGGATCATAACTTGTGCATTGCCAGAAGTTTGGAATTTATTTGATAATTATTAAGCTTTTAATTAAAATTTTAAATTATAAGGGCAAATTGGTAATTTAACATGTTTTCGGATTTAAGGTGTTACATGTCAGCTAACTGAAACTCTGTCCTCACGAAATATAGTTCCACAATTCCCTTTTCCACCTGTTCCCTGATGAAGTGATGCCTGATGTCGATGTGTTTTGACCTGGAGTGCTGAACATTGTTACAACAAAGAGCAATGGCGCTTTTGTTGTCACAATATAGGGGAATTTTGTTGTATGAGAATCCATAGTCTGAAAGTTGTGATCGCATCCAAAGGATTTGAGCACAGCAAGCAGACATAGCAATATACTCCGCTTCAGTAGACGATATGGAAGTACTCATCTGCTTCTTTGAAGACCAACTAACTAACTTCTCCCCTAGAAACTGAGCTCCTCCTGAAGTACTCCGACGAGTGTCTTGACATCCCTCATGATCAGCATCAGCATAAGCCGTTAACTCCATTGCTGTGTCCTTAGGATACCAGAGACCCATATGAATTGTGCCTTGAAGATATCGGAAGATCCTTTTCACCGCTTCAACATGCTTTTTGGTTGGCTTGGATTGATACCGAGCACACATACACACAGCAAACAGAAGATCTGGTCTACTAGCAGTGATGTACATCAAATATCCAATCATGCTTCGATACTTTGTTTTATCCACTGGAATCCCTGAAGGATCTTCATCCAGCTTTGTTCTATCAACCATGGGAGTGTCAACAGGCTCACTTGAATTGAATCCAAACTTTTTCAAGATCTCATTGGCGTATTTGGATTGATTAATGAATATGCCTCCGGGACTTTGAGAAACTTGTAATCCTAAGAAGAATGACATTTGACCCATCATGGACATTTGGAACTTGGAATTCATCTCCTTTGAAAATCTATCACATTCACTAGGATCTGTTGAAGCAAAGATGATATCATCTACATAAATCTGAACAAGTAGTAGATGTTTACTTGACTTCCTGGTGAATAGTGTGGGATCAACAACACCCTTGGAGAACCCGTTCACTAGAAGAAACTTGGAAAATGTATCGTACCATGCCCTTGGCGCCTGCTTCAACCCATAAAGAGCCTTCTTCAAGTGGTAAACATGAGTAGGATGTTCAGCATCCACGAATCCTTCGGGTTGGCTCACATAAACTTGTTCCTTTAAGTCGCCATTCAAGAAGGCCGTTTTGACATCCATCTAGTAGACTATCATATTCCGACTAGCAGCATTAGCAAGGAAGATTCTTATGGCTTCAATTCTAGCAACCGGAGCAAACGATTCTTCAAAATCAATGCCCTCTTCTTGTCTGAATCCTTTTGCAACTAGCCGTGCCTTGTTCTTTAACACATCACCATGCTCATCAAGTTTCACTTTGAAGATCCACTTTAAAGCAATGATCATTGCAAGTTCTGGAGGAGGCACTAATTCCCATACTTCAAGTCGATCAAATTCATGAATTTCATCCTGCATAGCCTCGAACCAGCAATCTTTTGTCATTGCTTCTTTGGCATCTTTAGGTTCGACTTTCGACAGCACAGAATTGAAGAAGCACCATAGTGCATCAGTGGCTAGTTGATTACGTGTGGATACTGGACGTGAGGGATTGCCTATGATGTTGTCGATTGGATGATTGCTGGTCCATTTTCTGAGATGGTCGTGAGGTGGAGGGTTTTGAACTGATGTAGCAGTGTTGTGTTCTTCAAGAGAGGATGTGTCTGATGAATGTTCAGGAGCAAATATGTTTTCAAAAGGAACCTCATCAACAGGAGCAAAAGGATTAACTTCCAAAGAATGGTTATCTGCAGATTCTTGAAGTACTGGAGAGGATTGAGTATTTGATGATGAAGGTGATTGACTGGCAGCTGGAGCATTGAGACTGACTGATACTGAAGCTGTTGGGCCTTCTGTGCCTTGTGGAGCTTGAGCCTCAGCCATAGGAGTTACAACTGGAGTACTTGAGATGGTTTCATTTGTTGGCTCAAAGTATTCATCAAACATAGGATCAAATAACTTCTTCAACTCCTCACATGTAGGTGGTACATAAGAATCCGCAGGCGTGGAATTCTGTACAAGTCCTGAACTAATGGGTCCAGGTGTCAAAAGTTTAAGATCGGGTCCAGAACTAATTTGTCCTGAAGCAGGTTACTCACCCAGCTCCTCGAACGTGACATGAATGGTTTCCATGATTTGTCGGGTTCTCTTATTGTAGATTCTGAACCCTTTGCGGTCAGGTGCGTATCCAACAAAAATACCTACGTCTGCTTTAGCTCTTAACTTTCCCAAGTCTTGAGTATCATTAGTCGGATAACAGAGTGCGCCAAACACACGAAGAAATGAAAGATCTGGTTTCTTGTTATGAATTAACTCGTAGGGATTTTTTTTCATGAACAGGATGAATTAGAGATCGGTTTTGGTTGTAACATGCTGTTGCAATAGCCTCTGCCCAGAGAAACATCGGTGCCTTTGAAAATATAAGCATGGTTCTTGCAGCTTCCACCAGAGTACGGTTCCTTCGTTCAACAACTCCGTTCTGTTGAGGAGTGCGTGGGATACTTTTCTGATGTGTGATGCCAATACTTTCATAGAAATTACGGAGTTTTTGGTTAACAAACTCAGTACCATTATCAGTGTGGATGATTCTGACAGTTTTATCAAGCCTTACTTGCAGCTGTTTTATCAGTTTAATAATAACCTCTGGAGTTTCGTCCTTGGTTCTCAAAAACATTACCCATGTGAACCGAGAATAATCATCCACTATCACCAGAACATATTTCTTTCCATTTATGGTTTGTATTCTCATTGGACCGCACAAGTCCATGTGGAGGGTATGAAAAACTTCAAGTTGGTGTTAACGGTTTTAGGCTTGTGGGTTTGTTTCTTGCTTTTGCCCAGTTGACATGCAGAGCAGAGATGATCTTTCTCATATTTTAGTCTGGGCATCCCTCTAACAAGATCTTTACGGCAAAGATTATTTATGGTACCGAAGTTCAAGTGGTTCAAACGACGATGCCATAGCCATGACTTTGTTTTAGAGGCTTTTGAAAGCAAGCATATGGGAGAGGACTTCAACATTTCTTCAATTGATATGGTGTATAGATTGGTTCCCCGACTGCCCTTGAGGAGATCTATACCATCCAATTCTCTGACGAAACATGTATGTTTTCTGAAAGCCACTTCCAGATCTGAATCACAAAATTGACCCACAGAAAATAGATTGTGCCCTAATCCTTCCACATAATATACCCTTGAGATTACACTGTGTGGAAACTTATTTTAGAGGTTACTAACAATAAGTTTACGTGATCGTTTATAGGCTCTAGGCTGTTAAGCCTTTATCTAGGATTTCTACGTTTAAAGAACAATGATAATATTGGCAGAATATTCAATGAACGAATACAATACTATCACAACAAGGTTTTGTCAAACTTTCACTTTGTTATTAAACTCAGCCCCAATACTACTTGATCATTAGTAATACGGTTACACTCTAACAGGGATCAAAGATCCTTGAGGCTTAACAAAAATAAACAACATCAGACCCCTCGTCTGATGTTCCCACACACACTCTTTTGATGTTCACTTTGTTTCACTGTGAAGCATCATGGTGTTGATTGTCTAATCTACAACCAAGACACACTTTTATCTAAGGGGTATGATCTTCCTTTTATAACATAAGGAGATCATTACAAACTTGATAAGTCTTTAGTCATCCACTTGCTTTTACATGTGTCAAGTCAATAAGATACAACTTGTATCTTGAGTGTTCAACTTGATGACTTGATAAAATATCTAGATATTATATTTGTATAAACATGACTCATACAAAATAAATATCTTCTTCGTTCTTATCTTTATAGCGGCAGAGTGACTCATTGATTCAGCAGCACCTTCGTTTGAACTAGCAGCAGGTTGTTACACTAGCAGCAGTCTCATTTTGTACTAGCAGTACCTTGTTGTACTAGCAGTACCTTTGTGTTGAACTAGCAGTACCTTTGAGTTTGCACTGGCAGTACCTTGCTTGTGAATCAGCAGTACCTTGTTGGTCTAGCAGTACCTTGCTCTTAGACCAGCAGTACCATAAAATACACTAACAGTACCTTTCTTGAACTGGCAGTACCATGTATTTTGCTTATCATTCAGTATTCTATATGTTTCATTCTTCTTGTTTTTGATCATCAAATCTATGGAATATTTAATTCCCAACACACTGTCACCGAACACATAATCTCCATAACCCATAATCGCACCAAAGTGGTCATTCCCGAATCTAACTGTCCCGATAAACTTTTTCACGAAGTTCTTGAGCCGTGAGCGATCCCAAGTCATATGTTTAGAGCAGCCTGAGTCCAAATACCAAAGGACGATTTGTACGACCTGCATTTGAAAACAGACAACGATGGATAACTGAAATATGTGGATCCCCACGTGCAGTTGGGGTCCGTTTGGTTAGCACACACAAATTCAGGAAAACTTAGAAATCAAAGGCTACATGTTTTTTTCTTAACAGTGGATGATGATGCAACAAATCTATCTCTAAGGCTGTTAAACTTAGGGACTGAGCCTATGGCATATTCTAAGTTTTCCTGAATCCTTTTCATGAGTTTGCAGGCATAAACAACTGCCCTATCAAGTGGCTTTTCAGTTCTATCCTCTTCAACTACCTCACGAAGTGTGTCAAGGCCCTCTCTAAGATGATCGAGATATGTTTGATGGGCAAAGCTATTATTTCTAAGGTTAAATGGAATACGCCCAACATCAACATCATACTTTTTACTAGCAGTAGCCTTTGGTGCATCACAATTACAAGTGGTGCATGGCATTTTACCTTTCACCTGAGCCTTAAGATTCTCAATTTTATTTGTCAAAGAGGTTATTTGATCATTGTGATTGCTTCTTGTAACTTTAATAGAATCATATAACTCTTTGAAATGTTGTTTGATTTTAGAATTTTCTTCTCGAAAACACTCATTTTCATGATGTAACTTATTTGTGGTGTTTTAATTTTGAAAATACCGAGAATCTAAAGGCGGAGGTTTATTGGAGCCATACTCATCACACTTGTTGGATTTCAATTGGGCAATTTGGGCCCTCAGCAGTCGAATCGTGTTCGTGTGAGCTTGAATTTTCTCATCTCGTTTGCTTAATTCAAAATAAGTATCAAATTCAGGAGCATCCAAGGATGTCTTGTCATTTGATATTTTGTGTTTTTCATTTAAATGTTGATGTTTCATTTGCAAATTTAGATAATCAACTTCTAGTTTTGAAAAACGTTTAACCATATTATCATGGTCATCATTTTGAATTTTTTCAAGCAATTTTAAATTCTCCCCCTCAAGCTCAACAACACGATTCTGGGTGACATTTAACGCAATAGCATACTCATGAAATTGACAAGTAGACAATGCAGAATCAGTAGCAGTGTAAAATACATCTTGTGCAATACATTTAGCAATCAAGTTGTCATTAGTGATGAGTATGTTTTTTCTTTCAATCTCACGACTCTTAAGTTCTATTGCATATTCATTCACCTCATTTTCCATGTCTTTAAACACTACTTTCATTTCTTTTATTTCTGTGTTGAGGGCAGTTTGCAACCCTTCAAAATGTTCTTTAAGTAGTTTAAAGAATGGCATGACCTCAGTTAAGTAACACCTTTTTGCATGTTCAAAACACCTTTCCCCCTTAGTGATTCCGGTTGGTGTGATTCTCTTCTTACATGTTTTATCGAAATCAGCAAATAGTTTCCAAAGCACATATAAGCTAATTAAGGTTTTGCATTCAGTGGGAAGAGACAAAGGCACCAAATTCCTAGGTGTATTGGGAGGATACACCGTTATGGACGCAACTTTTCTAATGAGAGGGGTGTTGGCCTTAAGTTTTTCTTCCTTAAGTTTTTCATTATCTTGTTTCCAAAATATCTGTTCAGTTGTTAACTTCTTTTGAGGAGCAAACACAGTCAAGCGATTTTCCTCACTATAGTCATGGGGCTTGACTATTATTCGTCTGGCTATGCACTCGGGATCCCTCATTTTCTCACTCATTTTTTCCCTTGTTCTATCACTTATCTCATCCTCTTCTTTTGTGTAGATATGCTCAGGCGGGTCATGAATAGGCATAAGCATCACATTACCATCATATAGGGCAGGTTGAGCTACTTTCATGTCCCTAAGGATGGTTGACTTGGGTTCACCTATCATGATTTTACTATGCTTATCACTCAACTTTCTGTGCTTATGAATCATTTGAGCAGTTTGTATGGTTTGATCTTGTGTGTACAACTTATCTTCAAGCTTATTTTTTAACGTCTTGAGTCTAGAGAAATCATTAAAAAATGTTGTTTCTTTTTCTTTGAATTCTAGCTTAAGTGTAGTTATACAATTTTGTACTTCCTGTTTCTGTTTGACAGACTGTTCTAGCTGATTTTTCAAAGAATTCAACTCTTGTTTTAATGTTTCTTCTCTTACTCTAGACTCTTTAATAAGTGTACTCATTTGACCTTCTAATTTCTGCTCACGTTCATTAAGTTCAAACTTAGCACGCTGTTCATACATGGCCACTTGTTCTTTATAAATGTTTAGTCTAGTGATCACGTTATTATCAGGGACAGGCAAGTTGTTCTCAAGGCACTCAGATGCATTATCTATGTTACATGCATTATCTAAGGCACACACATTACTTATAACACAAGCATCATTATTAACAGAAGATTCACCATCTGGTACATCAGGCGAGTTGTTGTGATTCAAATATTGTTCATATGAAATAATATTGCTATTTTCCATGTCAACATTATTTGAATCAGCAGCATCTGCCTGTTGTACTTCGTTGGGATTCTTTTGTCCATCAACTATATCATATGTGTCATAAATTCTTAGTACCTCAGATATCACAGATGCACTAGAGGAACCAGCTTGTCGAGGTGATGAAGCCAAGGAAGACAAGTTGGCCATGAAGATTGTTTGAGCCGTAGGTTCATCATCTACATCTGAGTCAAATGCATCACAATCATCTGCCTTGAAGATGTTAGGATCGTTAAGTGCTAGATCCTGAACTGGTTGCTCATCCACATCTTCATCAAACGTATTTCCCCCATCACCAGCCAATAACAATAACTCTTCCTCATCCAATACAGCTCCATTCTCTTGAGCTTGCATTAACAGCATCTTGTCTTTGAAGTAATCTGAGTTCTGAGGACGTTTAGGTTGATTGCAGTTTCTGGAAATATGCCCTATCCCCCCACAATTATAACACTTGATCTGTTTCCCTTGCCCCTGATTGGCATTCCCTGCTCTATTCTGCACATAACCTCGACCATGTTTCTCCAGCTCTCCCTTGCACATTCTGAACCACAATTTTCCCATCTCCACCATTGCTAGATTGCGCTGGGTTGGATGAATTCTTAACCCTCGACCCATGTTTCTTCCACTCTCCCTTGCACATTCTGAACCACAATTTTCCCATCCTCCACCATTGCTAGATTGCGTGGGTTGGATGAATTCCTTAACTGATTGTTGGTCTGAGGGAGTGATGCTTTAAACTGTTGAACCAGTAATGATACTTGATTGGTGAGGTTATCAATCATTTTGTCGGTCTGAGAGTAGCCTGAGTCAAGTTGAGAACTCATAGCAGGTACTGGTGAGTGAAGTTGATGATAGCTTGGGTTGGATGATGATTGGGTTGTTGGTAGAACATTTGTCATTAAAGCCAGTGGATCATTTGGAGTTGAAGGATTTAACTTTTCTCTCAGCACCCGATCGTAGGCAGCATGCTTCTCATGTTGTTGCAGATAGGCATATAGCTGTTCATAGTTGGTATCCCTTAAACCTTTGTTGAGTTTGACAGCAGTAACAAATCTGTCCCATTCAGGAGTCATGTTGTTCACAAACTTTGAGTTTAGTTGGATGGTGGGCATAGTCATTCTGATCATCCTCATATCATTCACCAACTTATGAAATCTCACATAGTAGTCTGTGATATTCTCTCCTGGGTTCATTTTGAAATGCTCGAACTCATCATACAGCTGTGACTCACGGTCTTCCTTTGTGAGTTCTGACCCTGCCAACAACATTTTAACATTGTCCCACACAGCTTTAGCTTCAGTGTTGAAATTGATGAGCTTGTATACATCCTTTGGCAGACCTTGAATGACAATGTTTGAAGCTCTAATGTCAGCATCATACCTCTTCTTTTCTTCATCATTAAGATCATTGTACTCACGAGGTCTGTCAATTCCAAGTGTGACTGTGCCATCTTCACCAGTAGTAACAGCATCTCTGGTGGTACCCATCTGAAATGGTCCTTCATCAATGGACTTAAGGATGTTTGCTCCATTTTCTTTTCCCAAGCAGTAAAGTCAAATTCGTTGTGCCCAAGACTCATAGTCCGTCCTATCTAACATAGGTGGACGAGTATCAGACCCTGCTGCTTGAATATCATCTGATGTGGTGTTTGATATGGTGGCCATAATAAATACGGGATTTTACTGATCTTGTGATTTAACCGAGAAATCGAATCTTTCGCGGGAATTTCTAAAATCACCAAGACACAAATCGCAACGGGCAAATAGCAACCTTGAGGATACAAACCGCAAGAGACAAGCTGCAACCCCAAGGACACAAACCGCAACGGACAAATAGCACCTCTGTGGATACAAGCCGCAAGACACAAACAGCAACAAACAGCACAAACCGCACAGACAAACCGCACAACAAACGCACAACAAACCGCACAACACAAACTGCCAAACACGTCGCTTTCTAAGCGTTTTGTCGTTTATTGCCAAATCCGGTAATAGGACAAACCGCTTCTTCGAGGTAACACAAACCGCACCTTTTACTTGTACAAAAATAAACAAACCGCAACTTAGAATTTAACTCCGAGAGACAAACCGCACCGATGAACACTTTTTCACCAACACACGATTCACCCAAAAATCACCACACAAAGCCTAAATCTGTGATTCCAAGCACCAAACACTACTCTTATACTATCCCTAAGCTATAAAGTACAAGATCTAACACTTTTTACCAACAAACCAAAGCACAAAATGGATATTAAAGAGATAAACTATTCGAACCAAATATGCCCTAAATCACCACGAATCAGTGAATATACCCTTATGTGAACTTAACCATGGCTCTTGATACCAATTGTGGATATTCACTAACAAATAAACACAAGATTAGAGCTTATATGGATCGAATGAGATAAGAAGTGTAGAGAGAGAAAGTGGGAACTTTAGAGAGAGAAAGATGTGTGTATTAGATTGAAATAATGAGAGGTTCCACCCTTTCCCTTGTGTGGGAAAGGGTATTTATAGTTCTTACATAATATGCCCCTAGTGGGCTGTGGAGCGAGCTGACAGTGGGTAAAGACCCGACCCACTCCACAATACTAATAATAACAACTAAGCTACTACTAATATTACTAGTTATCCTACGAGCTATGATGTGCTAATAAGTACTCGGGGTGACCGAGTCTTCAACTGAATATTCATATTCCTAACAAATGTGAAAAAGAATAGGAAAAAAACATTTTATATTCCTTAAGGGTGAAATGACAATAATGACCCTACTAGTTTAAAAAGAATAAGGGGTGGGGAGGTGACATATGGCAGCACATGGTAGCTTCCTAGCGTTTTCATTTTAATACCCCTTCTCAATATATCTCATCTCTCTCTCTCTCTCTCTCTCTCTCTCTCTCTCTCTATATATATATATATATATATATATATATATATATATATATATAATATATATATATATATATAATATATATATAATATATATATATATATATATATATATATATAATATATATATTTATATATAAAATTTTATATATATATATATATATATATATATATATATATATATATATATCTTTATAATTTTATAAAGAATAATTATATATATATATATATATAATATATATATATGTCTTATTTTAATTTTTATAAAGAACGAATTTACATTTAAGTCTTTAACGCTTATTTTCTTTGTCATTTTTTCTTTATAAATAACTAAGATACATTAAGTGACATTTTATGTGACATTTTTTTACTTTATAACTAATTATTAATATATCTTTTAATTATTAATAAAATTTTAATTTTAGCGTAAAAAAAGGATGACCGCGGTCACCATTATGGCCATTTGGTCTTAAAGAGAAAAAGCTGAGTTGACGCTGAGATAGCAGAGGTGACCGCGGTTACATGCGGTCACCATTACTACTAGTCTAAAGGGTAGATAATACCACCAAAAGCTAGACAAATGAATAGTTTACTTGATACCCAATTTAAAGTGTTAAGTTAACTCGGTTAACCTTTTAAGCATTATTTTATTGGTGAAACAGTGAACAATATATTACTTTATGAACTATATGTACATACAACTAAACTCTAGGGGAGAAGGAATTCCCAAACACCCCAAAAGAGCTGACAGCAACAAATAAAATTGTCATAAAATGACAATACAAACTACATACATTTCCATTTTATACAACATACAATTCAGTACCAAGCACATATCACCTTTTAATTCACCCGTTTCACCGTGTAACTAAGGATATTCCAGGACTATGAGCCACAATACTACTATTTTCCAATCTAGCATCATATAAGCTTCTACTATTAATGAATCTTGAAAAGCCAAACATATGCCAGTTATGCCACATAGAAGTGGATCTTCAATTTCCAATAACATGAACAATAAAGGTCTAACCTTATCCCTCAATTCAAGTAAATATTTCCAAGTGCCACTGTCACTATATTCATCATTTATTTTCTCAAAACGTTTACCTTTTAATTTCACTCTATTAACCCATTTCTCCCTGAGGCTTTCCTTATTAGACACAAGCTTCCAAATATGCTTCATTAACAAAACCTCATTCCATTGATCCAACATTTTCAAACCAAGACCACTTTCACTCTTAGGACTACAAACCACTTACTAAGCAACTTTAGCCTTCTCTTTACAAATATTTCCCTAGTTCCACATAAAACTTTTTAATAAGCTATTGATTTCTTTCATAGTGGTTTTTGGTAGCAATACCACAGAAGCCCAATATGTTTGCATAGCAGCCAAAACAGATGCAATAAGCTGTAGTCTCCCAACATATGAAAGAGCTTTATTTTTTCAATCATTCACTTTATCCACTAACACCGTACAATCTTTTATATCAATCTTTTTGGCTAACAAAGGGATTCCAAGATACTTCACATGCAATTTCCCAACCTTAAAAGGCAAAATATCTAAAATATTTTGCCTTTCCCCTGCATCAACATTACCAAAGAAAACAATACTTTCCCCATATTTGGCTTTAACCCTTCCCAACCTTAAAAGGTAAAATATCTAAAATCTTTCGCCTTCCCCTGCATCAACATTACCAAAGAAAACAGTACTTTCCCCATATTTGGCTTTAACCCTTCCCAACCTTAAAAGGCAAAATATCTAAAATCTTTTACCTTTCCCCTGCATCAACATTACCAAAGAAAATTGTACTTTTCCCTATATTTGGCTTTAACCCTGAAGCTTCACTAAACTCAACCAAAGCATCCTTTATAACAATAACAGAACATTAATCACCATGACTCATTACCAATAAGTCATCAGCAAATGACGAGTAAGCTTTATCCCTTTACACCCTTTATGATACTTGAAATTAGGATTTTGTTTGACTTTTCTTGTCAGCATTAGAGTAAAGACCTCCATAGTAAGAGTGAACAAGTATGGAGAGATTTGATCTCCTTGCCTAAAACCCCTACCACTCCTAAAATAACCATGTCTCTATCCATTTATGCATATAGTAAAAGCAGCAGAAAACATACATGTCATTATCCACTTCACCATTTTCTCATGGAACCCAAATTGTTTTAACACACAATCTAAAAAATTCCAATTCACTATATCATAAGCTTTTGCAATGTCCATTTTTAAAGCACATCTCCTTGCTCCATTTTTACAGTTATACCCTTTCAGAAGTTCTTGAAATAAAAGTAAATTGTCCTGAATTAATCTACCAGACACAAATGCACTTTGATTCTGATTGACTAATTTGTGAAAAGGCTTGTATCTATTGTTAAAATCTTGCTGATGCATTTGTAAAGTACATTACAACATGCAATAGGTCTAAATTCAAAATCTTAAATGGCTGTTTAAAGCATTATTTTATTGGAAACTTAAACGATAATCATCATGTCATCGATCATTCTATGAGCAAAGGTCAATATCGACTAGTTATTTTTGTTAAGTACTACCCTTCAGTCCTAAAGTTATTGTTCATGTTTCTTATTTGGATTGTCTCAAATTAATTTATACTACAAAAAATAAATAGGGAATAAGTTTCATCCCGATTACCATATTACCCATAATTGAAACAATTATTATGAAAGATTAAAAAAAACATTAATTCATTATTTAAAGCAATGTTGCAAAACAAGGCCTACAAGGCCGATTAATCACCGCCTAGGCGCTACAAGGCCACCGACCTTTTCGATTTTTGTAAATCGTTCAAACAAATCGGTCAACCATGGTCAACGGCGGTCAATGACGGGCAACGGTGATAAAACTTGCCGGAAATACACAAACTCATCATAAAATTATTTTCATAATTTATAGTCGTTGTTTATATCTATTACAAGATATTCTTTTAAGAAAAATCTTGCCGGAAATACATAAAACTTGCCGAAAATACTTAAAACTTGCCGGAATACCAAAACCTTGTCGGAAATGCCAATCCAATTAATCACCGATTAATCCCGCCTAGACCGATTAGAAGCTACAGGGGGTCGACCGCCCGACTACCGATTCGCGATTTTTGCAACCTTGATTTAAGGTACAATTGTTTTTTTTTTTTTTTTTTTTTTTTTTTTTTAAAGTAAAAAAAAACAATAATGATTTTCTTTTTAAATTGTGTATTTTTTTTGTTGGTGTACATTTATTTTAAAAGAATTGAGCATCAACCTATTGATTAAACTAGTTGAATATCTACGCATAGTAGCAACGATGTTTCATAGCATGAATATGTATGTGTGTTTATTTGTGAAGAAAATGAGAATGTAAAAAATTTGTGGATGAATTATAATTAATTATTTAAATAAAATAAACTAGTTAATATATTGTATTAATTTTTATAAGTAAGTGTATTTTGATAAAATAACAGACTTCTTTTGTAAGTTTTATAAAATTTGGTCAACAATTTGAATTCTTTGAAAGCATGGTTGCGAAAAAAGAGCTTTGCTACATTCATTAAAAAAATAATAATAATAATAAAATAAAATAGAATAAAATAAAATAAAATAAATCACTAAAATGTGTTGTTTATGTGTGTGATTGTCTTAATAAAAAAGAAAAGAGAGAAAGTGTATCAAAATACACCGATCAAGACACATTTTGCCTTTTTTTTTTTTTTTTGGATGTAGCAGGTGATGGATGTCATGTGACCATTGACCAAGATGTAAATGCCGAAGTCAAGAAAAAATATTAAAATAAGACATGCGTATAGGACCACAAGCAGGAATCTTGAACACTGTGTCCTGATTCGAATTTTTGGATCTTACCCTGGTTTATGTTTTTCTTTTGATAAACTTCGAGGTTTAAATCGGAGTCATTAGTATAACAGGGGGTCAGTTATGTTAAGTTCCAAATGTATAAGGTGCAAGCTGGTATGGTAGGTTCATAAAGGATATAAAGATAAATAAGCTAAACCTTAAAGGTACATGTCATAAATTCCTTCAGGCTATAAATAAGTAAGCTGCGATTCTTTTTTCAGGTTCGTTGAACTATAACGACTTCAGGTCCGTTGTTTACCTTCAAACTACAGTATAACAAGACAAGGTGCTCGGAGGGTTCAGATCTGTTATGTATATACAGTATATGAACTAGAGTTCATATTAAGCTCCATTATGTCGGTATAACTGAATTGGTCATCAATAATATATATACTCAGTCCACCCCTTAAACGTACGCGTATAGCTAAAACATTCAGTGCGAGTTCTAAAAAAGGAAAATGGTGAGACGTGTTACTTTTGATTTGGCTCCAGGCAGTAGTAGAAGACATGATAGTCAATTATTGATGCGCGTGATGTGTCGTTGCGGTTTAGCAGTTTTAATGCCTACTCAAGTTTTAAATTTATATTTAGCCGACTTATCAATAACACACACACTTAACGAGCAGTGTACCCGGTCAGTATGAAGATAATGGTAAGTAGAGTGTCGATCACTAAGAGTGGAACGTATTATCTCGTTATTCTAATCAGTATTTTAATATCCTAACGCAAGGGGGTTTCAGCCTGAGAGACTGGCACGATTTGTTTGCAATTAAATAATAAAATAAACCAATAGGCACGAATCAGCAAGTAGCACACACGTACACAGATAGATACTCGAGACAATAAGAGGGCTGTCCTTATGATTAAGTAGATTGTCACTTGTTTTATTGATAGCTTTATATGAAGTGTATGTAGTTAACCCTTTCTCGTTGGTCCTAATCTTATCGGCGAGTAAACCCTTAATGATTACTTATGTCTAAAAGTTATTCCTAAGTGATCAATTTAGTAATAACCGTGGGAGCCACATTATGTCCCGCAGTCAAATGCCCGCAAGCCACTAATAAACACAGAGGTTATCAATGCACTAATAAGTAGTAACCAAAGACATCAACATATAAACTTTAATTGATGGGAAAGCAAGTATTAAAGGGAGTGCAATCTTTCGTTGTCACATTACACAAGCCACCAATCCTGATGAATTAAAGTTTGCTAACACAATAAAACAAAACTACTTAATGAATTAAACACATGCAGCACCTTCTTACAGCTCTTGTATCTTTGATTTGGGTGTGTCTTGTGCTGCCTCCTTGACTGAATTCGTCCTTTGTTTCTCCTGTTCGAACTTCGGTTTTAGGTTTTCCGGAACTTGTAATTCGTCTGGTCTACGGGGTATTTATAGTTTCTGTCTGAGGGAAGATGCGGCGCATCTACTAAGTAGATGCGGCGCATGTACTTAACTTCGCGTGGGGTCCAAGATTATAATATTCAGGAATATTCGTACACCGCCAGAAGATGCGGCGTAACTCCATGATTAGATGCGGCGCATGTCCTCTTGTATCTTGGATCGTATCTGGTGATATCTTGATAGAGATGCGGCGCATGTCGAGAGTGAGATGCGGCGCATCTGGAGCAGAATTGACTTGATCATGTCCATGTCAGTAGACTTTCAACTTTATGCACGTTTTGCTCCATAATTAGTCCAAAATCGCTAAGTTTCACCAAATGCTTGTTTTTACCTGAGAATTACAAAAGTAAACGATTAAGTATCAATCCTCATACATAATATAGTAAAACAAGTCAAATTAATAGGATAAATGATAGTAATAAAATGTACTTATTTGAGTTCATCAAATATCCCCCCACTTGAACTTTACTTGTCCCCAAGTAAACCTTAGAATTTCTCTTATGAAAATGTATCCTAAAAGATGTTAGGATTTATTTTTATATTTAAGCATGTATTCGTTCATTTCATAATCACACAACTAAACACTTAACGAATTAGAAGTAAAATAAAATAAGTCGATAAAAGCAAATCTAATCGTTTAACTGTCCAGTCGCGACGAATATTCTATCATAAGCTTGGCAAGTATACACATCTCCACCACTAAAGCTAAGGAGTAACAAGTCTAAAGCGGTAAAAAGGGTTTTTAGGCTTAAGGGTTAATTATTCTCTTTCACTATCGATCTCAAATTCCAGAAAAGGAGACAAAATCACAAATACATGATCGAATCCACGAACACGATACTTGCAATTGCTCAAATCCTTAACTCGAATAGGCTAAAGATAGGTCCAAACTTCACCAATAATAATATATCAAAAAGGGCGACAAAATCATAAATACATAGCCGAATCCACGACTACGATACTTAAGATTGCTCAAATCCCTAATCTCAATAAATCAAAGGTTTGGTTGGATAAAGAATAATAAAGGGCATGGATAACATTTGGGATATAAATTGGTGCAAAATGAAAAATAAACAAAACAAATAAATTAAAATCCTAAGTGTGGTTAATCACTATCCCAACCATCCCATGAATAAGACTCATATCATCGAATAACTCACGCTTTAACACTTGAAACACACGCTTTAGGTAGACACGAATTATACTCAACAAGATCTTAATCAAAGAATAAACCTTAATTGGCGTTCCCATAACTGCCAATTCCCATTCAATCCATAGATATAGTACAACAAATAGTGGTGATATCGACCACTTACATAACTTTACATAAGTTGGTTAAAACAAACTTCCAACTTTTCTTTCTTTCTTTTTCTTATTTTTTCGATTTTTTTTTTTTTTTTTTTTTTTTTAACATAAACATAGATGTGTAAAATTTCACCACATCACTATAACTTTCTTTCCGGATAATTTTTCCATACTTTTCATGACTTCAGAAATAATGGTAATAGTGAAAGTAGTAAACACACGAAAAATAAACTCCAAAATATACAATATTTACTTTCACTCCAATTGCATTGTGCAATTTCCCGACCTAACCATAGATAATGAATTACGCACGCGAACAAAGGTAATGTAAGGAAACACACTTTGCCTATAGCAATCAACCAACCACGGATTCTAATTTACAGGGTAGGCTAAGGTGTAAGGGTGTAACGAAACATTTTAAAAATAGGTGTAAGAAACGAAAGGAATGGCTCTGAGGGTTTTTCTAGGGGTATCTTACTCTAAAAATGAGAGTAACAAAAGGGTTTATACGGGGGTTAACTAACCAGTGTAGTTAGTTAATAACACATAACATATAATAGGCTATTTGGGTGTAATCCTAGAAATTTACCAAGTTAGACAAGTCACTCCAATTATATAAATAATACTTATTATGGTGGTCTCGAATAGTATACAAGCCAAGTTCTAAAGTTTACAAGTCACCGGTACACTCATAGATTTGTGAATTTTGAAAAATCACAATTTTTGAAAATAACGTCATGTGTGCAGTTATGCAACTTAGATCTTAAACAAAAACATGCTAAAAAATTTTTAAGTTTGATATATTAAGCACATTTTAAGCATAATTTTTTGAAAAAGTTTAGGACAAGTAATTGTTAAGTGTTCTAATTCTCCAATCCCCCCACTTAAGTTAAACAACGTCCTCGTTGTTTGTATAAAAGGTTAAAAACTGGAAATTAAAAGAATTAGAACAGAAAAACTCCCCTGAGATTTGCTCGGTATGATCCTCCATTAGTATAAGAGCAAAAATCAACTTCTTGTGGATTAGAACGTTAAAGCTTCATACTTGATGTATCCACAGGAAATCCAGGAAACTATAATACCACCAATACTTTAAAACACACTAAGATAAGAAAGGTTCAAGCTTTGCATAATACATTAGTAGTTAGGAAAAATAAAACTTAAAAATTAAAACTGAAAATCATCAGGTCAGTCGATGCGCCGTATCTTATGGAAGAAGATACGCCGTATCGAGCCTGGAATAAATACGGATCAGAATAAAGATGCGCCGCATCCTTAACCAGGGATGCGCCGCATTTAAAATAAACTGATAAAAAGTTTTAAAGTCGAAAATAAAAATGCAGAAAAATAAAATAAGATATGACCATTGCAGGAGATGCGTCGCATCTCAGAATTTAGATGCGCCGTATCCTCATGCGGGCCTGACTGACTCGACACAGAAAACAGAATAATAAAAATTAAAAGAAAAGATAAGCATGGGTTGCCTCCCACGAAGCGCTTGTTTTTGTTCGAGTCACGAGCCTGACTCCACCCTTATTTACTGTGTAATAGGGTGTTGTTCCCCCCACTTGGGATCAAGTGCGGATGATAGTAGCAATAAACACGAAAAGAGTGTAAATTTGCTATTAAAAATGGAAGAAATACACAAAGATCATACCTTGGCAATACATGTACATCTTTCCTACTCTTACCCGGTTTGGTTGATAAATTGGGTGACTTGACAATTCCTTCTGAAAGAGCAGTGTGTTGAGGAAAAATGAGTCTCCTTTCTTCTTGGTTATTTTCTTCGGTAGTAAGGCGTCCCTTGACTTCCGCAGAAGGTGAGAAAGGGTCTTTGGCAAGTAAAAGTTCGAGTTCCTCAATAACCTTCATAGGGTCGAAATCATCGTCATCTTCGATCATAGCAATGTTTAAGAGCTCATCACCAAATTCTTCTTCGAGCTCCACCAAATACGGGTTGATCACAGGTGCTTCATGTGCTTCAATAGGTAGTGTAATAAATTTCACCTCATCATCCTTTTGTTTTGCAACCTGTTTAGGAAAACTAGCAAGATTATTAGTAACGGGATTAATAATATTAAATAAATTTGTACCACTTTGTGTTGTAAGTGACTCCAATTCGTCTTGTGAATCTCCATCTTCAACTAGTGGTCTTGCAATTTCAGCATCGTCCCGAATTTCATCCTTAAATAAGTAATCCCAGATTTCTTCAAAATCCCTCGTTGGGTCAAAATCTGGTTGAGGTATGTCATCATAAATTATGGCGTCAAATGGTTCGAAATCAAAATTAGAATACTTTTCATCTTCATCCGTTGGATTGTCTAATGGTGGTAATACGATTGCAGAATATTCTTCAACGTAAGGTTCCGTATACACATCATCTTGTGCAATCTCCGGAGAAAAAGTACTATCAATAACAATTGCCGGAATTGGTTTCAAGGTATATGAATCTTCTTCATTATCACTTGGCATACACCAGGTGTGTTGAAATGGCAATTTGTTTCTTTCTTTCCTTGACTTTTCTCGTCCAAGAATCAAGTATTCTTCCATAGTGATTTCTTTCGTATCAATGACTTGTGCACCATATCTTGCTCTTTCCCAATCGTAGATCCCATTATTGCTCAAGGCTCTTTCCTCTCCAAGTCTGATATATTCTTCCATTGTAATATCCGGATCGTCCATCTTCCTGAAATAAAACTTACTCGTGCAAAAGAAGGGTGAAACGATCAAAGTAAAATAAAAGCTTCTGATATCTGCTGTTGATGCGCCGTATCCTATAAATGGGATACGCCGTATCTTATAATCGTTAAAATTAAATCAGACTTTTATTCAGAAAATAGATACGCCGCTTAGAATTTATGAATGCGCCGTATCGAATTAATTAATCAAAAATCAGCTTATCTAATTAAAATTAAATGCGTCGTATTAACGAAAGTTAATGCGCCGTATTTTCGTTACGTTTAAAAATAAATATCGATTTTTGATTCAGAAAGATGCGCCGTATCGATAGAGATCGATACGCCGTATCTGTTTAATAATTCGCAAACTGTTTTTAATTAAAATAATAGATACGCCGTATCTGCGAAAGCAGATGCGTCGTATGGCGTTAACGTTTAGAAAATTATTTTTTTTTTTTATCGAAAACAGATACGCCGTATCTGCTAAAGCAGATGCGTCGTATTACTTTATCGCTTAGAAAAATTTTCTTATTAAAAACAGATACGCCGTATCTTGGGGAAAAGATGCGTCGTATTGAATTAATTAAACGCGTTGTATATAAAAAAAAATTAAACGCAATACGCCGTATCTGAGAGATCAGATGCGCCGTATCGTTTGATTTAGCACAGTACAACGATAGCAGAACAGAAAAATACGAAAAATAAAAACAAAAATTAAACACACAAACGAAAATAAACACACAAAAATAAAAGAAAACAATTAACACACAATACAACAAATATGCAAAATAGTACAATGATGCAATTAATCTAATAAAAAGAAAAAACTAATTAAAATACTAATTAAATTAACAGATAATAACAATTCACTCCCCGGCAACGGCGCCAAAAACTTGATGCGCGTGATGTGTCGTTGCGGTTTAGCAGTTTTAATGCCTACTCAAGTTTTAAATTTATATTTAGCCGACTTATCAATAACACACACACTTAACGAGCAGTGTACCCGGTCAGTATGAAGATAATGGTAAGTAGAGTGTCGATCACTAAGAGTGGAACGTATTATCTCGTTATTCTAATCAGTATTTTAATATCCTAACGCAAGGGGGTTTCAGCCTGAGAGACTGGCACGATTTGTTGCAATTAAATAATAAAATAAACCAATAGGCACGAATCAGCAAGTAGCACACACGTACACAGATAAATACTTGAGACAATAAGAGGGCTGTCCTTATGATTAAGTAGATTGTCACTTGTTTTATTGATAGCTTTATATGAAGTGTATGTAGTTAACCCTTTCTCGTTGGTCCTAATCTTATCGGCGAGTAAACCCTTAATGATTACTTATGTCTAAAAGTTATTCCTAAGTGATCAATTTAGTAATAACCGTGGGAGCCACATTATGTCCCGCAGTCAAATGCCCGCAAGCCACTAATAAACACAGAGGTTATCAATGCACTAATAAGTAGTAACCAAAGACATCAACATATAAACTTTAATTGATGGGAAAGCAAGTATTAAAGGGAGTGCAATCTTTCGTTGTCACATTACACAAGCCACCAATCCTGATGAATTAAAGTTTGCTAATACAATAAAACAAAACTACTTAATGAATTAAACACATGCAGCACCTTCTTACAGCTCTTGTATCTTTGATTTGGGTGTGTCTTGTGCTGCCTCCTTGACTGAATTCGTCCTTTGTTTCTCCTGTTCGAACTTCGGTTTTAGGTTTTCCGGGACTTGTAATTCGTCTGGTCTACGGGGTATTTATAGTTTCTGTCTGAGGGAGGATGCGGCGCATCTACTAAGTAGATGCGGCGCATGTACTTAACTTCGCGTGGGGTCCAAGATTATAATATTCAGGAATATTCGTACACCGCCAGAAGATGCGGCGTAACTCCATGATTAGATGCGGCGCATGTCCTCTTGTATCTTGGATCGTATCTGGTGATATCTTGATAGAGATGCGGCGCATGTCGAGAGTGAGATGCGGCGCATCTGGAGCAGAATTGACTTGATCATGTCCATGTCAGTAGACTTTCAACTTTATGCACGTTTTGCTCCATAATTAGTCCAAAATCGCTAAGTTTCACCAAATGCTTGTTTTTACCTGAGAATTACAAAAGTAAACGATTAAGTATCAATCCTCATACATAATATAGTAAAACAAGTCAAATTAATAGGATAAATGATAGTAATAAAATGTACTTATTTGAGTTCATCAGTCATTCAGATGTTTTG